>OY282641.1:114261634-114646634 GCA_958299015.1 Tetanocera ferruginea
ATTTTGATTTTGATTTTGATTTTGATTTTGATTTTGGTTTTTTTTTTTTGTGTTTTTATAAATCTTAAATAAAACTTTTTTATTTTAATTTTATATTCGTTTTGGTGCAAATTGATCCTTGAAACGAACACTTCGAAATCATATTTACTGAGGACTTATTTCGTTGAACTTCATTTTCTTTAGAATTTTATATTTTATGATTTAAAAATAATAGCATATCCCACAATTCGGTTACGTCTACATATTTGCAATGTTCTAATAAAAATGAAAATAAAAAAAGCTGGAGCAGCAATTTTGAGCAAATTGAATTTGGAGTTATATATTGTGAGTTTATTTATTTTTTTTTTTTATTTACTTATTTCTTTAAAGTATTTTAGTTGTTGGTCTCGAGCAATGAAAACTTCAGCGCTTGTCGGATACATCCGGCAGCCATTACAAATCTAAAGATTGAATTTTTCTGGTTTCCGGTATACGAAGTTGTTGCAAATAGCTGTTATATAATTTTGTAGAGAGCTTTTTTTTTCGTTGTTATCATTGTGTTGTTGTTTGTTATTTTATGGGTGTTGTTATAGTGGCTTTTGTTGTTGCTTTTGTTTTTCTTGTAGTTGTATTTGTTGTTGTTGTTGTCGTTGTATTTGTTTTTGTTGTGTTAAATTAATTTGCAAACATTGCAAAACAAATGGCGAAATCTGCTGGAAGTTGTCGGCATTGGTTTTGTGGTTGTTGATTTTTTTGATTTTTTGGTTTTTGTTGTTTTGGTTTTTGTTTTTATTGTTTTTTTGTGTTTTTTTATTATGTTGCTGGTCTTGTTGTTATGGTTGTTGATAATGTTATACGTTATTATGTTGTTGGTTTTATTATTGTTTGTTTTACTTGAATTTTGGTTGTTGGTTATTTTTGTTCATTTTGTTGTTTTTGTTGTTGGTATTGTTGGGCTGGCATATAAAACTTGCTTTGTTGTTTTATTTGTTGTTATGTTTAATGCGCAAACACCATAAATAACTAGCGGTAATTTACTTTAACTGCGAATTCCGCTGAATGGGCGTGTCATTTATGTGAATATGGTCGTTGTATAAAAAGAAAAACAACGAACAGCTTGTTTTGTTATCGCAAAATGACAAGACAATGTTTATTGCAAGCTTTAATAGCACTTCGTGTACACTTCCACAGCAAACTAGTAATTTGGCTTTTTTCTTGTTTCTCTTTTCTTTTTGTGACTATTGAATTTACTCTTAAAATCATCCGTATAAATATTTTATTGAAAAGTCCTTTGGACTGTTATTCGTAAGCTTAATTTTAAGCCTTACTGTCACCCTCAATTTAGCCTGTACCAATCCCACTTTTTGCCCACTCCGCCGTCATTCGTCAATTCACTCTGTTTCCTCACATTTTCTGTGTTGCCAGTCATTCTGCCATCTTTTAGTCATCCTTGTGTCCTTTATCCGCTTTAATTGTATCAACCTTGTTGGTATAAACGACACCAACAACAACTACAACAACAACAAGAGGCGTACTGTCAAAGCAAACCCGTCGTTTATGTTCACATTTCCACTTCACTTTGAGCAATTTTCTTTTAAATAATTTATTTTAAATGTCAGAAAATTAAAGAGGTGAGTGGTTAAGTGAAATTTCATACAAGCGAAAATATTGCTTTTTCTTTTTCTACTTCACTCTTTGGCTTTTTCATGTTTGCTTTTTAATTTTCATTGCAACATCCGGCAGAGTTTTTCATAATTTTAAATAATACATGAAACGATAAAAGCCATCAAATAATCCGTTGCGATACTCGTTTTCGTTGCCATTGCGATGTCAGGAGTAAAGCACAAAAACAAATTTCGTTCTGCTTTAATTTTGAATTAATTATTCGGAGAAGCAACCTTGATATTGGTTTAAAATTTTGTTTCTTTGCTTGAGTTAATAGGAAGCTCAGAAAAATAATGAGTCTTAATAGCAAAATTGAATGTGCTGCAAAAGGGGGGTAAAACGGTTTAAGGCTTGTGTAAAGTTAAACAAATGGCTTATTAACTGCTAAGCTTTAGCAAACCTCTTCACTTTTTCTTATACTGTAGTTACTAAATTACTGTGGTGACCGTGGCATGCAGGTTAAGTGTGTGGCTTAGCATGCTCGGAGCCCGGGTTCGATCCCCAGCCGCGGCGAAAAGTTTTTTTCAATTAAAATTTTTCTGATCGGTCACGACCTCTCTGCAGACAATGGCAAACCTCAGAGAGTAAATAATGCCATGTAAAGCTTCTTGAGAACATGAGCCGTTCGGAGTCGGCATAAAACACGTAGGTCCAGTTCTCGGTCAATTGTGTACAAACATTTAATAACACACACAACACAATTGATCATAAGAAGTTCGGTCAAAGTCCTTTCAAGGGCTGAAATGGCCAATTTGTTTTGTTTTTTTTTTTTTGTAGTTACTAAAAAAATAATAACACTGTCAATTAACACACGAACTTACAAAATAAATTGAAGTTTCAACAACTGAGGCTTGTGATTAAATCTCAAATGAAATCTCTCAATAGAGCATAGTTGTAAATATATATTTTCAAAAGCTGCTGTTAGTTCGTATCTCTATGAAATCCAGAAGTTTTATAAAGTTTTAACTCAAAATTACGTTAATTCTTTTGTAAAAGTTATGGAAAGACTTTGTCCAAGTAGATAACAGTCTCATCATGATTACGATGTATCCTGGTTATGAATTCAAACAACGTTTAACAAGTATTTATTATATTTTATTCTCAAATATTGAATGAAGTTGTGGTAAAGTAAAGGTCATACAAAATTAGTAAGGAAAATATGTTCATGCAACAAGGTTGCATATGTATGTACTTTCGTACCATTTTGAATACCTTTTCATAATTTAGATACGAAGTACCAACTTTTTCGTACTAGTATAACTTTATTTTTCCTCTTTCTTATGTATTTTTTTTTTTTTTTGGCCAAACAATTGCCGAACAATTTCAGTTTTACTTTCACTCTAGTTATGTGGCAGCACTTTAAAGCTTTTACAAGTTGTATTGGATGTAAAGAATTGCCAATGAAAATTTTTCAAAGAGGAAAATGTGAGAAATACTAAAATGAAGGAAGTACCAAAATAGGAAATTACTTCGTACCATCCAGCTTGTATGACATTTTCATAAAAATCAGATGATACGAATTACATTCGTTCTTAGTACTTCCTAAATTTTTTGTATTCATTACACTTTGGTCTTTCCTTTGAGTTTGTTAACAAATATTGGTGGTAGATACATGAAAATAAGCAATGTGGAGCAATATTATTGAATATTGATTTAAGTGCTGTTCACATTAGCGATCTTTAAGGACACTAAAATTTCAACACTTTTGAGTGATAATTCGTAGTGACCAAATTATCATTCATGCTCAAGCTCAAACCAACATTCAACATCTGAAATTTGAGCAATAAACATTGAAATAAAAAAGTGGTTGCGTAACTGAAAGAACGAATCCATTTAAAAAAAGCAAATGCGATGGGTTGCCCTAAGGAAAAAATATTCACGTGTATTTAAATTAAAATAATAAAATAATTCATAATGATAATTCTTATTGTTACTATCCTTTTCTATTTTTATTTTTATAATTAAAAATATGTCATATAAAAAGCTGATAAATATTGTGCAAACAAACAAAACAAAGTGTTCATTTAAAGATGTAAAAATAAAGATATAAACAATCATATATCATTAAAACACACTTTTTAGGGTTGCATTTAAAAAAACACACACATAAATTCTCATCAAAAATTGTTGTCCGCATCCATATTCACGATATGCTAATATAATAGTTGACTGATGCTTTTCGGTACACTTTAGCAGTTAAAAACAAATATGGCCGCTAACTAACACTCAAACACAAAAATATCTGCGATTGACTGCCCTACGGCGAAAGCAGGGTCAATTGCCCTAAAGTGACCGGTCCTGTAATAACCTATCACAGGACAGGTTCGATATAACTCTGAACGGGACCGATAGTTTTTAAATGTGCTTTGCTATATTTATCTTATCGTTACCAAGAGCTCCGTGGAAGTGCGCTAGACTGTCTCGCGGTGGACGTAGGTTCAAATCCTGACTGTGTAAGTATCAACAATTTTAATTTAATAATTTGTATTCTAATTCCGTTTCATTAACTGCTTAATCAAAAATGAATTTGCTTAACACCTTGAAAAAAATTGAGAAGTTAATTCTTTATTAAAAAAAAAAATGAACAAAATATTTTGTGGTTTTGTCTGGGATATTTTTTATTAAAAAAAAAATGAACAAAATATTTTGTTGTTTTTCCTGGGATATTTTTTATTAAAAAAAAAATTAACAAAATATTTTGTGATTTTGCCTGGGATTGAACCCAGGTCAGTCGAGTACTAACCGTGAACGCTAACATGAGCTCGGCTTAACATGAATTTCCAAAACAATGATTCAATTTCATTCACCGTGCGTACACCCAGGGAAAAGTGACGAACAATATGCTAACACGGCTCCTGTTAACTTAACATTTTAATATTTATATGGTTTGTAATAACAATTTCGAAAATTGTACATAACATTGGATAGTGTTAAAATAACATTTGATGGAAAATATTGGTTTTTTGACATTGGAAATGTGATGTGGCTGCTTGCGGGGAGGTAATCGTGCTTTAGCTTAGTGTGTGTGCCTGTTTGCGGACATAAATTCAAAAACATTAGGCCAAAAGCCGACAAAAGTAACAAAAGAAAAAATTATACTCTGAACGCGGCCTGAATCGCAGCATGCAAAGGCAAAGCCAATTTTGACGTTTTTGTGTCGTTATTTTATTATGCGCTATATTACAAAAAAATTTGTTTGCGTTCAGATTGTGGCATCGATTTGGATGCTTTGCAGTTGCTGCACGACCAGGACATAAACAAACTCTTCACAATTTCTCACCTCGGGGTAAGTGTGAAATTTCGGGAAAAGCTTGCAGTTTGGCGAAATATTCAGGTAAATAATAATGTTAATTTGGTGGTTTTACTTAATTTTTAAATGTTAGTTCCTTCTTTTTAAGGTGAAAAGCTCTGCTTCGCCAGCACATCAACAGCGATTTTATTAATACGGCAGAGGCGCAGGCAAAAATCCTACGGGTAAGCTGTACGATAGGGCCACAAACGTGCTACGAAAACGCAAATCACCGCAAGCTCTTGTTGCTTCAGGCAATGCTCCGCTTGATCCGATTGATGGTTCAGACGACTCAGCTGGCTCTTCAAGTTGCTTAGGTACTAGTATTTTATCATTTAAATTACACTTTGCGCCACTGTTTTTGTACACGGCATCCCATTTTTGTATTATAGATTTGATATAATAAATAAATAACAACTTAAACACCTAAACTTGCTTAAATTTATTTTGACTGTTTAGTAAACGGTAAGTAAAAAGTTGTGCATGTTTAAAAATCAATCCTGTAAATGTAATGTGACAGAAAGTGTTGATTTTACATTATAAGCCTGTAAAATTAACAAGCTATCGTGTGATTTTAATAGGATAAAAAGTGTAACTTTAACAGGTTCAACTGTTAAAAAATGCGTCCTACAGTGTTTTTTCAACATTACAGCCATGTTGACTTGACACCTCATCGTGTAAATTTAACACTGTATAAATATCATGTAAATTGTTATAACTTAACAAGATATTTAGTGTTGAAAAATTTTAACCACACAAAGTGTTAAAAAAGTGTTAATTTAACAGGAATTTTTCTCTGGGTGTATAAGTGTACCATGTTCTATAAATAGACCGGCTACTGATTAGGTCCAAAGGTATCTTGGCACCTTCCGATATATTTTTGAACCAGTTCTAGTATTGGTCCAAAGATATCTAGCCGGTGTCTATTTACCTCTGTCAATGACAACGCCATGTAAAATGGACTGGTTGGTGTCATATATTGGTGGCAGAATTGGCACCAGTCACTAACACTTTGGAATCTATCACGTGATAGGTTCTGAACCAGTTCTTTTTTCCGTAGGATTAAAAAGAGAATTTAAGGAAGAGTTGTAGCGGTTTGGTGTGTGGCGGTTTGTTATTGTTTTACCTCAGTCAATTCAAGTCTGGAACCACTGCCTGGACAGAATTCGAACCTTTTAGACTAAAGAGGTCGCCTAGAGTCAAAATTGAAATTTTTGTAAAATTGTAAAAATAAAAAGGTTTAAGCCTGGTACCACTGCTTGGACAGGATTCAAACCTGGGACCTCTGGGTTGGCAGCTTAGCACGCTTACTTTTCGACTACCGAGGTTGCCTGGAGTCAAAATTGAAATTTTTGTTGATTAAACCGTATACATTTAATAACCTCGTTATTATTGTAAAATTTTACAAACAAAAAAAAGGATGGCGATATGATTGACATGACAATGAAGTGGACATTTTCATGAAGTCAACGAATTGTTTGGATATATTTTATTATAGTTTTTTATTTGAGGACCTTCTTTTTTTATTGCTTGCATATTTTTTCTACCTGTTTATTATATAAGGGAATTTTTATTATCTGTACAGAGCTTTTATTTTTTCCATATATATTTTATTATTTCAAGAGTACTTTTTTATTTTTGTCTATGCAACCCTGTAATGCAAGCATGTCTGACGACGAACAAATACTGCCTTAAATTAATTGTTCGATTATAAAACAAGTAAAGAAAGTCTAAAGTTTGTCTAGGCCGACTATAAAATACCCTAAACCCACTTTTTAAAAAAAAAATTTTATTGTAAATGGGCGTGTCCGTGGGCGGATGAAGCCTATATTTTATATGCATTTAAATGTTGATGAACAATTTACACATACCAAGTTTTATTCCTGTAGCTCGCAGTTAATGCCTTTATTGTGCTCTCGCTATGAAAGGTGGGCGTGTTCATGGACGGATTACTTTCATTTTTTGAACACACCTTAGTTTTGGTATAAAATACATCGACTCAGAAAAAAGTGTCTCGGAATATGATAAAAAAGGCATCATATTTAGAGAAAAATGGTATAGACTTTGCTCCAGAGAATGCTATTCTCTAATTGCGATACTAAAAATTCTCTAAATATGATAAAAAGCTTCCATGAAATAGAAAAATATATCGTTTTTAGAGAAAAATACTTTTTTTTTGAGAAAATATTTGTTTTTATTGAAGAAAATACTTCTCATAATGAATTTTTTATCAAAATATAAGAAAAGTTTTTCATTTTCAATAAATTTTCTCTATAAATGAGAAATTTATTGTGCAAGAAAAATATTTATCATTATTAGAGACATAGAAATATTTCTATTTCTTAGAAGTAAAGAAATATTTCTTCGAAAATGTGAAAATTTATTCTAGCTAATTGAAGAAAATTTTATTTGAAAAAGAGAAAATTGCTATTATCAAAAATAGAGAAATTTTTTACCGGAGCAAGGTATGTGTTTTCTTCTCAGTGAACATACCAAATTTAATTTCTCTATGACTAACATAACCTTATTTATTGAGTTTTAAACTTTTTGGGTTGTATGAGAGGTAGGCGTGTCCGTAAGCGGATGACATCCATTTTTCAAAACCATCTTTGTCTTGTCATAAAAAACATGCCTGCCAAATGTTATGTCTGAAGGTTAAACAGAAGCTTATTTATTGCGTTTTTAATTTTTGGGTTGTATGGGAGGTGTGCGTGTCCGGGAGCGGATAACACCCATTTTTCGTAGACATCTTTGTGTTGATATAAGACACATACCCACCAAATTTTATTGTAGTAGGCTAATTATTAGTTTATATATCGAGTTTTAAATTTTCGCGTTGTATGGGAGGTGGGCGTGTCCGTGAGCGGATGATGTTCATTTTTCAAAATCAGTTTTTTTTTATTATAAAAAACATAAGTGCTTAATTTTATCTCTGTGAGTTACGCAGACGCTTATTAATTGTGTTTTCAGTTTTTGGGTTATATTGGAGGTGGGCGTGTCCGTGAGAGGATGATCTCCATTTTTCGAAGACATCTTTGTGTTAATACAAAACACATACATACCAAATTTTGTTGTTGTAGGTTAATTATGAGCTGAGTTATGCACTTTTCAATTTTTGCGTTGTATGGGAGATAGGCGTGTCCGTCGGCGGATTCCAAAAATATTCAATAGTGCAGATCCTTGGGTACATGTGATCATGTGTATCAAGTTTCATTCAATTATCTTTACTCCTTCTTCTTATCCTGTGTATACGGACAACATACAGACGGACAGACGAACGGACGGACGGACGGACATGAATAGCTCGACTCACGAGGTGACGCTGATCAAGAATATATATACTTTTCTATACCGCACTCACTTCGTTCTATGCGTTACAAACGCTTGCACAAAGTTAATATACCCTCACCTTTCAGGTTTAGGGTATAATGAAGAAGAATTCCGCAGCACAGTTGAATTTTTTATGCACGCACTCTCCCAACTTGTCTCGATTAGCGGTCCAAAGTGTTTGTTGTTGTTATTCTAAAACGAAACAAAAAAAAACAAAAACGAGACAATCATCGTAGAATGACTTTGAATAAAATTAACGACTAGAGATTATACTGCTGGTATTGTTGTTGTTAAGAGGTTAAGTTGAACTGGTTTTTATCCATTCATGATATCAAAGAATGTAGTGGAAGATGCTTACAGGAAAGTGTCATTGTAACAAATATTAATCAAATTGGAAGAAAACGATGAGGTGATAGAAATGCTTGCATCTGCAGCTAGGTCCGAAAACAAAAATACCAGAGTGCGGAAAAGCTCGCTCATGAACGATTGTCTTTTATCAGGATAATACTTAAGAAATCAAACGTTCACTAAAACAATGTCATCTTGTTCTCTCATCAGAGACTAAATGCTTACTTATTTACTTAGGTGGCCATGACAATCCGTGGTCGGGTTATGGCTGACTACATCAGCTCTTGAAGAGCGAAAAATTATTGAATGATTATTTGCTACCGAACAATACCTTTGGCAACAGCGCTCATAAGAAATGTGTGTTCATAAAATTACTACTAAGTAACTTTCTCTAAAGCATTTATCATGACGAAATGGAATTGCAAAAAACGTATCATGTAAAGATTAAATTTGTAATCGTTCGTGAGCGTAATTTTTAAAATTCATTGGCACATGGCTCCAACAAAAAATCATAAAGCAGTTGCATTTGAATTTGAGAATTGGGCAGCATATCAATATCGCCAAAAACAAAAGAATACTAATAGTAAAGAAACAAATTGGCAACAATCGAAGTGTCCTTGTTTGAAAATCAACAATACATTTTTTTGTGATTTTGTAATGCTTGAATTGTTTTTTTTCAATATATAATGTGTTTCTACCTGCATTGTTGTTTGAATTTACCAAATTTGCACTTATTTTTTGTTGTCATTGATAGTAGCAGTTAATCACCTCAAAATATGCTCACAATCGATTCATGATTTACTCTTCACAATATGAGTTATTTTTTTAGTTTAAATATGAACGCTCACAACCAACGAACTCTAATGAGTGAGTAAACCGTCAACGATTTCAGTGAAATGCTTTCGTTCGTGATATTTACGAACACATTTATGTATGCTTTTGTTTGGTTTTTTTGTACACATACATGCAGCTCCGTCAATGTAGGAAATTACTTCTCCGAAACCTTTAATACTGAAAGAGGTTTCAGACAAGGCGACGCACTATCATGCGGTCTAATCAATTTCATCATGCAGGGGATCCTACGAAAGGCAGGTGTACATCGCTTTGTTACTATATTCTACAAAAGTGTCAAGATCCTTGTGTACGCTGCTTATATTATCTGCCAAACCAAGAGAGATGTAACTGCTGCTTTCGCCGCTATCAAAAAGGAATCAGCCAAAATGGGTTTGACGGTGAACGAGAGAACAACCATCGCATTCGAATGAACTACGGAGCTGTATGAGTTCTACGACGATATTGATTTAGTTCAGCGTATATTGAAAGGTGTTTGAAGCGAAAGCCAAGCCTTGACTGTGAAGATGAAGACCAGGTGTCTAATGGATGGACCAGGCCGAGGCAAATTGGACTAGACACAATCGAGCGGTGTTGGATTATCTTGTTTTCCCGAAACTTTTTGGAGATAAAGTTAATTTATCCATCTTTGCGAAAAATCTTGAAGTAGTCAGGAACAGCAAACTGTCCTCTAACTTTCACATAGACTGCATTATTAGCAGATTCACAGCCTTTTTTAGGACCTATAGAAAACTTGGTGACCGTGGCATGGAGGTTAAGTGTGTGGCTTAGCATGCTCGAAGCCCGGGTTCGATCCCCAGCCGCGGCGAAAAGTTTTTTTCAATAAAAAATTTTTCTGATCGGTCATCACCTCTCTGCAGACATTGGCAAACCTCAGAGAGTAAATAATGCCATGTAAAACTTCTTGAGAACATGAACTTTAGCCGTTCGGAGTCGGCATAAAACATGTAGATCCAGTTCTCGGTCAATTGTGTGCAAACATTTAATAACACACACAACACAATTGATCATTAGAAGCTCGGTCAAAATCCTTTCAAGGGCTGAAATGGCCAATTTGTTTTTTTTTTTTTTTTAGAAAACTTTGTGGTAAGAGCAGGGGAATAAGCCCTAAGTTGATGTACAATAGACGGTATCATTCTTGTATGGATAAAAAGAATGTCAACCGGTCGCGGGCTCAAAAGTTAGAGAAACTCATTAAAATGATTTCTGCATACTTTTTTTCAAATCGGAGAAAATCCTCCGAAGCAGTTTAAAATGTAATATTTTATCAGATGTGGGTATGCATTCTGTGTAAAATAAAATGTTACAAGCAAACAATATGTTTTTTTTTTTTCTTACCAAAAAGGACCTTGAGGAGAATCAAAATTGCTTCGGCGGTTTTTCTTCGATTTGAAAAAAGTATGCAGAAATCATTTTAATGAGCTCCTAACTTTTGAGACCCCGACCAGCGGAATCTAAATTTCGATCCGGTCTAATGTACAATTCTTACACGTTGATCGTTAGACAAACACTATCATATGCGTGTGTAGTGTGGTGAAAACCCTAGAAGGATCAACCATCAAGCGGTTAGAACGATCAGGTTCACCCCAACAGCAGTCCACAAGTATACCATTTCACAATTACAGCCAGATGTAGCCGAATTTCAGCCTGCACAGACTTTTTCAGCTGAGTAATATTTTCTCAACCATGCCTCAAAGAAACACCACTCCTTAATCATAACCCTAAAGCCAGAAACGAAATTATGCATGCTTTTAGATGACATTCTCCCTAAGAACCGCTTTAACAACTTCTTCGTAGTTATCCTCCTAGATCTACTGGGAACACGAGAAACTAAATCCATATAAGAACGACCTTGTGTGGTATACGGATGATTCCAAAATGGAGGAAGGCACTGGAACTGGAATCTATGGTGGACACTTCGATGAAAGGTGTTTGTATAGAATAGGTCAGTATACCTATCCTACAGTCAGTATCCTACAAAGGGAAGTACTTGCCATTCACAGATGTGTCGGATTGAACTCTGAAAATATTAATAATTACTCTGAAATATCTAAAAGTTTAAATGATTTTCGTCTTTTCTGAGAGACAAGCTGCCCTTTAAGTTCTAAATCAACTATTATTAAGTACATGTTAGTGTTAGAAACTGTCTACGTCCACATCGACCTGGCTGCAAAGAATAACAAAATTTACCCCACAGTGGACTCCTGCCCTTTGTGGTTTTGACATGAATAAGAAATCACAAGCAAAACTCTAGCAAAACAGGGAGCTGGACCGAAAACGTTCTTGGTGTTGGTAAGCATTTCTTCAAGTAACACGTCGAAACAACCTCATTCCGAGAATTTTAGGATTTTCGAACGAACTCTTTACGACAGATTTTCACTTAGCTAATATTTCCAGAACTATCACTTTATAAATCTAAGTTCCTTATTAACATTGAGAAAAACGACTCAATGGCGATGACTTTAACTATAACTGGAAATTGTAAACTAAAAAAACATCTCAAAAAAATGCATCTCTAAACTGATTCGCCTTGAGGAGGAAGAAGCCTGCATACATATTCTCACTGAATGTCCAGTAAGGAAAGAAGGATATTCTCACTCTTCTCAAAGTTAGGAAGATAAATCTCTCTTGTGAATTAGTCATAAGTATGAGGACATCAATCTAATCTTAAGCTCAAAAATATTCTATGCATTCTGAAAAAAATCTTAAGCAATTGAATTGATTTTAGCAAATAGGTGTGAGAGCTGTCTTAGCTCACCGTAAACCATATCTATCTATATATCTCTACGGTAAATATCGAATCCAAGTCGAAACTGTAATTTTTGTGCGGGTTGTCTGCATTGACTCCTTGTAATTTCATAGCAAAACAAACAAACCTTTTAATTCACTTTTACAGTAACGGTTAAATACTGTCCTGTAAAATAAGGACTGGTTTTTGCTAAAATTTTCAGAATATATTTCGGGTCAGTGGGTGCAAATTGTAAAGTTGAATTATAATTTCAGCTTTTGAATTCCGGCCTAAGCAATAGAGACCTAATTTGTTGGTGCATTTGACATCTGAAATAAGGTTTGGATGCAGGATTTTAATTTCAGCCCTGAAATCACAACTGAAAAATGCAAATGTTTCAGTTTTTGCTGATCGTTTTTGCTTATTCAGATCATGTATCTTATAACAAGAAAACACCACCCTCTCACACACCACCCTCTACCCACCCAAACTCCAAATTATTAGTTCAAAATTTTTTCGTATTTTTTCTAAAGACGTCGATACCTAGTAAAGTATTAACGGACATTCACGAAATTTGGTTTTCTTTAAGCCTAGCCGTTAAAAAAGTTATTTTTTTTTAATTAGGTTGTAAAAAATGCCAAAGTTTGCACAGTTTCCAACAACATTTTTTTAGGTGTCTCTGCTCATAACTAATAAAACATCTCTTTCTATGATTTATGCTATAAGAATTTTTAACAAGAGCATAACTTGCAAAACCATAAAAATTGTTTAGTTTATAAAGTATAATAGTTATTCTCTCACACAAGCAAATTTCACCAGCTTATATGATTAACGGTTAATTAATTAACACACACAAAAATAATATTAATAATATCAAATACTCTGAGCTTAAAAGTGCATAATAATGTGCATGGATACTTAATTTAATTAGATTTAAGTTCATATTTTTTTTTATCACTTTCATTCATAAGGACTCCTTTTGAGCAAGCTCAAGTTACTCAAGGCGCTGAACGCGCACTCATCTTGTTACACTTAAAATTATAAAAATTAAAGAAAGAAAGAAATTTTGCTGCAAGAGCACCTCATTCATTGTTAAGGCAACAATTTAAATTTTAAAATAATTACGCAGCCAGCAACAGCAACCAAAGAAACTCATAAAGGACAAAAGGACGAAGAAGCATTTTTATATTTCTTGCCACTCTCAAGAGGATAATCATATTTCTTTATATCGGATAAGTGGGAGAGAGAAAAGTAGCAAACAACAAGAAAAAGCAAAACAAAAGGTAGCCACAAGAAAAGGTTACCACCTAGTAGAAAAAAAAACAAAAAATATCTGATGGTGTGTAAAAAATAATCATGCCCTTCAGCAAGGACTTGTTGGTACTGTGCAATTTTTTTTTTTATTTTTCTTTCTTATTTTATGGTGGGGTGAGAGCAGAGCAGCGTTAAAAATATTAAGAAATAAAAACCTATATAAATGAAAGCGAAAAACTGTTTATAGAAAGCTGTAACAAAAAAAGTAAATAAGGAAGAAAACGTAAAAGAATTACAACAAAGCTCGAAAAGCAGGAAAGTTTATAATTACAAATTTAAAAACTTAATTTGACTCGAATTACTTTCTTTTTTATTGCTACACTCAACGAAACATTGTGCATAAGATGAACGAACAGAATAGAAAAGAAAAGAAAGAAAGGAAAAGAAAGTGACTCAATATAAATATGCATAGAATCAGAAGCGTACAGAGGTATTTAAGAGAAACAGGCGTACTAAGAATATTGCGTTGCTATTCAAATACGAGCTTATAACGCTCAGCAGTTTACCACAGAGTGATCGGATTGATCAGAATTTCGAAATCAGTCTGACATTTAAAAACTTGATATTTCCACATAGAAGTACGTGCTATCCACCAACAAACATGTCCACCTCCCATACAACCCACATTATTCTGAGTGGTCTGATTCTATAAAGAACAACATTTTGGACGAAAATAATAAGATATTTCTTTTTGTTGTTGTAGTATTTTAATAAATATAATAATATTGTTGGAGGTTTATATCCATAGTCGGCCAGACCGACTTTAGACATCAATCAAAAATGACATCAAGCATTCTCAAAAATTTCGCAGAACATTGCCTGTTATAGGGTATTTTCAAAAAATAGGCATAATAACAATGTGCTCCTTGGTGTCACATAGCTATGAATTTTTTTTTAAAAGTACTGAACAACAATTTATGTCTATAAAATATGAAGAAATATTCCACGGTGACGGGTGTTACATTTGCACGCTTATAAGCATTAAGCATTAATTTGTTTTGCATTAATATGAAAGCAGATGAGCTCTCATACAGCGACATCATCAAGAAGATGATGCAAGAAAAGTCACTCGAATGGTTCGGTAAACACGTCTCGAGAGTTTGTCGCAATAAGAAAAATGAAGTGCTTCTTCAGCTCAAGCAGTCCACAAT
Source organism: Tetanocera ferruginea (assembly GCA_958299015.1). Taxonomy (NCBI): domain Eukaryota; kingdom Metazoa; phylum Arthropoda; class Insecta; order Diptera; family Sciomyzidae; genus Tetanocera; species Tetanocera ferruginea. The sequence goes on from OY282641.1 coordinate 114,276,291, forward strand.
CCAGTCGACTCAGATGCTGAAAGAGATATTTAATGGCCAAACCGAAACAAGAACCCTTACAGAGGAGTTGCAAGTCTAAATTAAAGACCACGATGAGGTGACAACATCTGGCGATGTGCGAAATGCCATTCAGAAAATCACTGCGGCGCTTGTAAGCCTACCACTGGCACAGGCAAGAAAGATGGCCGTGACCAGCAAGCTTAATTTTGGCTGGGTCATATGTGTAGGTTGGAGAGTATTACGTATTTTATATATTATTTTTTTTATATTATAGAACAATTTATTTTCGTGATCTTATGTTGATGAACAATTTTTATTTTCTATAAAATATTTTTGAATATTTTTTGATTTACAATTTTTGGCTAACTTAATTAATAATAAGTATTTTGAAACAAGTGTATAAAGTGCAAGTGTATTTCTATATGTGTGTGATTGTGTGTCTTGTGAGAGCACCATATTATATGGTGAGAGCACGATATTATGTCAATTCTTTTATTCTCGCTTAGGGAATGACGTTCGATCAAAATTTTTTTAAATTTTCGTACAAATTGGTCTGTGAAGGTTTTTGTATGAAATCAAGGACTGTCATGATGACTTCTTGTGGAAGAGCTGTAACTAAGTATTCGTACTTAGTTTTGTCTGTCGTTATTGATTTGGACTGGAATTAAATTTCGGCGTGGACGAACCATGCTTCAGGGCAAGTTGTCCCAAATTGTGATAATTTGATAGATGTCGCCTGTATCCTTCGGAAGTACTGTAAGGTATATCTATAGGGTTTGGAAGTGAGTCTGTGTCAAGCGTTATCAATGGGTTGTCTCCTTCTCCACGGTGAGAAGAGTGAGGGGGGGGTATGTTGTAGGCTCATTGCAAATGTTTAAGTGTGTTCCTCAAATGTGTTCCTAGTGCTGCGTAGTGCCTACGAATGTATTACGATCGGTTTCCTCCGTCCCTATCGTACTACATGCGTTTTTAATCTAAGTGTGTGCCTCGTGATAAGCTAAATTAAAAAAGCAACCTGTAAAAAAAAAATTATAAATTTTTGTTGATGATTTTTTTGTTGTTATTGTTGTTGATTTTGTTGCTGTTGTTGATGGTTTTGTTGTTGTTATTGTTGTTGATTTTTTTTGTTGTTGCTTCCAATACTGTTGTTGTTGCGCTACCTTACCGGCAGGTATAGGGTTTTGCTTGTTGTTGTTATGGTTGACGTTGTTGTTATGACAACAGAATCTTCGGCAGTTGGCGTTAACGAGTTGTTGCCATTAACAAGATTGTCGCCATTGTATAGCATCTGCTGCTGGTGGAGTTGGTGATTGTGGCGTTGTAGAATCAGGTAGCTGTTGTCCAGCGATTGTTGAGTGGCGTGGTGACGGGAAGTTTTTGTGTTGTTAGTGCTGCTTTTTTTTTCGAATCGCTGTGTATCTTTACCAATGTTTTTCGCGTTTTGGGCAGGATTGCCAGTTGTAGGTTGGAGAGTATTACGTATTTTATATATTATTTTTTTTATATTATAGAACAATTTATTTTCGTGATCTTATGTTGATGAACAATTTTTATTTTCTATAAAATATTTTTGAATATTTTTTGATTTACCATTTTTGGCTAACTTAATTAATAATAAGTATTTTGAAACGAGTGTATAAAGTGTAAGTAAATTTCTATATGTGTGTGATTGTGTGTCTTGTGAGAGCATCATATATGTATGGTCCGAGAGAAATTTTCTCTAGCCAAGTGCTTCAAATGCCTGACTTTGGTCATAGCCCAAAAAACTATAACAACACTGACCGAAGTAGGTGCTGCATGAAGTGCGGTATAGCACTTCCTTCAATAAAACTACGAAGCCTAAGCGAAGATGAGATTCATACAGTTGAGTCTTAACAACTGCCGGGCAGCGCTAGACCTATTAGTGCAAACGGTTTCTTTGAAAAGCGTATGCCTGCAAAAGACCAGAAATTTGGACCTCATACAACACTTGCAAAGCTGATATATGCACGGTTAAAAATTTTGGACTAGTTTTTAATCCAAACTTTGGTTTAAAGGAATTTTTAATCCAGAAAGTACTATTTTTTATTCCATACTTTAGTTTAATTTGTTTTTAATCCAAAAAAGTTTAAATTTAAGACTTTTATTTGACAACAAATTTATATTAAGGTTGTATTTTCAGGAAAAAGTATTTTTGCTACCTAAGATTAAAAACTACTACTACTACGAAATTTACTCTAAATATAATTGTTAATGTTGTTAAAGCATCAGAAGTTTATTTTTAATTAAATGAAACAAATTGTTTATTAAAATCTGAACCAAAATATTATTATATTCATTATTACATAAAGCAGTGTTTTATAATACATAATAAGGGTATTCATGCAAAGCGGCAAGCTTGTATTTTGGGCAATTAGTTAGTTTTATCAAGCAGATTGTGTGAACGTCCCCTAAAGTCGATTGTGCATTTGGAGAGATATGTCAGCTGTTAACTTGTTAACACACAACTTTCAGCATGCATATAAACAGCTGATTGCTGGTTTGTGATATATCTGATTTGTGCAAACGGTTCTCCATACATTTCATTTATAAGGCTGATAAACTTATACGGTTTATTTCATTTATGAGGGCATTGCCCATTTGCATGAATGCCCTTAATGTTTATGTAATGAAGTTTATGTAATTTAATTTTTCAGTTTGCAAACTTCTAAACTATTTGAAGATTAACTTTTGTCTTTTCGTTTTAGACAATGTTAAACTTTTGTGGATTAAACAGTAATCCTTTTCGGATTACAATATTTTAAACTTTTTTTGGTTTAAAATCTAATTCTTTTTGGATTATAATATTTTATACTTTCTGTGGATTAAAAATGATTCTTTTTGGATTGGAAAATTTAAAACTTTTCATTGGATTAAAAAGTAATCTTCTTTTGGTCGTGTCCTATATGTAATCCAAAAAAGATTAAAATTTAGCCCAAGATTTTCAACCGTGTGACCATGCGGTAGAGTTCCTCTCCATATACACCTTCGTACACGTTCGAACGACTTTGTTCGGGTCGAGGTTGAGGTTGTTCAGGTTGTGAGCTGCTACCTTGCCCCAATTTTGCCCATTGAAGAGTTTGGGGAGACCATAGACGCCATAGTTGAAAAAATACGAGGGATTAAGCCAGTTTTAATAACTGGCGATTTTAACACTTGGACTGTAGAATGGGGCAGTGAATATACAAACCAAAGAGGCTTCATACCTCTCGAGGCGTTCACATCACTTGATCGGATTGCCGCACACATTTAACAGTGCAGTACACAGCTCTCATATTCATCTGACATTCGTGGTATGAAATATCTATACGTACAGTGACCACCAGCCATTACATACACGCTAGGTAGACAACATCGTAGCCGAAGGAATAGTAGCCAACACAGATCTGCTTATAAAACAGATTCGCTACACGAAGACATCTTCAGAATAATGATGGCCGACATACACCTAACCTGCACAGCAACCGATATGGCAATGCAAGCCACTGACCAAGTCAGGAGAGCTTGCGACGCGTTCATGCTCGATATAAGACCAAGCAATCGACACTGCAGTCCAGTGTGCTGGTGATCTGTAGAAATCGTAGAAGCATACAGAGAATGCATACAAGTTATAAGAAGATATTACCGCTCAATAGGTACCGACTGATTCGAATTTATTCGCGAATCTATGTGATGAGGCATAACTTAACAAACAAGAAAAGAAAGTCTAAAGTCGGTCTAGCCCGACTATGACATACCCTAAACCTACTTTTGCAAAATGCAAGAAATGTTTTATTCCTGTAGATCACATTTTAATGCTTTTATAGTGTTTTCGCTATGGTTTTAAGCGCTAAGGGTTATCGTAATGAACCCATTTCTCATCATCATCAATATAAATTGAATTCGTCTAAAAAAAATTGTACTTAAAAAAGGAATCCATTAAAGTTTCAATGACCACCTGCGAATAACGACCTGCCTTTGACCTCAGATAACCCCATTGCACCCGATTGGCCATAGAATCATGCATTTTGATGCAAATGATTCATGGAATCCATAAAAGTGCCAATGACTCGTCTGTGACCTCAGATAATCGTATTGCATCCGATTGGCCATGTATCATACTGGTTGAAAATTCCAGCGTAACGTGTCAAGGTTGGAAATTGAAGCATAACGTATTTAGTTGAAAATTGAACCTACAAACAGTACGGTTGAAAACTTTATTCATTGTGTTCGAACTTTGATCTGTTAGTTCGGACTTAAACCATTGTTTGATAATTTTTTTTGCTTCGAATTTATATAAGGTGTTTCGAACACTTAATTTCAACTAAAAAAAAAAAAACAAATTGGCCATTTCAGCCCTTGAAAGGACTTTGACCGAGCTTTTTATGATCAATTGTGTTGTGTGTGTTATTAAATGTTTGCACACAATTAACCGAGAACTGGACCTACATGTTTTATGCCGACTCCGAACGGCTCATGTTCTCAAGAAGCTTCACATGGCATTATTTACTCTCTGAGGTTTGCCATTGTCTGCAGAGAGGTGGTGACCGATCAGAAAAATTTTTTATTGAAAAAAAATGTTCGCCGTGGCTGGGGAATTTCAACTAAATTCACCCAAATTCACCTAAATTGACCTAAATTCACCCTAATTCGCTGCAGTTTCATTTGTTTCATCGGTTTTACTACCCGTTACGTTCGCTGTTGGTTGTATACGTGGCTAAAGAAGTTTCACTTCAAAAATATTGATCTCATTTTTACAATTATGCAATTTATTTGACGTATGCCTGCAATTGAATAAATATTGCAATGTTTATATTTAAATATCCAGCTCATTTCATGTAAGACCCGCCACAGCTTAAAATTTTAAATTTTTATGAAGACCGTAAAGTAAGTGCGATAATAGTGTTCGCAAAACCGTTATATCAATGTGAATAAGTTAATCTTGAAGTTTATAATAGAGCTTCTCTATCGATTTTTTTTTTCTCTTTACTTACCTTAAACATGATAAAATTTGAGTTTTAGCAGTTTTCGGAGAAATGAGTGCGATATATTAAAATTCGGCACTATTTTCTTCAAATAAGCACTATTTTTCTACAAATAAGGCATAATCTCAAAAGGTCCGATTCCATCCCTACTGCACACGTCCTCTTCGAATACCAAAGATTCAATGAAACTGATGCTTCGGTCCGCCTCGCCGAAGTGGTGATACCCGAAAACTTGGTGAACCTCGTGTTGAGAAGCGAAACCAACTGGTCAGTGGTAAGTTCTTTGTCCAAACGCATAATCGACAAACTTCGAAGAGTCGAGCGTTTGCAATATAGGCCACCGTGAGATTGGAAACTATATACAAAGTTTAAAGTTTAGGGTTCTCCACGACCCAGAGTCGACATTAAGTTAAGGAGAAAATTTAGGCTCTTAACTAGACAGTCTCCCCCGATAGACAAAAGTAATCCTTCAGATTTCAGCTTAGTGCTGTTCCCTAATTCCGCGAAGTGATACTTAACGACGGTTCCAAGGGATTCATACTGGGTCGGAAATTCAATGCGGAGGTTTGGTTTAGTACGTCATAATTTCACACTCCCACCTGCACAGATAGGGCCTTTTGAAGGTTTACTCTTTGCGAATTATATACAAAATAAAAAAAAACACATTAATATGTTAGCATACACAGGGGCGCAACCAGGAATTCTTTTTTTTTGGGGGGGGGGGGTTTATCAAATGTAGAACTTATATTTAAAAACAATTTTACGTAATTACAGCGGCTGAGTTGTAGCGGTTAGTGCGTTCAATTTTTGCACTAATGGTTCTTTGTTCAAACTTCAGGCATGACCAGCACCATATATTTTTTTTTTTTTTTTTAATTAAAACGGCCACTGTCAGGACATTCTATCCGTACAGAAGGTGAACAGCAGTGGTAGTGGTCGTTTTAAAATAAACTGGCTTCAACGTTGTTTAGGATCTGTTCGGCCAAAATATTTTGCAAGCACCAGTTGTAGGCCGTTTAATGTATTTTTTTTCTTGTTTGGCAGTTGTACGAAGGTACATGGTGAAATGAATATAAGGTGTTCTCATCCCCAATATCAGAAAAAAATAGGCTGCCTTATTTTGACAATTTCTTTTGAAATCGGAGTAGGGTTGCATATTTTTGTACTTTCCTGATACTAGTACTTTTTTGTGATGCTACTTGAATATGATACTATTATACATGTAACAATGAGATTTAAGATACTTATTTTTGAAATAAGTAAATTTTAGCTTTTATATACTATCAACTTTTAGATATTTTCTAGAAGTTTGATCTTTTCTATGAAGATTGCATTCGGTTTTAGAAGAGAACCGCTTGACACTTGACAACATAAGCCCACAAATCAGAGCTTTCTTGACAATCTTCTAAATTGAGTTTACTTATTACATAACATGCAAGTACTCTAGAGCATCTTCTTGTAAAACTCAAAATTAATTGTCTAATCTTTATATAAATAGGCGTGGGGAAAACAGTTAAGAACCATTTTCTCCTGTTTCTCAACTGATTTTGATTATTGTTTTTTTTCCGAGCGCGGAGAAGGAGAGCACAGACTATTTTTAATAATTAAAATGGTATAATAATTTTCAAGGTAGTATTGACGTTTCAGTAGGAAACAATCATGATTCAATAAATTAAAAGGTTATCCCAATATTTGACGTCTTCTCAAGAAGTTGCGCATAAAAATAAATTTAAAATAGAAAATTTTTTATTTGTGGGTAAGTTTCCATTTTCGGTAAAGTTTCCACTTGACAACTTTTCTGACACTTCCGTAGCGATAGCTTCGCTCCCCGATGTGTCGCTATCACAACGGTTGACACAGCCGAATGTGGCCAACGCATATAACAACGAACAGCTGTTTTTGAAAGGAACTCAATTACTTGTAGATGAGAAAATCAACACTTGTCAATGCTACCTTGTAAATTATTATACCATGGACCCAGGCGATACTAATATACATGAATATTCATTATATATGTATGTAGTCAAATGCAATTATAATCTAATATAATCAGCCCAATCATGAAACATTTTCTCGCGGGAGTTGTAAATGGGATTTCCCGTTTTAAATATAAAGTTAAAATACTTTTCGGAAATTTTTAATGCAATTTTGTTCATCAACCGCCTATATTCATGAGTGTAAAATAAAAAATGAGATATGTTTATCTGTTATCTTAAAACAGGATACTCCCATTTACAACTCCCGGGAGAAAATGTTTCACGATTAGACAGAATAATAATAATCTAAAATAATAATCCAAGTCATAATCATGTTTCGAGAAATCTTGCTAAAAGTTTTCATATTTATAAAAATTCTATGTTAGGTTACTGTTTTTTTGTGATAACTTTTGCTAGAATCAAGTTTTTTCATATAAAACACGATTTGTGTGTTTTACTTACCAAAAATAAAAAAAGTACTTTTTTTGAGTACTTAACGGACTCAAAACAACACCCTTAAAAAACATGTATCTGAAACCCTTATAATTGTCAAAATAAGGCATCATGTCAAAAAAAATATTGAAAAATGTCATGGGATGAGAACACCCTTCAATTATTTCACCATGCGAAGGTAATAAGGCTTGAGCCAAAATATTTTCATTTTTACTCGGGTCCCAATAAGGTCAGCAAAAATTCAATATTTTTCTCCCCACACATTCAGAAAAAAACTCGCGTGTATCAACGTACATGTGGCAGAAGTGAAACTTCTTACACAGTAAAAAATTAGAGAGATTTTAGTGTGAAATAGAGAGAGAAAGTATCTGAAAAGAAATTCAATCAACACAAAATGGAATAATATTCTGTTTATTCAATATTTATATCCAAGGACAGTTCATGGTTTGTATCCAAAAAGTCACATAATCACTGTTATCTTCTAACTTTTATTTTTTCCGACTTAAATAAAAGTTATTTTCTGACTTAAATACTTTGGGTAAAAATAACAGTTACTTTTATTTTATCGGTCAAAAATAACAGTTTTTTCTGCCGTTTATTTTTTCGGTCAAAATATCAGGCAATTTGTATTTTTTCAAAGCTCATTTTACAGACTAAAAAACTATTGATATATTATTTTCATCTTATCGGTGAGACATTTTACACATGGTGTCAATATCTGTCCAGCGGCCTTTTAAAAAATTGCATAATATTTTTGACCGAAAAACTAAAAGTCACAAAATAATTGTTACTTTTGACCGATAAAATAAAAGTAAAAAGTAACCTTTATTTTTCCCCGAAAAAAAAAAACAAGGCAAAAATAACAGTTAGCTTTTAATTTCTAAAGAATCAGTCGAAAATTTAAAAGCACTTTCGTGAGCTGCACGGTTAAAAATTTTGGACTAGTTTTTAATCCAAACTGTGGTTTAAAGGAATTTTTAATCCAAAAAGTACTATTTTTTATTCCATACTTAAGTTTAATTTGTTTTTAATCCAATAAAGTTTAAGTTTAAGACTATTTTTGGACTACAAATTTACATTAAGGTAGTATTTTCAGGAAAAATTATTTATGTTACCTAAGATTGAAAACTACTACTGCTACGAAATTTACGCTAAATATTTAATAGTTAATGTTGTTAAAGCATCCGAAGTTTATTTTTTAATTAAATGAAACAAATTGTTTCTTAAAGTCTGAACCAAAATATTATTATATTCATTATTACATTGAGCAGTGTTTCATAATACATAATAAGGGTATTCATGCAAAGCGGCAAGCTTGTATTTTGGGCAATTAGTTATTTTTATCAGTCGATTGTGCATTTGGGGAGATATGTCAGCTGTTAACTTGTTAACAGTCAACTTTTAGCAAACATATCGCACACTAAATACAAAACAGTCACAACTCAAAAAACATGACTTTTCAGGAGAAGCGAAAAATAAAACTCTATGGTTGTAACTGCAAAAGAAAAGCTATTTTTATTTAAACACACAAACTTCATTCTTCCAGTGAATGACGAAAAAATTGAAAAAGATAGTGAGATATGTGTTTTGTGAATTAATTTATAACAAAATTCGATGTATAAAAATTTTGAGTTGTGACTGTTTTGTATTTAGTGTGCGATATGTATAAACATCTAATTGCTGGTTTGTGATATATCTGGTTTGTGTAAACGGATCTCCATACATTTCATTTATAAGGCTGATAAACTTATACGGTTTATATCATTTATAAGGGCATTGCCCATTTGCATGAATACCCTTAATGTTTATATAGTGAAGTTTATGGCAATATAATAATATGTTCACACGAAGGCCTTTTGGCTGAAAAGCCAACGAAAAGCAGCTCTTTATTTGACAGTTCTTCTATGGCGAAAAGCTGAATATTATGTAGCTTTTCAGCTGAAAAGCCATTGGCACGGACGCGACATTCGCACGGTTTTGATTACTCGAAAAAACAAGAAAGAAACAAAAAGAACCGATATGTATTTTAAGTGTTCCAACGCGATGAAAGAGTGCTACATTTTATAAAAATATTGGCAAGATTTAGTACAAATTAATTCAAAGTACGCGACAAAAAAAAATAAGTTTTTTTTAGCTCGTATAGATATATACATGCTTATGGAGGTCAAAGGATAAATTTTCTTCGAAGACTTATGAAATATGAGAATTATCTCTAACCTTTTGTTCTCACGGGTTCTCACCTTTGTGGATTAAAAGATAATCCTTTTTATTTTTTGGACTAAAATCTGTTCCTTTTTGGATTATAATATTTTATACTTTCTGCGGTTTAAAAATTATTCCTTTTTGGATTAAAAAATTTTAAACTTTTTGAGGATTAAAAATGAGTCCTTTTTGGATTGGAAAATTTAACACTTTCCATTGGATTAAAAAGTAATCTTTTTTTGGTCGTGTCCTATATGTAATCCAAAAAAGGTTAAAATTAAGCCCAAGATTTTTAACCGTGTGAGTTGCAGACCTAGCTGCGGTTGCATTCTTAAGAGCTCTGCTCCTGTTTAAGGTACTTTTCATAGCTTCGGGACATTTTTTGGCATGGCAAAAACGATTCAGCAGTTTTAATTATTTCACCCTCTACACTTTTTGCTTTTAATTTTATATCGTATTAACTGTTTTGCATGTTGTCAATCACCTTTCAAGTTTTTGATAACAATCAACGTTATGATATGCTCTTTCAAATTAAGCTTTAAGCTAGGATTCGATATTCAACAAAAAAAAAATATGCACAGTTGTTATATTTTGTTACGTAATGTACAGCATTCCAAGCATACAGAAATGAAATTTCCGTGCATACTCGTAGGATGAAAATCAAATGGTACAGTACGGATCAAAACGCTTTCTTGAGACATGGTGAGTGTCTGTGGAATGCAAGGCACGGACTAAAACCCGTTCAATATTAATTGTATTTTGTTTGCTTATTTATCACGTTCTCATGTGGCATAGTGATAGGGCTTCCGACTATAATGCGATGCGTAATAGAAAGTCTAGGTTTTATTCCCGTTGGCAGCGATAATTTTTTGAAAATTTTCATATGAATTCAAAACGTTAGCCTAGCGTCACGAATAGAAGACCTTGAAATTTCACTCTCCGCAAAAGAAATTTCACTTCAAAAAATACCCACCTTTCTCCGATAAAAAATTTTTCTATTTTCGATAATTCAATTAGAATAAATTTTCAAATAAATATTTCTTCACTTGTGGGAAATGGAAATATTTCACTGTCTCTAATAATGATAAGTATTTTTCTTGCACAAAAAACTCTCATTTATAGAGAAAAATTTTAGGAAAATTAAAAATGTTTACTAAATTTTGATAAAAAATTCATTGTGCGAAGTATTTTCTTCAATAAAATTAATTTTTTTTTCAAAAATAAAAAAGTCTTATTCTCTAAAAACTATATATTTTTATATATTTCCCTTTTTTATGGAAGCTTTTTATCATTTTTAGGGATTTTTTAGTACCACATTTAGAGAAAAGCATTCTATGGAGCAAACTCTATAACATATTTGAGTGCAGTGAAAATTTTTCATCCATACATCAATTCGTTGTAAAAATACCCAATTAGCTGGCACTAGCTTTAAAATTCATCCTTTAGTGAGCACTAATTATGCTCAATTCCGAAAGTAAGAACCGCTAAATTTCTGACACATTGGGATGAAAAAAAAAGAGTCTTAGTTTGAAAAAATCGTTTGGTATTACTTGTCCAATGTGCAAATGCTGACGATATCGAAAAAATATATTTTTAACGATAGGTCTTCCCTACATTTTTCCAAAATCAGTTAATATTTGCGCAATTTCGAGGGATTTTCATGAAACTGATTTTGAAAATCCAATGGAAGATTATGAATAAGGCGTATAACTATATTATGTCACTGGATGGGCGAACAGAATAAAAATTAAACCAACATATTTTTACCTAATAAGCCATAATTCCTTAATATCGGATAATATTTAAAAATTTAGAGAAATTTTATGAAACGGATTTTGGAAACAACGATGGAAAATTAGAAATTGTAAATTTTTTTCTTCACTTTCGGAAGTCAATCGGAATTATTTTTATAATGAATCACATGACTTCACTATAAACTTAATTCTGTAGAGTTTGTGTTATCGATGTTTAAAAAATGACCTTAAAAAAGGACGAAAAATAACAAATAAACGGCAAATTTCTTTGATTTTTTCAGTGGAGAGTGACTCAACCGATTTTTCTCAAATTTAGGCTTTTATACTATGTCTTACTTTTGAATTAATTTGTTTCCAAATATTTCAAGTTTCCTCCATGCTAGAAGTTGAAAAGATAACTCAAATCGAAGTGTTGCCAACAACTCTTCAAGTGGTCAGAATCAGAATATAGCAAAAATTAAACATATGTAGTAAGCCGGATGGAAATTGAAATTTGACTAGACTCTGACTTAAATGGTAGAGGGACTCTTAAAAACAATTTCTGTATAATTTTGTTTGGATCGGAGAAATCCCCATGGAGTTTTGGTTTTGGTTCTTCTGAACGTCTTTTCTGCAGAAAACGGATCTTTTTGTATAAACTTTTTTCTTCAAAATGCATGCATACCCAAGATAAGCAAAAAACTAAAGATTTTCATGGTTGACTAAAAAAATTTTGGAAATTTTTTGTGTTTACAAACTCTATTGAGACCCCAAAAAATCTATATTTTGTCATTTTCGAAAAGAGGTTGTTTTGTAGAATATGTATTTTTCATGATATAAACTTCCAATTATATTGGAAGTTCAATATAATTGGAAGTTTATATAATAATAATAATTTATTGGAAAATTATTGAGCTCTTCTTTCCATTGATATATCGTATGGTACGGTTTTACCAAAACTAAGTGCCACAATTATATAAAATGTAAGTAATCGATATTCAAAAGCTTCCTTCAGCTCAATTATTATTTTATTGCCATAATTACTGTTTGATTTTGGCAAATTTTGGTGGTTTTAATATATATTAGTGGGTACATATGAGTTTTTAGGAACGCAAATCGATTTCTTTTAACCAGTTTTTAGTTAAATGTGCGCCAGATAGCGCTCCAGTACAAAATTCATGATTTTTTAATATTTATATTTTTTAACACTTAGTACTCAGTTTTGATTAAACAACATCATACGATACACCAAAAGAAAGAAAATCTCAGTACTTTTCCAATAATTTTAAATGCATTTGAATATCAAGAAAAATAAATTTTTTATAGGTGTTTAAAAAAAATATTTTCTAGTTTTTGAGAGTACTTTTTACTTTTGAGTCGGTTTCCGGCTCAAATTTTTTTCTCCATACAAAATCGATCCGGCTTAATGTGCAGTCTGAAGGAATAAAATATGACTAATTTAGCAGATTATGCATCAACCAGAATCGATTTGAAATATACATTTGGGGTTTTCACTTATTTAATAAAACGTTTGATTACTTTTCATGTGACTCACTTTGATTGAATACTATTTTGCTTGGTACTACAAAAATTTTTGGGGGGGTTTAAACCCCGAAATCCCCCCTCTGGTTGCGCCTATGAGCATACATAAAAGTGTTTAAATTTTTTGCAGTCATCATAAATAACTTTAATAGTTGTCTATCCATATGTCGGAAGAAAACTTTTAAAATCATGATCAATGTTTGTGTTATTTTTATTAAAGCACCTGTGACGGGTCTTACGAGAACTTATTGAAAAATCTGACTTCACTCTAAATGTTTAATAAATAAAAACAGAGGCCGCTTCAGGAGAATCAAAATCGCTTTGATGAATTAACTAGCTTTTAAAAATAAAATCATGCAGAAAAATTTTTTAGCAGTACCTCTCAATTTTGAAATTCCAAACGGCTGACCATTTTTTTTCAGCATATCAACAATTCGATTCGGCTTAAATCGATTTAAATTTTCTCTTATATTTGTGTGCTTACCAGGTAATTTTTGCTTATGTCTTCGGCACTGCACTTGTTGTAATATTCATGTGTTATGTTATTACTAGATCTCTTTTAATTACCAAGCTGCTACATGAAGCCTAACATATTTTTCGCAATTTATTGCCATTGAATAAATTCAATTTTTTGTTTATAAAAAAAAAACTTAAATCAATTGCTTTCAACGCGCATAGCATAACAACATCCTGTGCCACAAAAACACTTCCTCTCATTTTGCAATCAATGTGTGTGTGTGTGTGTGTGTGTGTGCAGTAAAGATTTACTACACAAACACAGACGCGACACTGCTCAGTTAAAAAGAAAAAACCCAACAGCACACGCACCCAACACTTGAACTTTTACACAGATACTAAGACACATACTTATGCCTGCTTTGCCTGTGTGCATACAATGCAGTTGCTTTATTTTTATCGCAAGTACCAAGGACATCATTAACGCATCTGCATACATGCAACAATAAAAAATAAAAAGGAAAATTAAAAATAAAATAGGAACTGCTACAGCTGCCGCCACACACAGGGTACCTCCTCAATCTATGCTGCTGCTTTTCGCTTTGGTCTCCTTCTCGCTGCCAGCCAATTTAGTCTGCTGTATTCGCCACCTGCTGTGCATAATTTTGCCATAATTCTTTAGTTTCTTTGCTTTATGCACTTTTCGCTGTCGCTATTCTGCCTCTCTGCCATTCGTCATGCACCATTTTTTATGCTTTACACCTTCGGCTGCTTACAACCAAACAGCACGCGGCTGTTTCCTGTCTTTTCTACGCTTAACCTCATCAACTACTACTTCGCACACCCAAGCCTAGATTTGGTTCCATTCACTGCTTATTTGCTTGTGTCCTGTGCATTAAATGATTTTCGTGTCCTTCAATGCTACACACGGTCAGAGTGGGGGGGGGGGGTTGGGCGTAACACATGGTGGAGTTAAGAAAAAATAAATGAAGAGGAACACCGAATCACTACTATGCGTTGCACGCTTTTCTTTAGTGCCGTTATATCCGCTACACATGCATTCCTGCGCCCTCGCGCCGTACCAACAGCTCTGGACTGCCACCACATGCTTTACCACTTTTAGTCCTGGAGCCACTGCTGTTGCAGGATATTTTTTCTGCTTGGTTAGTTTTTGTTTCTTATTTTTTTTTTTTTTTTCATTTTGTTTTTATGGCTTGTTGTTGTTTTTGCATTTTTAATGTTTTGCAAAATGGTTTTTGAAGTGAACCTGTGCACAGAAGAACCTCTGGCCAAGAGGAAACGACGTTGTTGTTATTATTATTATTATTGTTTTTGTGCTACTTTTTGTGTTTTCTTTTTAACGTATTTTATGCGGCGTAACTGCGTTCCTGGTTCTTGGTTCCTGGTTTGGCATTTGCTGACTAGCACCGTACCTGCGTCACATGTTTTGTCGATTTTGTTGCACTTGTTGTTGTGTCTATTTTTTTTATTTTCTTTGTTTCTTCTTTTTCTTGCAGTTGCTGTTATTGCATTTTGCTTGTCATATAATGGCAATGAACCGTTATAAATATTAACACACACACACACACAGACATACACTCGTGTTCATACAAACAGGATATGCCCGCAAGTGCGCTTCAGTAGCGGAAATGCACAGTTGTGCTCAGCAGGATCCAACAACAATTGAAGTCCAATGCATTTTCCTTTAGCCATGATTTATGCGTGGGTGTTTGTGTGTGCTTGTATGTATATATTTTTGTAAGTTGGTTGGTGGGTTTGTTTGTTCATGCATGCCAAATGGTGCTGGTGGTGGTGGTGGCGTGGAGTGTTTAAAAAAAACAGTCAAACATTCAATAAAACTTTGTTCAGTTTTTTTTTAAACTGCGGGTCAGTTTCAGGATCAACTTGAAATTTTATATATTATCGATTGCAATGATTGCCTTGATTGTTCGTACTTGAGCTTTTTGATAGTTTATATTTATAAAAGAATTTTTTATATATATTCAACAAATAGATATTGAAAAAAGGATACAATAATTTTATAATTTAATTCTATTAAGGAGGGACATGACATTGGCCGTTTATGGAAAGCAATAATTTTGTATTTTAGTTAATATTCTTAAAATTCTAAAAAAAAAATTTCATGGAAAAATTCTTACAGGTTCAAAAGTTACAGCCGGATAAGTGAGAGCGCATTTTTAATTTTCGCCTTTTTTTTCTTTATTCACAAACTTTGAACGCGTTTATCTCGAAACCATGTTTTTCGTACTGGTTGCGGCACCAGCGGGTTCATTTTTTGACGAAATTTTTTTTTACCTGTATTTTTTTAAGCTTGATTGGCTATGGTATGACACGAGCTTTTTTTTAATTTTTTGTCGATTTTTTTATGAATTTTTAAAGTCAATATTTTTTTTCGAAAAAACACACTTTCAAATTTGGAACATCAACAAAAATTGAAAAAAAAATACGATAACCAATTTTGTTACGATATAAAAGTCATTTTTTTCAGATCGGAAAATTTTTGCGACTCCCAGCGCTGCAACCACGAGGCCCCGTTTTTTTTCTCTGCCGCCAGTTTGGAGCTCTATTAAAACCATGTTGGACTGAAAAATATATAGTTTTTGAATCTTTTTTCTTGTAATTTATTCAATTCTCTACAATAATAAAAAAAATTTTTGCGACTCCCAGCACTGTAGCACGAGGCCCCGTTTTTTTCTCTGCCGCCAGTTTGGAGCTCTATTAAAACAATGTTGGAGTGAAAAATATATCGTCGCTGCGCCTAAAAAATCAGGTATGTGATTTTTTATGATTTTTTTTTTATTGCATAATTGAATAGCTCTACTCAATGTCCATCTGTGCGCTGAACGGCTTTTCGTTATCTCTTTTGGTCTAAACATTGTAGATATTTTTGCAATAAATTCCTTGTAGAGTTTTTAAAATTTTTTATTAAAAATTTGAAAAATCGGTTATGTGCTCGAAAAATTTGATCAAAGTAAAAACAGAATGCCCGTAAAAAAATCGGTTATGTGTCTGAAAATGGAAGAATGCATCGTCGCTTCGTGCTGGAATAAGAAGTTGAAGTTTTTTTAAATACTTATCTCTAGAATTTTATAGCAAAAAATACAAAATTATGACATTGAAATAAATTTGGAAGCGCAGAGAATAAATCAGTTTTTTTGCTCTCCTGAAAAGTTGTCAAAAAAGACATAACTGAATTTTTAGGCGCAGCGACGATATATTTTTTGAATCTTTTTTCTTGTAATTTATTCAATTCTCTACAATAATAAAAAAATGAAATTTTGGAAAAATGTTTCTTTTTAACTGAGTTATGAATTTTTAAAAAAAGGTTTGTTTTCTCTGCCGCGAATGTAATGTACCTCCTTAATTCTTTTCCAATCAACCATGTTGTAATCATTTGAGGTCACTTGAAATTATTTGATTTTTTTCAAAAACTTTTCAAATAATTTTCTTTGCAGCGTCATTAAAAAAAAATTCACTGCATAGAATTTATTCGAAATTTATTGTAGTTACTTTAAAAGAATGCGATCAGTTGACTTCACCTTCCGCGCCACTCATTCCGCACCTTTTAAGGATAATCTAGCCAAACACGTTCTTACTTGACAAGAACTGATTGCAAGTCGGTAGGATACGCTTAAAACTATGCGGAAGCATAAATAATTTTTTTGTTGTGCTGACATGAAGCTGTCTGCTTAAGTGGCAACGCTTGTATCACGTTTACGCCTACAGCATATCGTAAGTGATGCTGACCGAGCTTTTTTTTCTACCGTTTTAATGCAACAACAACATTCATTGACTGCATTTTCCGGGTTTTGGTTTTTTTTTTCTCTTTTTAAAGTATTTTTATGTGTTTCTTTTTGGCATCAACTATTTTGAAATGCTTATTTTTATTGTTGTAAGCTAAGTATAAGCGCGACGCATACTCAACAATTGTGCACATGTATGCTAAAATACATGCACTCAAACATACATACATACATGTGTATTTTATTATTTTAGCATTGCATAAATTTTGCATATTTTGAATGCTTGCGTTTTTTGCTCTTTTTCCAATGATTTCTTTTGTGTTTTTTTATTTGTCATCTCTGCGGCAACTCCTTTAAGCGGGTTTTATTTAGCATTTGCATTTTTGTTTGCCCCATGTGTATGAGTGTGTATATATGTGTGTGTGTGTGTGTGTGTGTGTGGGAGTTAGTATTAATGTATTTACTATTCCATAAGGTCAACGCTGAGTAGCACTCTGAATTTTCTTGTTATTCTATTACTTTTGTCTTGTTTTTTTTTTTCCCCCCTCCACAAACACCACGAATCCTCTCTCCCAAGTGGCTGCCTTCGCTGCACGCAACTCAACGGAAATGCTAATTCGCTGCATAAATTCACAGCCAAAGTAAATACGGGAAATGTTCGTCTAATATCTCTGTGGCTTTTTATATATGTATTTTGTATTTCGTTAGTATTTTTTTTTTTTTTTGGCTTTTTCGTTTTGTTTATTTTTATTTTCATTTCTTTTTTTGGTATTGTCAGCAAACGCTCTGCTGCCTGCAGCAACAAAACAGTTGTGCGTTGGATTTGAATGCGACGTCTTTGAGGATTTAAAAGATGAATGTCGAAAGAAAGTATTTTAAATATTTAAAATCTTGACTTCTGTTAGCTTTGAGAAATGCAGATTTTTCAGGCAGCTAACGTTATGCAAAGATGTCGCTATGTTTTACCTTTGTTTTAAGTTTTGAATAAATCAAATGAAAAAGCAAACATTTAAATATGTAGATTTTTAGTTTAAACTACAAGTTTTTTAAACTGCAAAATTTTTTACTTGAGATTGTAGCTTTATCTCATCTATATCCATAGATTTTTTTCAGCTTCTTAACAGCTGTGAGGCATTCAAATTTGCTAAAAGAGAAAAGCCTTCAATTCATTTTTACTATTTAAGACAAGATTTTCTGAATTATGATTTTTAATTTTTAGAAATTGTTTAAAGTTGTTAAACTTTAAATTGTTAAACTTTAATAGGCAACAATATTGGATGACAAAATTTTTCATTGACAACACAACCCGGCTCCATAGTCAAATTCTAATTCTAAGATTCATTGCTTCTAAGAGGCAATCATTTTACGTTTTTTCATTCATCTTAGAAACATCATACTCTATAAAATATGTCAATAACTGGATTTACTTGATGCTCAGTACAAGACTTATCCAACCTCAAAGAGGGGTGATTTCTTCCCTTCTTTGGCTCATAGCTATGATCGAGATGCCGAATCTACTTAACAAGACTGTAGCATATGCAGATGATATACGTTTCCGTTCATACTCAGCGATATTATGGAGGGAGATTTGGATTACCTCAGCTTCTCGGCTCAGCAAGACAGATTTGATATTGTTCACCACAAAAATCAAAGTGCGGGGCTTCAATATACCACGTTTGACGATCAGAAACTATCTTAATCTAACTGTGCTAAAAATCTGGGAGTCACACACAAGGGATTAAAAAGACCTGTATACCCTTCTACGCCTGTCGTATGATGTACTAATGCAGTAACCTTTACAAAACAGAAAATAAAATATTTACTTAACCAGAACTGAGTACTATTCATGCGTATAACGTATAACGTTTAACGGCATAACAGGTGCAATTCTTTCATGCCTAGACAGGAACTACAGGAAAACAAAATATTGCCAAGGAAAGCACCTTAGTTTTCTGTATAAATTGGCACATTGCAGTACCAGTGAAATAGCAATAAAAATAAATTATTACTGATTGAATTTAAAAAAAAAAAATATATTTTTACTGAAATTTGTAAAATTTTTAAATAAATACTGCAGTGTGCTATGGTTTACTGCTACTGGAGCTGGTGATTTGCAGCCCACATTTACGATATTCTCAATCTTGCCTTTGCAAAGTGCTTTAAGTTGAGCCAACACAAACAACCTATATCAGATAGCTAAGCTGTCATCAAACCTTGAGAAACGGTATTCATGCTGAAAGATTTGATATTCCATTCCATAATAAAATAGAAACATATTGGCATGCCCTAAACCTAAAAGGTCAGAGTATATTAACTTTGTGCCAACGTTTTTAACACCTAGAAATTAGCGAGTCCGGTATAAAAAGTATATATATTCTTGATCACCGTCACCTCGTGAGTTGAGTTCTTAATGCTCGTCCGTCGGAGGTCAGGATAAGAAGAATAATTTGAGATAATCGAATGAAACTTGGTACACATGGTCAGATAGACCTAAGGATCTGCACTATATAATATTTTTGGAATCCGCCCACAAACACGCTCACCCCCCATACAACTCACAAAATTGATAACGCTATAAAAAGATTTATAAAGGGTGATTATATTTTTAGGCCTATGTTGAATGTGAACCACACCTAAACGTCTTTTTTCTGCATTTCATTTGACATTTCTCAATTTCAGACTAACTCAATTTGAACAATGGAAAGATACACAATCGAGCAGCGCGAGATATATAATTTATAATTAAAAACTATATTTAGTTATAATAATTTAATAAAACTCAAAACACTTTATTTTATGTGTCTGTTTATTATCAGCATCAAACTCCAACTAAACTTTATTCTTACTCTAACATAAACTTATGCTCTATCTGAGCTTTATATACATGTACAACATAAACATGTATAAATCGTGGCGGAATACATATCAGCTAGAATATGCTGACTTGGTGCATTCCGTCACGTTTCATGTGTTGATCATTCAACGGTACTGTGATCGGCAACGTTAAGTGATGGGGCTGAGGATTGTATGTAACTCGCGTAAAAAGTTATTCAGGCTTGTTATGAAAATGGGCGTTCAAATCAAAATGCATATCGTGCACTTTTCACCTCATGATGAGACACATTTTCACCTCAGTGGGTTTGTCAATAAGCAGAATTGCCGCAGTTGGGCGAATGATAATCCAAGAGTGGTTGTCGAAAAACTAATGCACCGACAAAGAGTGACTGTTTGGTGCGGCTTATTAGGCCGGTCAGGCAGTTACTGTGAATGATAATGTGAATGGTGTTCGCTTTCGTGAGATGATAACGAACTTTTATGGCCCGAATTGATAGATATGGATGTGGACAATATGTGGTTTCAACAGGACGGTGCCACTTGCCACACAGCTAACGAAACAATGGCTATTTTGAGTGACAAATTCAACAACTGTGTTATCTCACGTGTTGGCGATGCCAATTAACCGTCCAGATCATGTGGTTTGACACCGTTGGACTTCTTTCTTTGGGGATATTTGAAGGAAAAGGTGTACGTTGACAAGCCAGCAACAATTCAAGGATGAGATAATACTGCACATTAACGGCATAGAACTTCAATTATGCCTCTGCGTCATCGATAATTTGAACCATCGGATGGAGGTCGTGCCATCGAGGTCGCGACGGTCATTTGGCCGATATTTTGTTCCATACATAATTGAACCATACCAATATTATCATAATAAAAAGAAATGACACTTTCTTAAGCAATTTGTATTTTATTCAAAATCAACATCGGCCCTAAAAATTTAACCACCCTTTATTTGACCTATAGAGATGAACCTTGGTATGGGAGTATTTTTTATCAAAACTAATATGTGAACAATAAATGGGCGTAATATGCCCACGAACACGTTCACCTACCATACAACCCACTATAATAAAAACTCTATAAAACTAGAAAGGTATATCTTCGATGCTACAATGTTCTAATGGTACAAAATCTTAAATTGCAGCTCTTTTTAAATGAGATTTCAAAAAATTTTAATATTTTGATGACGTCTAAAATACATTAATATACAATTGTTTTAATGCAAAGTAAAGACAAGCCTCTTTATAAAGTTTTCAATTTTTCTAACACGCCTTAAATATTATAAAATAAATATTGTAACTTAAATAGTAGCCTATTTATAGAGATTTCAATATTATGTGTTGTATGGGAGGTGAGAGTGTTTGTCGGTAGATGACGCCCATTTTTCTAACACATCTTAATTTCATTCTAAAAATAATAAATATCTAATTTAACTTTTATAGCTTCGACAGAAGCCTATTTATATAATATTCAATTCTGGTGTTGTATGGGAGGTGGGCGTGTTCGTGGATGGATGATGCCCATTTTTCTCTCATGTCTTAATTTTTATATAAAAACTAGCTGGTACCCGGTGCGTTGCTGCCGTCCTTGTCCAATGTCTGTTCCAGTTTGCCAATAGAAGGCCATCAACAAAGAGTAGCTCCACTCCAGTGAGTGGAACTCACTGGAAACTCTACTGGAGTTTCAATATTCTGTGGCCATTATTTCCAAAGCTTTTAAATATAAACAATTGTCATTTATGGGTGGAACCAAACCTCTTGTCCAATACCCGCTTTAGTTTTAGCAGTATTTCGGAGTAGTAGAATATCACCAAATATTTACTCCATATCGAGTTTCTTTAATATATGACTATTATTTCCAAAGCGATTCAATTTAAAAAATGTATCTTATATGGGCGGAGCCACACCCATTTTACAATGCCCAATGCCCATTCTAGCATTCCATTAGCAAGACACCACCAAATAGTAACTCCATTCTGAGTTTAAGTGTTCTGTGACTTTTACTTCTATAGATATTCTCTATCGAAAATTTTAATTGTATGGGAAGAGCCACGCCCCGTTTTCAAATTCCCGTATCTGTTTTAGAATTGAAAGACCTGGCCAATCAGTGATTTCATACTGAGCTCCATTGTTGTACGACATTTAGTTCCAAATCTATACGATATCAAAAAATGTAATTTTATGAGTGGTGCCCTGCCCTCCTTCCAAAGATCGATCAAATTTGATAGTTAAAGGGCACAACTCAATAGTAAGTTTGTACCGAGTTTCATTGATGTGTGACTTATACACGAAAGTAGAATCGACAAATTTGTGTTCTTCAAAAAGTGTCATGCCCCTCGCGGGTAAGAGGGTGAAAAATACTTTACGACCTTCACTTTACGACCTATTCTCATACCTATCAAGTGTACAAAAACTTGCAAGGGCTGAAATGGCCAATTTGTTTTTTTTTTTTTTTAGCTGTGTTGTAATTAGCTCATCTGATTTAGTTATAATATTCAAAGGGATGCACGGTGTTGTCATCCTGATTTCGGCAGTATCTGGCAAATGCATGGATTTTAGTCTGGGAATTGTTCCACGCAACCTTTTATTGCAATTTTTAATAACAAAATCTTAGTTCTCAGCAAAATCCCATCAGAGAACCCGAGGACACTCTCTCATGTCAGGATATTATAGAAAAATACAAAAAACACGTCAAGCAAAAAGAGCGTTTCATAAGGGGAAAAACCTGGAAAATTAAGTATTGGTAGAGCAGTATCGAAAGAAAATCCAAACAAAGAATGGGAAGTTAAGAAATTCATAGATTATCCCGAAGAGAAGGATAGTCGCATTTTTCGCATACGCTGGAAAGGTTTTGGACCAAAAAATGATACCTGGGAGCCAGAGAAGAATTTGTGTTGCAATGACTTCATTCAAAAATTCATGAAGTGTATGGCAGAATAATATATCGTTAAATGACGTGAGGAGCCAAACGGTTGCGTTTGAACCCCCTAGCCTTCTGTCTTTGGCGACGCACAGTGCGGTATTTTCAATTCTAGCGTGCCAAAAGACCCAAAAATTGAAATCTGAATTTGATAAAAAAAAGAATTTCAAGAAACAGAAATATATCCAAGAAATAAGAAAACGATTACCAAAATCCAAAATAATGTTTGTATATTTTTTTAAAATTCGTCAAAGTTGGAACTTTTAACTAACAAAAAAAAATTTTAATTAGTGCAATTTTTGTTTGCATACTTCCAACAAAGATATCTCAGGACCTAACAAAGATTTTGCATTCATTTTTTTTTTATAAAAATATTAAATTTATTGTTTATTTAATACTTAGTCTATAAAGAAAAAAATTTTTAAAAAAATTAGAGAAACATAATGATTTTTTTTTTCAAAAAATTTTTAAAATGCGATTTTCAGTAAGAAAAAAAAAACAGAATCCAACGCGATGATTATAACTACAAGAAATATATATATTTTTACTAAACATTTATGAAAAAACCTCGTACGGAAAGGTGCGAAAACGGAAAAAATCTTCATTTAAAAATTACAACAAAATTGTGTTAATGAAATAGTATCGAGTTTATTTTTTGGAGTAATATTAGATATCGTAAAGTTAACAAGTTGAATAAAATTTTTTAGTATTCATTTGCATGAACTTTATTTTTTTACCGATTTTATGGTATAAATCTACTTTTCTCTACTACAGGCAAACTACTGAGCAAAATTAAATAATTTTTTACACATATTACTATTACAATATAATATATCTGTGTTTAAAATTTCATAATAATATCATATATACTTTTTAAGATATAACATTATTTATCTGTGGATAATTTGATTGTTCAAAAATCTTAAACAACAACAAAACGTACATATGGTAAGGAAAAAACTAATGTAAACAAACAAGCAAACATAAATTATTACAGTCGGTCTATATGACGCTTAGAAGCTGATGTATGACTTATTAAAAACTTTAGATCTAAAGTTAAAGTTTATTTTATATGCTTTTTATTCATTTTCGTGTATGATAAAAGTTTATCATTACCATTAGAAACATATTTGATGAACAATTTAAAATTTCTTAAAAAGCGTATATATATATATATATAAGCTTTTTAACACTAAAAATGCACCGCAAATATGTAAAATATAAATAAAAACATATTTTAAGATTTTATAGTAACATTTTGAAATAATGAATATGAATATATTACGAACAAGACAAAAGTATAAGAAAGAGTATTTTTCTAAAATATGTCTTTCTCAAGAACTTAATTTTTATAATTTTATTGTAGGGTGCTAACAGTTGTTGATCAGGGTTTCCGAATATATTAATATAAACATAATTTTTGTTTGTGTAGGTATATTAAAACATATTTTTTTACAAACAATAACAGCCTTACCAATAACCAATTCAATGTTGGACATTTTATTTACTATCCAGCTTTATGACAATTTTTGCATAGAATTTGATGTCAAAAGCCGGATACTTAAAAAAAATGTCCAACATTAATTTGGTTATTGGTAAGTTAACCAATTAAGTTAAGTTAAGAAACCCAAACTTAAAATAGTAAATCGATTGGGAATTCCTTCTTTTAAGTTATCTGTTCAATAGAGAGATCAATTATAAATAGTTACTGATTAAGTGAAGTGAAGTGAAGTGAAGTGAAGTGAAGTGAAGTGATAATAAAACTTGGTATTAAAGAACATTACAATTAATTAGACAAATCTTATTTAAAAGTAAGTTTAATTAAAAACTAAAAAAACTGTTTACTAGCGTGTGTGTTAATATATTAATTTATTTAGATAAACAACTCTACTCTAACTAAAAAAGTGAAGTTAAACGTATATTTGGCAGCTTTCAATAAAACGATTTAATAACAAAATATCATTTAAAAGTAAGTTTTTGGTTTTAAAACTATATAGTGGTAGTGTGTAAAAATCCTAATTTGTATAGATAAACAACACAACTTTAAGTAAAGAAAACTGCAAACAGCGTCAAATGAGCCTAAAAATTACACGTAAGGAAATATTTGATATTTGGATTGCAGTTGAACAAAATGAAAGGTTCAAGGCTGTTTTAAAATTTGTGTGTGAAAAAATAAAATCTAGCCATCTCGATGTTGTTGACATAAAGAAGCTTAAGCTCTATTTGAGATCTCTTTTAAATTATATGTATAATAAATATAAAAAGACTGAAAGACATTCAGAACAGTTTATTTTACAAAACGCTGAATGGCTTGCTAAAGATATTAATTTATCTCAGCATGTTTATAAACAATTGCCAACAACATCAAGAGCTGCTGCAGCTGCTGCTACTGCAGCTACAGCTGCATCTAGTTTACTAAATAATAGTTGCATGGGAAGGCCTAATAAGGATTTTGAAAACTTAGCTTTAAGATCAAAGAAAAGGAAAGCAAAAGAATTATCAGAATCAACAAGTGAACAACAGTTGCTTATGGCAACGGAAATGACATTGCGTTCATCAGGCAAAAGACACTCTGCGACACTTGTTAATGAGCTTTTTAATGCTTCACCTCAGAGAGGATCTGCCATAAAAAAAATGAGAGAATCGAACAATAGTTTAAAAAGTTTATCATCTGACCAAGCTTTAGCTTTGATTATTGACCTTGATCTTTCAACTCATCAGTATGAATCATTAAGAAATCACACAAAGCCTTTTAGTTCCAAATTATATCCTTCATATAACCAAATTAAGCAGGCAAAACTGTTATGTTACCCCCCCAATAGTAGAGTGTGTGAGAATTTTGCTGAAATTGATCTGCAGTCATTAGTTGACCATACTGTCAGAAGGCTTTGCATTGCTCAAGAAGAAGTTTTTTTGTCCAGGTAAGGTATTGCCGCCCGATAAAGTTCAATTTCACAAAGGAAACACAAGAAATGACTTTAAGAGAAGTTGAGCATATAAAAAACCAAATAGCTGTTCTCACTCCCACTATCGTGTTAATTGGCCTGCTTCAAATAAAGGTAAAGGCTACTTTTATTTTATGTATGATCGATGGAAAAGTTTGCAATGCAATATCCTCCAACATGTCATCACAAACTTGCTTTATTTGTCGAGCAACACCTAAAACCATGAACGATGAGAAGGCCCTTGCACAGAAAATAGTGGATGAGGAAATGCTCTCTTTTGGGATTTCGCCATTGCATGCCTGGATTAGGTTTATGGAATGCTTACTCCATATTGCCTATAAGCTGGATGTAAAGAAATGGCAAGCCAAAGGCGCTGATAATGAAAGCAAAGTCCGTGAAAAAAAACTTTATATTCAGCAAAGGTTTAGAAGCGAAATGGGACTTTTAATAGACATGCCAAAACATAAAAGTGGTAATAGCAACGATGGAAACACTGCAAGAAAATTCTTTAGGAATGCTGAGAAATCTTCAGAAATTACTGGTGTAAGCTTGGAGTTGATACAAAGATTTCATATTATTTTAGAAAGTTTAGGCTGTGGGTTTCCAATAGACTCTCAGGCTTTTGGGAAATATGCCGCTGCCACAAGAAAGCTATATTTGGAGAACTATTAATGGTACTACATGCCGGTAACCGTTCACAAGGTAACGGTTTTTACTTTTATATTTCTCATTACCTTATATTTATTTAATATTAAAGGTTCTTTATCATGGTGAACGGATAATAAGTTCGTGTATACTGCCAATAGGCCAGCTTTCTGAAGAAGCTCAGGAAGCGAGAAACAAGGATAACAGGCGCTTCATAGAGTTTTTCACGCGAAAATCCTCCAGATTTAACACGAACGAAGACTTGTTACACATGCTGTTAATTTCTTCTGATCCTGTAATAAATTCTTTGCGGCAACCAACAAAACACAAAAAATCTAATTTAGCACCACAAGTTGTGGATCTATTGAAAGCTCCTGAGTTTTCTAACGAAAATTCTGATTCTGATAGAGAATAAAAATACTGTAGCAATTATAACAATTTCTGATTAATTTTCCTTTTCAGATTATTTTTCCAATTGTATGGAAGGTAGGCGTGCCAGTTGACCGATTACGCCCATTTACGCCCATTGACAGATGGTTGCAAATGGTAAAACAAAGTAAGAAACAAAATTTCATTGCCATAGCATGCCTACAACCCAAGTTAGGTCGGTTTATATGCTCCAGTTGTATGGGAGGTAGGCGTGCCAGTTGATTACGCCCATTTTTTGCAAAACAATTTTTTGGCCTTATTAAGCTGTGTGCAAAATATCATGTCTCTAGCTATAATACTTTTTGAGATATGACTTTTGGCACGCTAGAATTGAAAATAACACACTGTGCGACGGGACTAAATTAAACACAAGGAAATATATTTCTGGAGTAGCAAAGTTGGGTATTTATATGTTCAATTCTATGATATAATAGTCTTTATGAATTTCTTTAACACTCTAAAATAATTTCCTAAGCATATTTTTTTATGCTTAATTCTAAAAAATCCAAACGTTTTTCAGAAAATCTCTCTATCAATGTTACCATTTTATTTGCAAATAATTCTAATTTTAACTCTAGCTCAATTTTCCTATTTAAGTAATGCGAGGCATAATCCAGGATTTACCAAATCCTGCATTATCATTATTTAACTCGCGCCTTTTAAAGTAGACAAGTATTTATGTGTAGCTTCAGTGCGATTGTGATTTTGTGCATGTGTGCTTTTGTACTTATATTTGTGCAAACATACCCATTAAAAGCAAATTAATTGAAACCACAAAATATTTAACAACATTCAAAAATTAATTTAAATTCATGCCAAACAACAACTTTTTGCAACTTTTAATGAAGTCCAACAATATTCGGGGGCGCAAAACAAAGCTTATGTTTTGTGCTTGTATGTGTGCCAAAATTGGTGCAGTGTATTTTTGGTGTATGAGTGTAAGTGTGGCTGAGTGTGGGCGTTGTTAAGCTTTTGTTTAGTTTTTGTAAATTCATAATTTACATGTGTTCAACAAAATATGCAGAAACAATTCCCACACCCCAGCACACACACACACTCATACGCATAATCAACCACACGTTCATAAGCGCAACAAAATGACAAATACAAACAAAAATATGTGAGTCAAAATATTTTCATTAGCATATTAAGTTTCGCCAAAAATAACTGTATGCAGAAAATGTTGCTTAAAAATAAAACCATGCGAGTTGTTTTGTGTTGATGCAATAAAACAACAAATATTGCATTGAAAAAAAAAAAAAAAAAAAAAACTGCATAAACAAAAGCAGTTTTAAGGCAAAAATTATGAAAATAAACATATTTGCGCCAAAATGCTTGTAACAATTTAAGCCTCTTAGGAACAGTTTTTGGTTTTTTTTTTTGTGATGTTTCGAGAATTATTGAATTTTTTCACTCAAAATCTCGTTCGATTTACTTAGTTTGTAAACATAGTCACAAAGTTATAGTCAATGCATTAAACCAATCAGAGTGTTGAAGCAGAAAATGTTGAGCACCTTACAAACAGTTATTTGGAAAAATAGAAGCGTTGCCTGACGTTAAAAAGTGCTATCTTAAAAGTCTGATGAAATTGTTGCTGTTATTTTGCTTAAACTCTTAAAATACTGACGCGATTAACTCAAGACATTTTCAAATATATAACAACTAACATTTTTGTAACTTGTCCTTTAATAAATATTGTCCTTTTTGACACATGATCAACATCTGCATATCTTTCCAAAAAATGTTTAACTTAAAGAGTTAAATAACATAATTTCAGATTATAACAGCCCAGCACGTTTAAATGATAAATATCGATCGAAGAATTCTTAAAAATTTACGACTGCATAATATATAAAATGTTTTTAAGTCGCCGATAAATTCTAAAATTATCAAAAATGTAAGAAAACTTCCAAATATATGCCTTCGGCACAGTTCTTTGTGTCAATCAAACATATTTGATGTGCTCTTAACAAAAAAGTTTTTAAAAATATCCTTAATGTTTCTTGTCAAATTTCACAATAAGTCACTTTGGACAAGATTTGCCTACAGCTAAAGTTTTTAGAGAAAAATACAAGTTCTTAATTACCTCATGTAAAAAATTCCAAAAAGTATGCAATAAACATTGCTACAGTTGATGAATTTCCATTTGAACTTTTAACTTTATTTCCAAGAATTTTTCTTGTGTGTTAAAAATTAAATACATATACATATAAAGCGTAGCTTTTTTTAACAAAAATATTTTTATTTTTCTTTTTTTTATTATTGCTGCTTGCAGCAGTGAAAAAACTAAATTTGCATGCTTGCTGCTTATAGTAGAAATGCAACAATGTTGCTGCAACATTTTTTTTTTTTTTATATTCTAAAATTGGTATTTAACGGTAGCTTTTTATGCACAACAACTACATAAAATGATAAAAAAAAAAAAATGATTTATGGCAGCTAAAACAACTAAGGAAGCAATTTTTTATTGTTTTTGTTGCATGTAAAATTAAAAGAAAAACATTACAACGACAACAGCAGCGCACCAACGCTAACAACAACATACCAGAAATAATAAAGTTTTAATTTTGATTTCATTGGCTTTGTTGTTGTTGTTTTTGTTATTGCCGTACTTGTTGTTAATGAAGGAATAATAACCAAAGGCAAAATAATAAGCTTATTTATGTATGGGTGGGTGGGTGAAGCTTTTCATGTTTTTCTGTTTTCTTTAATATTTTTCACAAAGGTTACCTACCAATAAGCATCCCACACACTACCAACTAAAAACATGCAACCCATACTATTTTACATATAGTGTGTAGGTGTGCGTTTTTGACTTTTCACTGCGTTAATGTGCGCATACATCTGGCTGATGCTAAGTTTTTATTTGTACTTTAGTGCTTTTGTGCAATTTTTAAACACAACATTGTGCAATATTGCTCAAAGTAAACTGAATAAATTTTGGTTGAAAACTACTTGTGCATTTGTTGGTGTTCACACAAGGATTTCAGGCACTTATGGTTGACTTTGTATATAAACTGGAATTTTACGTTTAAGCCATTTAACGATAAAGTTCTAAGTCGTCATATAAAAAACATTACATTTTAATATTTCAAAAAGGTTTCGCCAAAACTATTGCTTGTGAATATTAAATGTTAATTTGACTAACATATGTTAGTCAGATTATACTATATATAAAATATAATTACTACATATAGTTTGAGCCAATTTTAATAAATATAGTTTTTTAACACACAACCCATATTTCTTAAAAATCTGGTATGATTGTAAAATTCATTTTTTTGCCTTTAAATTTTTTATGAAAAGACGATTTGCGGGCAATCATTTAGTATTGTTATGGTGAATGTTGATTTAACTCAAAGGACTTGTGAGCTTTGGTTTTTCCCCATGTCAAAATGGTAATTTTGGCATCGGCAATAAAAACCGCGAATTACCATAAGACGAAGACTTGACTCATGCACATGAATATCTCGCAAAATAGTTAAACGCTTTAAGCGTTTCTAAACGTTTAAAACCCCTGGAAATGATCCAATATTAAAATAAATTCTATAAGAAATAAAAGAAAATATATAACGAGAGGCTAAAAATCATTCCAAATTGATTGACGATGACACTTGGATCTGCCTCTGTTTAAATTCTTGGTTGGGTCACCCATATTATACAGGTTGTTGTAGAGCATGCATGATCAGCGAAATTAATAAAAGGGCCAAAGCCTAATTAAAAAAGATAATCGCCTCATTAAAATAAACAACAAAGTACATTACCAACAACAAACACGAACATCTTAGCATCACCACCATCGACGACAATGTACTTTGTTGCCTTTGAATATATTCAAAGAATATAAAAAGTGCAAAGAATATATTCATAAAAAAAATCCCAAAAACAAAATACATATGCGACAAACTCGTCAAGATTGTCTGAATTTCTATTCCACTAACTAACAAAACACATACGCGCAACAACAATGCTGTGGGCATTAGCGCAACCAAAGGGGGTTTCGGGGTTTAAACCCCCCTCCCCCCAAAATTATTGCAGTACCAAGCAAAACAGGATCCTATCAAAGTGATTTACAATAAAAGTAATCACACGTCTTATCAAATGAGTGAAAACCCCAAATGTATATTTCAATTGAAGGGCTTATTGTAAAAACATGATATGCCACATAAAAAATATTTCGAAATAATCGACCTTAAAGTTTTGAAAAAATGTATATTTGTATGAAATCATTAAAATGCTTACAAGATCTTTTACGTATATGGCAAAAATTAATCGGGTAATGGTTGCAATGTTTCCAGTGGATATTGATAATGCATCAAGGAACGTAATGAACATAAAATGTGAACTTTTAAAGCAGTGTGGCATATCATGCTCATTTTGCAATAAGCCCTTCAATTCAATTCTAGTTGAATTGTAATTTCTGAGTGTTGTTAAATTTTTGTTAAGTTCTGATTTTGTCCACTATTTAGGGGTTATCGACAATACTTCGATTTGAGTTGTCTTTTCAACTTTTAGCATGGAACCCACTTAGGCGGCTGAAATATTTGGGAAAAACTTAAGTTTTGTAATACAAAATAACAAAGCCTGAATTTGAAGACAATCGGTTGAGTTACTCGCCACTGAAATAATTAAGGAAATTCCCTCTTCATTAATTAATTCTTTTTTATTTTTCGTCCTGTTTCTGTCTTAATTTTTTTTGAACGCAAACTAACCCAAACTCGGCAGAAATAAAGTTTTTAGTGAAGTCATGTGATTCAGTAAAAAAAATTATTCCGATTGACTAGCAAGACTAACAAGAAAAAAATTCTCAATTCATAATTTTCTATCATACTTTGCCGAATGTGCTTCATTCAAAATTTCTCTAAATTGCCAAATATTATCTGATTTTATGACATAAAGGCTTATAAGAAAAAAATGTGTTGGTTTGATTTTTCTTCTGTTCACCCGTTTTTGTTTAGTGATATTTTAAAATTATACCAAGAAGCAAGAATACTGATTGCCGAAATGCTGAATTCTATCGAAATAATACTATGTTTTTAAGGATATGTCTTCACGACACTTTTCCAAAAAGGGATTTTATCATGTGGCTTCACTGGATACTTGATTCCCACAAAGAATTTGAGTTAGTTGTAACGAGTTTGAAGGATATTTCTTCGGTTATGTAGATGGTGAGTGACTCAACTCAAAATGTAAGAAACAAGTCGTAAAACGGCAGTACAACGGAAGCTTGCAACACATTCTGACAGTACAGAGGCTGAACAGCATAAAACGACCATTTTTTTTTTCTAGTTGGGCCGTTGCACGAACGTGATGGCATGAGTTAAAAAATTTATTTTTGTTCAGGGAGAGATAAAATTTTGACAATGGACAAGATTACGTTTTTCCATATTGACTAAAATATTTCAGCTGATATAAAGGGCGATTTTTGAAGTGTTTAGTTTTCAAAAATAAACGAATATTTGCAATAGTTAGTAACATATTCAATTGAAAATGTTCTTATTGAAATCACATATCAAATAAGTCCAACTTTTCCAATTTGAGGATAAAAAAGTCGGTGACCATCGTACAGTTCATTGCTTGGCTGTCACAGAGTGATTTTCATTATTTTTGAAAAAGAACAATTCAATGATGTCGTCGGCCCACAAACCGCTCAAAACTTTGCATTAGCAGCCAACTGCCTTTGGCTGCCGTTCAGACCAAATTTGGCAATTCTGTTTGTTAACTTAACCACGTTATTATTGATCCAAAAATAACTTTCATCAGTGAAGACAATTTTTAAATAAAAAACTGGATCTTCATCCAATTTTTCTAAGGTGCATTCACCAAACAAATGACGTTGTAGTAAATCACCCGGTTTAAGTTCTTGCATCAGCTGTACGCACTTTTGTATGGTTTCATACCGAGGTCCTTACGTAAAATGTTCTAGGTGGTCGAATAACACACAAGCCCAATTGTTGAGAACGACGGCGAATTGTAAATCGTAATCTTCATTGACACTGACCAATTCAGCAGCAATATTCTCCCGGTACTCGGCAGTCTCCGCCTATGGGTTGGTGGATTTATGTCTAATAAAGTGAAGCGAAATTTGATCACGATACCTTGAATGACCTGTTCGGTGAGTCGATTATGACATATATTAAATTGCCGTAATGATCAAATTTCTATCAGAGTACGACTTTTAATAATAAAATTAAATGATTTGCAGGAGCTGTTACTTTATTCATGGTGAAATGGCAAACTTTACTCAGCATTTTTGGCTTTGCCACCAATCACGCGTGAGGTGTCAAAAAATTACACTGAAAAAACTAATAGCAAAAAAATCGCCGTTTATTAAGAAAACAAAATAAATAAACATATTTGTTTGACCATTATTGAAACTTATTGCTGTGATATGAAACCTTTGAAAAAAAAAATGTGTGGCTTGCCCTACTTGAAGATTGAACAGCAGGACGCATTTACTGCTGCATCGCATCCGCTATTATAACGTTAAATTGTTTTCATATATGAGCTCGACATTTGACAAAACTCCCCCCCCAAAAAAATTCCTGGTTGCGCCCCTGGCTGTGGGTATGGTGGTCTCGCCGCACAAACTGTGTGTTTCGATGCGTATGTTGTTGTTGTTTGTTATTGTTGATTTTTTGCAAGTGCATTTGTGATCAGTGTTGCCAGAGAGCCGAACTGAAATTTACCACTAATTGGGATAAAAATTACTTTCACTTTCGGAGAAAACTTACCTTTTTTTCTAAAAAACAATGCAACATTTTCAATCCATGGTATGTAAGGGACTTCTTCCTATTTTTCATTAACTTGTTATTTAAAGTTGGAACTGGTCATGGCTTTCTATAAACCATATTCTTTAAAGCAATATTCAATGCAATTTCAAAAAAATTTCTTAGATCTTAGTGTGTTTCAGCAAATTTCTATGTTTTTAAGGTGGGGTGGGACATAACATTCGCGGCAGA
Organism: Tetanocera ferruginea; assembly: GCA_958299015.1. Classification (NCBI taxonomy): domain Eukaryota; kingdom Metazoa; phylum Arthropoda; class Insecta; order Diptera; family Sciomyzidae; genus Tetanocera; species Tetanocera ferruginea. The sequence continues at coordinate 114,310,143 of OY282641.1, forward strand.
GAAAGCAGACCTTTTTTTACAAAGCCGCAACCAGTACGAAAAACATGGTTTCGAGATAAACGCGTTCAAAGTTTGTGAACAAAGAAAAAAAAGCGCGAAAATTAAAAAAGCTCTCTCACTAATCCGGCTTTAACTTTTGAACCCGTAGGAATTTTTCTTAGAATCTTAAGAATATTTACTAAAATACAAAATTATGAAAAAAAAAATGTAAAAAAACGGCCATTTTAAAAAAATAATTAAAATAATCCTACATATGTAACAATCGATTTTTTTTAATAAAACCCAATCAGCCTTTTAGAAATAGTGCTTGAATTAAGCTTACATGCAATACAAAAAGTAAGCACGCTTGAAAAACACTTGCCGAGGTAATAAATTTCCAAGTTCCTTTGTATAACTATTGCGAAAAACACAAAAAGCAAGTGATGCACAATAATACTTGGAAAGGCTTGCATTAAGTAAGTGTTTTGCAATCATACTTAGAAAACGCTGTCAACGGTAATAGTTTTACAACTGTTCAAAGTTATGAAGCTCTCATAGCTGCATACACAAATGTATTTTATTTTCATTTTGTTAGCTCAGCAGCCATAAGGCTTACGGCAAGCTGTTAGAGTGTCCGACTCATATGCGGTGGTTCGCGTGTTCGATCCCTGGTAAGCACAAAAATTTTTGAAGGCATGCAATTTTTAATTTAAATATATGCTTCAATATTAACAAACGAAAATAAAAAAAAAAATAAAAATAAACATGTTCCAGTTGGGAATTGAACCTTGGATGTCCAAATCACAACAATTCAAATAAACAAGTGGCTTACCAACTGAGCCACGGAATAAATATTTTTCGCGAGTGCTAATCAGAGAACTGCAATTATTCTTGTTTTTGAGTCATTGGTTGACTAACACAAAAAAGAATATAAGTGAATTTAAGTCAAAGAAAAACTTCCACTTATATCCACTCATACTCGTTCGTGTGCCGTACACATAGCGAATAAATGATCAAGAATAATTTTTATGTTGGTATGAACCGATGCAGTGCTCAGTTCTCTCTTTGAGTTAATTGATTTATTGTGCTATACCATAATGACTCATAACACCAATAAACACCACGAGTTCAGTGAAATGACTTAAGTACTTAGAGTAATTTTTAGTTCAGCTTTCTTGTCATTTCATCCAAATTTAATTGTTAAATGTCCAGCAACACGTGCCAAACAAAACAATAACTGTTTTGCAAAAATCATTACAAAAAATAATACTCAAATCTTTCATTTTCTTACACAAAAAGTAACCAAAACGGCGAAAATCAGCAGCAGAGCATAACACAAAATAATACTCACTCACTCATAGTTCTTATATTCCTCTCTCATGAATAAGTGAGTCACATCAGATTGTTAACCCACATCCAATAAAGTCATAATTTGCAGACACACATGCATTTTAGAGAACTGTGAGTATGTTTCGTTTCTAGTGGGAATGAGTCAAAGTATTTTGTTGAGTTGCAATAAGTACACATTTGCACCAATAATTATGGCTCATGACTTAAGTATACTAATTTGTTTGGTACTCATTGCAGATCTCTGGTGCTAATTGCGAAAAGACTTATATTCAATTGTAAAAACAACACTTGGATTAAGCTTGAAGTAAGGAATATTATTCCAAGGGTTCAATTTCGTTTATCCTACAATTACATGTAAGTGTTCTACAATAGTAAATGAAAGCGTGATCCACGCTTGAGGCTTACGTTTGTAAGCTTGTGTAACGCTTATTCCAAGCTTGTTTGTCTGATTGGGAAGGAATTCAAATAATAATGAACGACTGCTTGTAAGTACGTTCAGAGAGGTTACAGTGCTGATAATAACTTTAATTATTTGGAAATCTAAAAAAAAATTTTTACAAAATGTACAACTTTTAGTCAAAAATTACCTATTTTACCTCTGCCCAAAAAAAGAGTAAAAAAAATTACCTCTGCCCAAAAAAAGAGTAAAAAAATTACCTCATTTAGGGAAATTTACCTCAATCTGGCAACAGTGTTTGTGATCATGCCTGTTGTAGAGCAATGAACTAAAGACAGTCGTGAACGCAGGGGTGTTGTGGGGGTTAAAAACCTTACTCAAATGAACGAATAATAAATTTATAAGGCAAAGTGATTAAAAATTAAAAAGATTTGAGTAAAAATACTTAGAGTAAAAAAACTCCTTATAAAAACTATTAATAAAAATAAAAGGATCTTAAAACACAGGATTCAATAATTTCCAAAAAGAATTCCAGTATAAAATCAAATGAGAGACAAACAAAAATTTATTAAGCAGAACGATAAAAGTTCTGAAGTATTTTATATCAGTTGTATTATTTAATTGTTTTTTTTTTTGTGTAAAGGGACGTTACAGCTCCAAAAAATTTTTTAATTTAGTGTTTTAAAATGCGCAAAGTTGAAAAAAAAGTAAGATATAATTTTGAAAAATTACAAATTTCGGAAAAAAAATTACGCAAAAAAATTTGGTTTTTATTATTTTTATCACATATATTGCTACTGGAATTTTTTTAACAAAATCATTAAAAAAATCATGGCGGGCGTGATAAAACAAAAACATTTTTTTTTTGCATAATTTTTTTACTAAAAAATATATATTTAATTTTTCAAAATGATATCTTATTTTTTATTCAACTTATAGGCATAACTTATTAAAAGAAAATTTTTTGAAGGTGTCACGTCCCCTTAATATTGTTTTGATAATTTTCTCTAAAAATTTGTAGAAAGCACTACTTAGAAAAGTATTGCCACAAAATCAAAAAGCACTAATTCAAAAACATAAAACTACCTGGGAAGTCAATTGGAAACGGTGTTTGACCACCATTCCAGGTGTACCGCGTTTGAATCCCGGGCAAGACATGATCTTACGCTGTAACCCTTCTTTAATTCTTTCCTCATTTCTAATCAACTGAAATTCAAAATTGATCAATGTATACGACTTTGAAAGTTACAATGATGGTAGAGAAGTTTGAGGATGGCATAACTAACGCACCCATCTCTTTTTTCACCAAAAACATGACAAATCAACAATATTATTAGATTTACAGGAATGTACAATAGAGCAAGGCAATTTGTATGGGTGAAAAAAAAATAAAAAATCGTAGGCGCGGAAAATATTCTACGGAATATTCTGAACAGGTTTGCTCAAGAAACCCTTGGTCTAAAATTGATTGCGAGCCTATGGTTTTTCGAGAGAAAGTTTGCGTTTGTGTTTAACTTCAGAATGTGAAAAAAATGTATATAAACAATGTACATTATAAACAAAGGTCCCTAATACAAAAATTGATAAAACTTTTGATGCTCAAAAATTCAAAGGACGCCAAAATTGGTTCAAATAAAAAAAAAATACACCAATGGAAAGGATTTTTCATGTACTGTTTAATTTTGGTACCGGAATTGGGGGTCAGATTTTCGATACACTCTAATAAACATCCAAAAAACCTGACCCTACAAAACAAACCCTATGTTAACATTAGGGTAAAAATTTCCTGGTTTTCGCTAAAAAGCCTTCATTGAATGTTGGGGCTGCCAGGTCCCGATCTACACGCGGGTTGTCCCGTTTTTCATTTTAAAAATTTGCATTCCACGAAGACCTTACACGGGACGTAAATTATTCCGGTTTTTCAAAAAATTTACTTTTATTATACCCTAAACCTGAAAGGTCAGGGTATATTAACATAGTGCAAACGTTTGTAGCGCATAGAAATAAACGAGTCTGGTTTAGAAAAGTAAATATATTCTTGATCAGCGTCACCTAGTGAGTTGAGCTAACCATGTCCGTTCATCCGTCTGTGTGTTGTCCTTAAACACAGGACAAGAAGAAGAAGTTGAAATAATTGGTTGAAACTCGGTACACATAGTCAAATGAGCCCAAGAATCTGTACTATTGGATATTTTAGGAATCCGCCCACGGACACGCCTACCTCCTATATAACCCAAATATTGAAAACTCCATAAATCAGCTTCTGTTTCACCTACAGAAATAAAATTAGGTACGCATGAGTTTTATAACAAAACAAAAATGTTTTTGAAAAATGGACGTTATCCGCCCACGGACACACCTATTTCTCATACAACCCAAAAAATTGAAACCTCCATAAATAGGGTTATGTTTAACCTACAGAGATAAAATTTTGGTATGTATCTTTTTTATACCAAAACTAAGATGTGTTTAAAAATTGGGCGTTATCCATTCACGAAAACTCTCATCTCCCATATAACCCACAATAGCGAAAACACTATAAAGGTATTAATATGTGAGCTACAGGATTAAAAAATTGGTTTGTGTAAATTTTTCATCAAAATGGAAATGAATATAAAATATGGGCTTCATCAGCCCACGGACACCACCATTTTCAATTCCATTATTGTACTTTGAAGAAGTAAGTTTAGGGTATTTCATAGTAGGGCTAGACCGACTTTGAACTTTCTTTACTTGATTACTTCTTAATAATAATATTTGGTACTTGTATGTAATATTTTTATATCTACATTACAAAATCAGACTGCTACAGTAACAACTCAAAAAAAGGCTTAAGTCATTTAAGCCCTTTTGCCTTGTGAGTCCAGATATGCACGTCACTTTTTAATTGAAGCGAATAGCGATGTTCACATTTATTCAGTTCGTATGGAAATCAATAAAAACCAATAAAAAAATGGATTTTTTTATTGCAATCAAACCAGCTGCCAAATATTTTGAAGGTGTTTCAGTTTGATTCATCAATACCGTCATTAATTATGCCATTAATATAAAATGTACATACAATAATATAAAATGTACGTACATGGTTGCAAATTAAAAACATACAAAATCTTCTGCTCTAGTGGTAAAAAGTGAAAAAAAAATTTTTTTACAGTGTACTCCCTGTTAGCAGGAAACTTTTAGAGGTACCGCACACTACAGACTTTTAATCGGCCGATGTCTTATGGTGTCTTATGTAAGTACGCAAACCTACCGATTAAACGAAACCCAACTAAAAAATCAAATGGCAGGTCAGATTTCCACTAAAGCGGCCTTTTTTAATTTTTTCATGGCTTTCAGTTGGTATATTTACTTTTTTGAAATTCTACTTGTGAGCTGCGCAATGGGGCAAATAGTGTATGTCCTTGAAATTTGCTTATAAAATTCATAAAAAATTTTCTATCTCTGATCAATTATAAGATCTCAAAAGAGATAACTTATCTCAAAGGAGATAACTGACCTTTTTAGTCCTTTTTAATATCTTTCAGGTGGTATATTTTGTTTTTAAAAATTTCACTCCTGGCTAGCACAATAGAGCAAATTCTGCATGACCTAATAATAATAAAAATGGGACCAACTGATCTTTTTTGACCTTTTTCATTGCTTTCGGATAGCATCATTAGTCTTTTTAAATTAAATATTCTTCAGTCAATCAGTACACCGGGACTCCAGGACAAAGAGTCTGAAACTGGATCATGTCCAGACTTTTCGGGATGTAGGGGCTATGTTATGCTAGTGCTCATGAGCACATCATGGTTTTGCATGGTATCGCATCATGGTTGTTTTAACATAAATTAAAAATGTAAGAGCTGGAGCGAGAGAGTACATTTTCCCTCTACGGTAGAGGGAGGAAATGAATACACACATGTGTATTTATATCAAATCACGGAATCAGTAGTTTTGCGTTATTATTTTATTAAAAACATTTGTGTTTTCGCATGGAAATATAACGCTTTTTCGTAATAAGTCCTCAAAGTAATTTAGTCCTTAATTTAAAAAAAAAGTTAAGTTTTCATTTGAATGTGATTTTCATCACATTAATCATATCGACCTTGGTTTGGTTAAAATAATAAATCCAGCAAGAAAATATTAATTATTTTATTAATATGTTGAAGATCCTTAATTGTTTAAACTTTGGTAAGAAACGAACAAAGATACTTATTGAATGCAACAAAATATTGAAATAACTATGCACACCATGTCAACAGCATTAACATCGTAAAATGTTCTCGTACTCTATTAGTATGTGTTAAACTTTCACACTGTTAACGCTTATTTCAAATCCTAATTTGAAATGCTTGTATTTTGCATGTTTTACAATTAAACTTTCAACAATAGCAGAAATAACACAAATTTGTTGATCTACTTTAATGTGCTACTTTAATCAAATACATATCAAGGATGAAAGGTCCTTTAAAATGAAAGTACTTAAAAATGATTATCCACTCTTTTATTTTAGCTTTTCTTTTTATGGGGTTCCTAAACAGTATAACAGCAATATTAATAGCAATAACAACAACAACAATAACAACAACAGCAACAGCAACAGCAACAACAATAACAGCAAATAACAAATAGAACCAGTAACGGACAAGGGAACAGCAATCGTTACAACAACTATAAGCAACGCCATAAAAGCAACAAACAAGGATATTTGAGGATGTTTTAATCTGTCGTTAGAAGGAATGCTAGAGGAATGTCCAAAGTGAAAATAATGATGAAGATAACAATACCAAAAAACATCGACAACAGTTACAAAAACAACAGCAACAACAACAACAACAAACACACTAGCAGTAGCAGCAAAAGTAAAGAAGAAATTCCCATGGTTTCATTATTGTTGCTATTATTTCAATGTTGCTGCTATTGTTGCTGTTGTTGTTGCTGCTTTTTAATAGACTCACTCGGAATGACGAAATGAATAACTGAAGTCTATCTAAGGACTAAGCACGAAAACAATAAGAAAAACCGGAAAACAAAAATGAAGAAAAGTCTAACAAAGCACAAAAAATTCAGCTGTAGACATTCAAGACACGCTGGGTGGTCCAACAAAAACAACAACAACAACAACAACTACAACAACAACTACAACAATAAGCATTTTCTTCAGTGGACATTCATTCAGTTTCGAAATGTTTCCAAATATCTACAAAAATGTCTCCCCTGTTGCCATTTTCCACACATTTTTTCTATGTTAAAATAAAAAAAAAACACACACACACACACATAAAAAATATGCAGCATTTTTTTAAGAAAGTCGTCCTTATACAGTGTCTGTGCTTTCTCTTTACTGCCAGAGTTTTTTTATTCAATTGTTTTCCGTTGGCATGTGCGAAATAAGCTGATGTTAGAAAATTTTTTTGGTTTTGTTAATTTGCCTAATTTTATCGCTTTACATTTTATACTTAAGCCTGGGTGTAAAAATAAGAAAGAATAGGACATGCATAAAAATTCCTTACGGTATTAATTATATGCCGTAATAAAAATATTAATTGGAAAACTTTCTCTGCTTTTTCGAATCAAATTTTTGATTATGGAAATTACTCGGTTTTGCATGTTAATTACTTTTTTATTGCTTTTGTCGAGATTAGTTGTTGCTGTCATAGTTTGTGTGTGTGTGTCTGTGTGGATGTGTGTGAAAATTTGCATACATATGAAGCTGATATTCAACACGATGAATGAAGCTGATGAGCAAAGGATGTTCAATCGACGTACTTTGGCAGTTGTTGATGGCAGTAATTTTACGAAGTTAATTTTTTTTTTGTTACAAACGAACGGAAAAGACGAAGCAATATTTTGCACTAAAGCATTGCGATTAGAAGAAAGTGGAATTCTCAAATGCACTAATAAAATGTTTAAATAGACTTGAGATATGATTGAAGTTGAAGTGATTTGTTATACAGTAAAACTGCTGAATTTTAACGCTTACTTTATTTATAGCTTTTTCGCAGAAGATTCAAAACAGCCACATAAAACTTTTTATTCAAGATTCGACTGAACCTCATTCATATTGTGAATGCATTCGGCTATGACGGATTAATGAAACTTTGACAATTACAGAGCATTTTTCGACAAAAACCAAATCAAAATTGTACAAATATCCGGCTCATTCATTGCTTCCATGAGAAACCTGCAAAGGCTAAGCTATAAACCAACGTACGGGTTACAGGTTGCGGATGGTAAACGACCATTAGATATAGAGTTCAGCCGTACACTTTTATTCTTTTATCAGCTACTTAAAAAAAAATTATGAATAAAAATCAGGGACAGAAAATAACTGTTATTTTTAAAATTTTATGTGAAAAAATCATTATGTAAAAACCAAGGTACAAGAGTACCTAATATACCGAAATATATGTCTAGCTCTTCACTAGTCAAATAGATGAAGATTTTAATATTTTTAAGTTTTATTGTTTTACTCACAAAATAAAACTTATTTTTGAGTTTTATTTTTTCCCTCATATATAACTGTTATATTTTAAGTTTTATTTTTTTATTCACAAAATAAAACTTATTTTTGAGTTTTATTTTTTTCTTTGAAAATAATAGTTATTTTTTAAGTTTTATTTTTTGGCTCTCACAATAAAACTTATTTCCGAGTTTTATTTTTTCCCTTACAAAAAAAAATCATTTTTTAAGTTTTATTTTTTTCTTCATGAAATAAAACTTATTTTCGAGTTTTATATTTTCCATCAAAAATAAAAGTTATTTTTAAGTTTAATTTTTTGGCTCTCAAAGTAAAAATTAGTTTTGAGTTTTATATTTTCCTCACATATAATAGTTATTGCTTAAGTTTAATTTTTTGCTTACAAAACAAAAATTGTTTTGAGTATGATTTTTTTTCCTCATCCCGGTACCGTGGAACCGATTCTATGGAAATTATGCGGGGGCTGAGCTATAAGCTGACGGACGGGTCACGGGTTGCGGATGGTGGACACCCTCTAGATATGGAGGTTAGCCACTTTTTGCGGACCCGGAGTAGCGGGTGGCCAGCTAGAGTGTGAAAGGGAGTTGTGTGTGAAACCACATAGCCTGCAACTGGCACTGTCAAGGCAAGTCCGAGCCACCTCAAAATCTCCCTGTCTCCTTTATACTATAAACTTGAGGGGTCTCTGCAAGACCTTAAAAATACGTACGAAAGATTTGGGTCCCAACCACATTAATCATGCCCAATGAATACTAGACCAGCCTAGGATATGAACTCTTACAACGTTGACGACTAACGCAACCGTAAAACGTACAATTATTTACGGATATGCACCTGGAATGTCCGGACCCTTTACAGGGAAGATGCCTCTGTCCAATAAAGGCTGTCATCACCAAAAAATAACTTAAGAGCAGCTTTGAGCAGTAACATGCCGTTGTTTAGTTTATACAGTACTCAGTTTTGAGTGTGAATATCGCTTGAAATTAAAACTGGTTTTTGTTAGTTCTGCAAGACCACTTACTGTGTTTTTTCCAGGTTAATGAACATGTTATATTTTTATAAAAATAAACTTAAAACTAACTTTTATCTGTGAGGGAAAAAATAAAACTCAAAAATAACTTTTATATTCAGAGCCAAAAAATAAAACTTAAAAAATAACTTTTATTTGTCAGGAAAAAAATAGAACTCAAAAATAAGCATTATTTTGTGAGCACAAAAATAAAACTTAAAAAATAACTGTTATTTTCAAGGAAAAAAATAAAACTCAAAAATAAGTTTTATTTTGTGAGCAAAAAAATAAAACTTAAGCAATAACTGTTATATATGAGGGAAAATATAAAACTCGAAAATAATTTTTATTTTGTGAGCAAAACAAAAAAACTTAAAAATTAATTGTTATTAGCAAGCAGAAAAATATAAGTTGAAATATAAATATTATTTTAGGATTTTTTTAATAAAACTTATAACAGTTACGGTCCCTGATAAAAATACGTCCATGGACTGGTAAGAGAATAAAAATATTTTTTAAAGTATCAACCGCATCTACTTAAATACTCGATCTATCTTCTTCACAGACTGCATCGGGAACTGCATTTACTTGATAATTTTTTTTAGCCAGGTGTGCGAATGCAAATTTCTTCGGTGTTTTTTTTTTTTTTGACTTAATGCTTACTTACTTACTTAGATGGCGCTTACAACCGTTGGTCGGTTTTGGCCTGGTCTAAGAATTTGCGCCAGCCTCTTTTGTCGTGCGCTTGCTGGCGCCAGTTGGAAATTCCAAGCGTCGTCAGGTTATCCAATGCCTGGTCTTTCCAACGGAGATGCGGTCTTCCTCGTCTGCGTTGGCCACCGCTAGGTACCGAATCCAATATTTTTTTCGCTGGAGCTTCGTCGTTCATTCTCTCGACATGACCTAGCCAGCGAAGCCGCTCTATTTTAATACGCTTGACTATATCGATGTCGGCATATAGCTCATACAACTCGTGGTTCCATCGTATTCGGTACTCGCCATTGACGCAGATTGGACCATAGATATTGCGAAGGATTTTTCTCTCGAACGCTCCCAAAGTCCTTTCATCAGAGCTGCTCAACGTCCAGGTTTGTGATGCGTATAGTAGGACGGGCATGATTATTGACTTATAGAGCGTCAGTTTTGTTCGTCGAGAGAGAGCTCTGCTTCTCAATTGCCTACTGAGCCCAAAGTAACACCTGTTGGCAAGAGTTATCCTTCGTTTAATCTCAATACTGATATCGTTGGAGGAGTTAATACTGGATCCCAAGTAAACAAAGTCCTTCACTACCTCAAAGGAGGTGTTGTCAACAGTGACGTGGTTTCCAAGACGCTGGGACTGTTTGTTTGTTGACACGAGATACTTCGTTTTATCTGCGTTCACTGCAAGACCCATTCGACTCGACTCTTTTTCTAGCCTGGAGAATGCTGCACTGACTTCGCGCGTATTTTGGCCAATGATGTCAATATCATCAGCATACGCCAGCAGCATAACGCTCTTATAGAAAAATTGTGCCGCTGCGTCTCAGGTCAGCAGCTCGGATGATCTTCTCCATTACTATATTAAAGAAGTCGCACGATAAGGAATCACCTTGTCTGAAACCTCGCTTGGTATCGAACGGAAGGGAGAGGTCCTTCCCGATTTTCACTGCGCTGCTGGTGTTGTACAGTGTCATCCTGCAAAGACGTATTAGCTTGGCAGGAATACCAAATTCAGACATGATGGAGTATAGGTGACTCCTTATTGGACTGTCGAAGGCGGCTTTGAAATCGACAAAGAGATGGTGCGTGTCGATTTGTTTTTCGAGGGTCTTTTCCAAGATTTGTCGGAGCGTGAAGATCTGGTGAATGGTGGACTTTCCAGGTCTGAAGCCACACCGATAAGGTCCAATCAGTTGGTTGACGATGGGCTTCAGTCTTTCACACAATACGCTCGACAGGACCTTATATGCGATATTTAGAAGCCTAATCCCACGGTAGTTGGCGCAAATGGTGGGATCGCCTTTCTTGTGGATTGGGCAGAGCACACTGAGGTTCCAATCATCTGGAATGCATTCTTCCGACCATATTCTGCATAGAAGTCTGTGAATGCATTACAACAGAGCTTCGCCACCGGTCTTAAACAGCTCAGCCGGTAGACCATCGGCTCCTGCGGCTTTGTTGTTTTTAAGCCGAGCTATAGCTGTTAAGACCTCGTTATAGTCGGAACTTCAACGCTGTCATCCATAATTGGGGTTTCCGGGATATCATCTCCACTGGCGGGATTGTTGTCAGCGTCGCCATTTAAAAGACTAGAGAAGTGTTCCCTCCATAGCATCAGTGTACTCTGGATATCTGTCACTAGATTCCCATTCTCATCCTTGCAGGAAGAGGCTCCGGTCTTAAAACCATCGGCCAGGCGTCTTATTTTTTCGAAAAATTTTCGAGTCTCATTCCTGTCGCCATGCATCTCAATTTTCTCGCACTCACGCATTTCCGCCTCTCGTTTTTTTCGCCTGAAAATGCGTCTCTCTTCCCTCCTCTTCTCTCGATATCGCTCCATAACAGCACGCGTTACAACCGACTGCAGGGTGGCTTTGTAGGCGATGTCCTTCTCTGCAATGGCGTCGCGACACTCCTGGTCGTGCCACTGGTTTCGGCGAGGGCGGTGGTAGCCTATCACCTCTTCGGCAGCCCTACGCATAGAGTGGGATATGTGCGTCCACTGTCCGCATATATCGTCGATCGGATGAGTGCTTTCTTGAAGCAGGAGTGAGAGTCGATTAGCGAAGGCTTCGGCCGTCCGTTTTGACTGCAGCTTATTGACGTCTAGCTTTCTTTGTGTAGGATTGCGAGCATTCTTAGCTGCGCACAGACGTGTGCGGATCTTGGCTGCGACAAGATAATGATCCGAGTCTATGTTAGCACCACGGATCGTGCGTACGTCTAGTATACTGGAAGAGTGCCTTCCGTCAATCAAAACGTGATCAATTTGGTTGCATGTTTTTTGATCAGGGGACAACCAGGTGGCCTTATGAATATTGAGATGCTTGAATCTAGTGCTACTAACGACCATGTTTCGTGCTGCGGCGAAGTCAATCAACCTCATTCCGTTATCGGAAGTGTTGTCGTGGAGGCTGAACTTTCCGACTGTTGGACCAAATATGTTTTCCTTACCCACCTTGGCGTTGAAGTCACCAAGCACGATTTTTATGTCATGACGGGGGCAGCGCTCGTATGCGTCTTCAAGGCGCTCGTAAAAACTTTCTTTGGTCTCGTCATCTTTTTCTTCTGTCGGAGCGTGCGCACATATTAGGCTTAAGTTAAAAAATTTAGCCTTGAAGCGGATTATGGCAAGTCGTTCGTTCACAGGAGTGAATCGCAGGACATGATGCCGTATTCTCTTGCCAACTACAAATCCGCATCCAAACTCGTGCTTCTCCGCATGGCCGCTGTAGTAGATATCACAGGATGCTTGCCGTAAGCAACCCTGTCCCTTCCATCGCATTTCTTGGATTGCAGTGATATCAGAATTATATCTTTCCAAGATATCAATCAGTTGGATAGAGGCACCATCCCAATTTAGGGTTCGGACATTCCAGGTGCATATCCGTAAATCATTATCAGTTTTTCGTTTGCGGTAGTCGTCATCAGATTTGGGGATCATTCTTTTATTTATTCTTAAACTTTTCATTGAAATGGTTTTATTACATGGTGGGCTTCAAACCCAACGCACAACCTTTGCTTGATGGCCAAAGGAAGCCCGCCGCTCAGATTCGCTCAGATTGACTTAATGCAAGCTGTAGAAAAATACCGATGATTGCCTTTTACCTCTAGCGCCTAGCAAGTGGTTATTTTCGACCGATGGTTTTTACAGTTTTTGACTTGGATTGACAAGAAACGAAACCATCATTCAACTTATTATGATTTTTTGTGATGAAGCACCACACTTAAGATTGTAAAATGAACGAGTTTAGTGAAGGTCGTCTTAGAACGGCTGTTGGAAGCAGATCGGCAAATGACATACGGTGAGATAGACTTTTAGGCATTAGGGAATTTTTTTCGTTGAAAACCACATAATTTGTTTTTGCTCAAAATTGCTCAAAAAAGTCTTGTGTCGATTGTTACAATTAAATACTGAAAAAATACAGTTGAGGCGCCAGTGCATTCATTCCATACAAAATTGGTACAAAAATAGCAATTTTGTATATTGGTTAATTAAAGCTTATTAAGAAAAATTGCAAAATGAAAATGATAGAAATTGATAAAACTTTAAAAAAAAATTTTAATTTTTAAAACCAAATTCACTTTTAGGCACATTTTTTATTAACAATAGAAAGATTAAATTGGTTACTTTTTTATTAACAAAATGTGAAATAAAAATACAAACAAATAAATGTACACAAAATCAAAAACTTAGCACTACTGACTTTCATCTCTACTAACTTCTTTGTTAGAATCACTACAAAATCAAAGAATCAGGGTGCCTTTCTGAAATATGCTGAAAATCTACTGAAATTTATTAAAAAATTCTAGAAACACTACTTAAAATCTACTAACATTTTTAAGCACACCGTTTCAATGCAAAGCAAAATTTCTAGCAGGAAGCACGGTTGAAAATTTAAAACTGGATGAATGAATACTTATACTGTTGCCTGCGTAATCAGTGTAATACCCAGCTGATACATGTTAACAGTTTGAAATAAAAAATGTAAAGTTTAAAAATTTTGTTTTGTATGCATTGGCAAAAATAATGAATGATATATGTACCTATTAAGGATGCCCTTGCTAGTATAGCAATTTTTAAAGTTCTTTTGATTTTTCCTACCCGGACAAAAAAAGTTTCCTTTTGACCTTACAATACTTGACATGCAGTTTGGTGTCGATCGGATCACGTTTGATGGCCGCAAAATTGAGCCCAAAAATGATAACGCCATATAGAAGGTAAAACAAATGTTTATTTATTTAATTAAAATTAAGCAAAATTAAAGCATTCTATTAATAAATTTATTATAATACTAGCGGTTGTAACCCGGTGTTACTCGGGGTTGTGCCTCGAGCACAAAAAGAGGACGATTTTCAAAACTGCTCCGATTTCAACGTTTTTTAAATTATCGTTTTTTGGGATTTTGCCCCCTCCTTCCGTCGAAAGTGTTTAGTCAAATTTCCATAAAAGTGTACCTGCCAGACGTGGTTAAAACAAAAAATTAAATTTTCAACGTCTCGATCTGACGTCTGGTTTCTGATGAAAATGGGCACCCACACTCAGAAAAAAAACACATAAAATCTTTCTCCGGTGAAAAATTTCTCTATTTTCGATAACAGCAATTTTCTCTTTTCAAATAAAATTTTCTTCAATTAGAATAAATTTTCACATTTTCGAAGAAATATTTCTTCACTTCTAGGAAATGGAAATATTTCAATATCTCTTATAATGACAAATATATTTCTCGCACAAAAAAATTCCCATTGAAAGAGAAAAATATATAGAAAATGAAAAATTTTTCCTATGTTTTGATAAAAAATTCACTATGAGAAGTATTTTCTTCAATAATACAATTTTTTTCTTAAAAAATAAAGATTCTTTTTCTCTAAAATTGAATTATTTTTATATATTTCTCTTTTTTAAAGAAGGTTTTTATAATTTTTACAGAATTTTTAGGATCGCATTAAGAGAAAAGCATTCTCTGGAGCATGGTCGATACATTTTTCAGTAAATATGATGCCATTTTTATCATATTCCGAAAAAAGTTTTTTCTGAGTGCAGTTTGAAAAGTCATTTCGAGAAAAATTCGTTTAAATTTTTTATAAGCATGCATTTAAAATGCAATTTAATCTCAAATTAATTCCAATTTTAAAAAATCCTATTAGCATCGATTCGATTTTTGGATTGTCTTCGTTCAACTTCGGTTTTGGTCGATACCTACTGTTCGGTTAATTTTTTTCATCTTTATATAGCTTCTGGTGGTATTCGTTAAACTTTTGTTTTTCGTTCGTCTTTGGTTCTTGACTTCGTTTGCCTTCGGCTCATTCCTTGATTTTTGTTCGAAAGAACTTTAAAAAGCATAGAATCTATTTCAGTAACAGATACAAATGCTTTCCAAGTTTCATCAAAATCGGTTCATCCGTTTTGACGTGAATGAGCCCAACATTGTTGATTGAATACAGCGCCATCTTACGGAAGTTTTCTAAAATTTAAATAGCTCAATTCTGTTGCAGAGTCAAGTTATTTCACGTACCAAATTTTAGTAAAATCGATCAAGTCATTTAGGAGTTATTGAGTCTTAACAATGCATTACCTCAAACGACCTCTCTCGGAAGTCTTTGAAACTTTTTATATTTTCTGTTTTATCTTGGGTGCAGTTGAACGTTCATTTCAAATTTAATTGTAATCGGTTCAGGCGTTTAGGACTTGTTGAGTCTTTAAAACGCACTACTTAAAGCGCCCTCTTACGGAAGTCTTTGGAATTTCTTATAGCCTTTGCTTTATTTTGGGAGCAGTTGAACCTTCATGCCAAATTTCATTGAAATCGGTTCAGGTGTTTAGGAGTTATTATAGAGAGCCACGCCCACATACTTCCGCCCAATTTTTTGCCTATGATTTATCTTGGGTGCAGTTGAACCTTCATGCCAAATTTCATTGAAATCGGTCCAGGTGTTTAGGAGTTATTATATAGTTCCACGCCCACATACTTCCGCCCACTTTTTTACACCCCCTATGTTCTTTCTCCCTATAGAAGGTACTCGGTGTCCAAGTTTCAGCTCAATCGGATAAGCGGTGCGCGAGCCTATACGGAACAGACAGACAGACAGACAGACAGGAGGACAAACATTTGATTTTATATATAAGATTTGGTTTTTAAATTTTATTTTTTTTTTAACCAAGCGCGGAACAACGAAATCGGTTGAGAAATTATAGAGTTTCAACAATTTATTTACTACAGCAGACTTAATTTTTTATATGACGGGTATTTTTTTTTTTTTTTTTTTGTACGATTCAACGATCTGCAGCAATAACTCTCTTTTTTTTTTGTATCGTTTGGTTTGGTTTAATCAAAACTGAGTCTTATGAAAAATACGTTTTTTTATAAGCGTTAAAAAGAAAAATATATATTCGAAAATCATTAATTTTGTACTGGGCTCTATCTGGCGTACATTTTGCTTAAATAATAATTAAGCTAAAGGAAACTTTTGAATATCGATTTCTCACGTTTTATATAATTGTGGCACTAAGTTTTGGTTAAACCACATCATACGATATATCAATGGAAAGAAGAGTTCAATGAACTTCCAATAAGTTTAAATGCATGTGAATACTCTGAAAAATACATATTATACACGTGTTTTAAACAACTTCTCTTCGAAAATGACGAAATATCGATTTTTGGGATGTCAAGAGTTTGTAAAGACCAAACATTTCAAAAATTTTTTAGTTAATATATGTATGCCATGAAAATCTTTAGTTTTTTGCTTATCTTGGTTTTGCATTCAGAAGAAAAAAAGTTATAAGCAAAAACTTCGTATTCTAAAAAAAAGAAGTTCAGAAGAACCAAAACCGCTCCATGGGGATTTCTTTGATAAAAACAAAAAAATTGTATACAGAAACTGTGTTTGAGAGTCTTTTAAGAGTCCCTCTAACTTTTAAGACGGTATCCGGTGAAATTTAAATTACGATCCGACTTACTACAGATGTTTCATTTTTGTTATGTTCTGATTCTGTTGGCAATACTTCGATTCCAGTTATATTTTCAACTTCTAAAATAGAACCCACTAAGGCATCTTGAAATATTTGGAAAAAAATTAATTTAAAATAAGACAAAATAAGAAAGCCTGAATTTGCGGAAAATCGGTTTATCCCCTCGCCACCGAAATAATGGAAGAAATTTCCTTCTTAAATTGTTATTTTTCGTCCTTTTTTTACAGTTATTTTTGTTAACATCTATAACCCAAACTTTGCAGAATTAAGTTTATAGTGAAGTCATGTGATTCAGTAAAAAAATAATTCCTATTGACTTTCGAAACTGGAGAAAACATTCACAATTCTTTATTTTCCATCGTATTTTCCCGAATCAGTTTCATAAAAATTTTCTTTAAATTGGCACATATTATCCGATTTTTAGGAATAAGGGACTATTCGGTAAAAAATTGTTGAGTTAATTTTTTTTCTGTTTACCCGTTTATGTCCAGTGACAATTAGCAAATGCTGGCTTAAGGGGGTCCTCTGGTAATCTATGCCAAATTTTAGCCTTTTTTTCAAAATATTGTGGAAAGAGAACGAGTAAAGATATTTTAGTTCCGTTTTTTGATTTGGGTAGCTTAATTTATTGAAAAAAATACAAAATTTTGAAAAAGTGAATTTATGGACCGTTCAGAAAGTTCTCGGCCTGGTAACGAGGTTCTCCGGAAAAAAGGTGGGTCCAAATTGCGCACGATTCCAAGAGTAAACATCGTCTGAAAAAAAAAAAAAATATTCAGTTACTTAGAATGAATGTCCCTATAGCCCCTACCTCGGAAACAAAAATCGAAATTTTTTTAGGGGGGGAGCCGCCACTTTGAAAATGAAAAATCGAATTTCGACCTTTTTTTTTGTAGTCTAGTGTAGAAAAAATATAGTAAACATTATTTTTTCGGCAAGTTTGAGGTAGGGGCTATAGCGGCGTAAATTTTGCGTCGTTTCATGCCTCATATATCAAAATCGGTCAAAAACTGTTTGAGTTATCGTGCGCAAAGTTTTGAAAAACATGGTTTCGAGAAAAACGCGTTTAAAGTTTTGACTTCAATTTTGAGGCACACAAATTACTTTTTTTTTTTATACAATACTTACGAATATTAATCGGCAATTCCAGCCCCATAAAGTGTGCCTTCCTCCATCTCATAAAACGAGTTTTCCATGGCTTTTTGGGCTCTGCGGGCTGTGCGACCCTCTTTCGATGATGCGTACGTTTTTAGCTCTGAGCGTTGAAGTCGTTTTCCGTCGCGAGATTCAGCATACATCTCGGCTTGTGGGCCGATGACAATACCCATTGTTGACATTATTTTTAAAATACTTGTGAAGCCAACGAAGGCTTCAACGAAGCTTCAACGAAGAAAATGCAGGTTGCCAGAAAATTTGCGATTTCGACTGTGGTAGCACCACAGTGGATATGTTTCGGCGCAAAGGTCCACAAAAGCGAGTTGAACGATTCGTTACAATTTTGCGTTTCACCTCCAGTGCATCGGTTGAGTAGATCGTCGGATGATAACGCTTCGTATATGGGCTTCATTACTTGCAGAACCTTTCCATCAAGTGGGGCGTACGTGTGGTGAAATGAGGCTAATGAGCCTTCTGCTGCTGACTTTTGATAGGCGCACCAGCTGGACTCACCAGGTGGGCAATACATATGTTGTGGATTGCTATCACTTGAACTTTTTTGTTCGATACGCGTACTTACGCGGCGCGTTTGGGTGGCTTTTTTTATCCATAGCAAAAAACAAAACACAAAACGATTTTTCTTTTATTTTACAACAGCAGTTATCGCGCACGCGTAGCTTTCAGCGTTCGAAAATAAACTGAATCTCGTTCGTTTGCTTCTTTCATGTGAACACCTGGGCTCAAAATCATTTCAACCCCTAAATCAAAACATGCATGTATACATACTGCATGTATACATACTGTGTGTGTATATTTTGTAATATCAATACATATTTTGGAAGAATTCCACAGAATTTTCGACTAATGACTGCAGGCAAATAAACAACTTTGCTGATGCGTTATTTTGACGAAAACATACCTACACAAAAATGCCTGTATCTCCTAAACTATTTCGAATTTTGAAAAATCCTTTTGGGAAAATGTTTTTCAGTATCTGAGCAATAGAAAAAAAATTTTTCGAATTAGCAGAGGACCCCCTTAAATCGAAATATGTAATATCTTTTAACAATAGGTCTTTACCGTACATTTCCAAAGAGCCCTCTTTCATCAAAATGGGATAATATTTGAAACTAATTTTGAAAATCCAAATGAAAATTATGAATGAGAATATTGAAGTTGATTTTTAGTGGCGAGGGACTCAAACGATTTTTTAAAATTCAGGATCTTTGGTTTTCATCCCAAGGTGTCAGAAATTGCTTTTTTTTACTATCGAAATTGAGCATAATAAGTACTCACCAAAGGAAGAATTTTAAGGCTAGTGTCGTTTACACAACGAAGTGCAGTTTGTATGAAAAATTTTCACTTTGGGTAGAAAAAATTTCAATTTTGCTGACCCTATTGGGTCAAAATGAAAATATTTTAGTTGAAGCCCTACAACCTTCGAACAACTGCCAAACAAGAAAAAAATCCGTAAAACGGCGTAAAACTGGCGCTTCCAAAACATTTTGGCCGTACAGATCCTAAACAACGCTGAAGCAAGTTTATTTTATAACGACCGCTACAGGACGGACAAAATATCCTGACAGTGACCGCTGGCCATGCCTGAAGTTTGAACAAGACACCATTCGTGAAAAATTTAACGCACTAACCGCTACAACACAGCCGCTTTGATTACGTAAAATCATTTTTATATATAAGTTTTACATTTGATAAAACCCCCCCAAAAAAAATTCCTGGTTGCGCCCCTGAGTACCACAAATGATTTTTCATTTTATCCAATATTGGTGCGGATACTGTTGAATCGGTTTCTGCATATGCGACCGAATCTTTTATGAAATTTAGATCTTTCGTACCAAAAAAATGCAGACATCTCTCAGACCATTGAGTTCTTTAGGGGTTAAAGTAAATTGTTCGCGAAGTACAAACCTTGGCCATCCATCGTGCATGACTAGTTTGACCAGGAGTTCGGAAGCTGCCACGTTAACCAAGAAATATAAATGTAAATTCTAAAAGCTCTTTGTAGTCGTTGCGGCTGTGAGATTCGGTTAATTTCTGATGGCAAAACATTCTTATCTCATTGCATTTATCTTTTGTTAATTTAGAACAAATAATCTCATCTTCCAGGCCACTCTTGAAAGATTTTTTATCAATATTCTTCCAAGCTTTTGCGAGTTTTTCGAAGATAAGCACATCAGGGCCAGAGGTGGCTGTAAATTTAACCTCAAAAACACTCCGCAGAACGATTTTATAAATGTGATGGCGACATGCGAGCTTTAGTAATTTGGAATCGATGTGACACTGCACCAGCTAGTGCATGCGCCAGTTTTTTCACCGGTATTGCTAGAAGTGGTATCGAAACCCATTGTAGCAACTCGATCAGAGATATTCCATTTGATCAACAAATTGTGAACTGCAGCAGCTATATTTTCTCCACTTGAAGATGTTACTTTGGGAGCACCAAGAAATTTTGATGTGCATTGTAGCTGACAAGGATTGCAATTCTTTCAATTTTACTGCTGCCAACAAGATCAGGCAACAATTTACAAATGAGCTACAAATGAATTGGCAGTACACTCAAGGTACATTCGCCAACATTAGAGTGCAGAAATATTGTTATATGAGCGAGAAAATATATTAACGAATGTACCCAAAATTATATTTCAAAATAAAGAAATTCAGGAGCGGTGCTTTCATCGTCAAAAATTTCCGTTTATATTTTTATTGTTTGAATTTTTAAAGTTTGAATTTTGCTGTCTTCGATTTTTGTTTTTTTCTTAATTGAATCATATTTTACGCGTTGTTCTTATAATTGTAGTATAATGGTGCTTAGCCGTTTTTTATGCCAAACAAAAATACATTTCAAACAAAAATATTTTTCATAACAACCGCCCCTGTGACGATGTGACATTTTCTTCTGTGTAGTAATTTTCATATATTCAAATATACTAATATAAACAACAAAATCTTAGAAAGGCTATCTCTCTTTGATTTCGTAGTTGAAATTCATTGAAAATGTAGGTTGCTGCCAATATAGAAGTATTACATATATCGGTGATTCCATGTCAAAAAGCACACTTTTCTGACATCACTATTTTTGAAACTTCTGAAACTTTTTTGTTGGATTGTTCATCTGAAAAATATATTAACTGCGTACTTTTTTTTTGCAAGTTAATTTTTTTTTGCAAAGTTATACTCTCTCAAAAATATAAAAAATGATTAAAAAACTTAACAGGTACATGTATTTAAACAGCTCTATCTTATAAACTGTAAGTCGCACAGACAAAAAACTCAGGTATAGTTTAGGAACATTGAATGAATCTTTCTGATGGTGTCATTTGTTTATAGTTCTTTAATAGAAAAAAGTTTATTTTTCTTATCCCGAAATTTAGCATCATATTTTTCACAGTCGACGCAACAACTTTTTCACCTTTTTAATGAAATATCGCATTAAGACATTGATTTTTAAGGTTTATGCAAAATTTTAAGTTGGATCTCCAACAATTGCTATTTGTAATGATTTTTGTTAAAAAAATGCCTACTTAAGATTTCCTATATTTGTATATCGAAAATTTTATTTTGATATAAAAAATATTATTGTGCCTTACTTAATATATAGATACATTTGCAACCAATGAGTCTTGTGCTTGACCCTTATAAAAAAAATTTTTTTTGAATGTATTGACATGTATTGACTGCGACTCAACGAATCAAACTTCAGCTCTTTTGCCTTGAAAATTTTATAATTGGGAGTTAAAAAACTTCAGAACTATTAATACTGAATTGTCTTCATCAAAGCAGTTCTTACTTATTTACAAGGCCATTAGATTGGTATCAATATTAAAACTATGCAGTTTAAGGACAGAAATAGTTGTACAATTTAAGAAAATATAAGCATGGAAGATTAAACAAAAGCGCATTCAATTGATCCTTTGAGTCGTTAAACACATGGCCATAAATTTGGAACATATTAATTTTTTATGATGATCTATTTGAAGGACTTACTTCAAACCAAAGAGTTAATGCATATATAAAATAAGAAACAATATTTTTTTTTATATTAAAATTAAATTATCTTAATACAAATATATGAAAACTTTTAGGCATTTTTTAAAAAATTCATTAAAAATAGCAATCGTTGGAGATCCAACTTAAAATTTTGCACAAACCTTCAGAATGAATGCCTACATACTACATCTATATAATTAATAGGCTAAGGTTTTTTTTGTGACTTCAACTCCTCCCAGACCAATGGACCGATTTTATCGATTCAGATGTCATTAAATCAGGTTTAGACTGCAGCTGTGCAAACCACTTTTAAAAATTGTGATTTCGCATCAAAGGATTCCTAACCTTTTAAAACAGAAATCAAATTTTTGTACAAAAATCCGTTATTTTATCGATTTGAAATTTAGTGTGAGAAGAGCTTATGAATTGATCGAATTTGAATTTTTTTCAAAACTACAAATTTTTAAACAAAATTATCTTTTATGCATTACTCAAATGTCTATTGTCCGAAAAATACAGTTCCAAAATCAAAAATTCCACTTTCCAAGCAAACAACTCAGTCAAATATTAACGGTTTTCAAAAAAAAAAAATTTGTTTGGGTTTTTTGACCTTTTTTTCATTGAAATGTGTTATAAATCGATGTCGTTAGTGTACTGTGAGGGTCTTTATTGTATTTCTTAATTTGATCTAATATTATTTGTTCTCTTGAATCGCTTTTTAATTCTTTTTTTTTATATATTTAGTTATGTCCTATAATTTGGAAATTTAAGATCCGATATTTTATAATAATAATAATTTTTATCTCAGTATTAATATTAGTGTAAGTGTATGTCTTCGTTATTTTACATTTATTGAGACTTGATATATCGTTATTGAAGAAAAACGTTTCTTTAATAGAATAGCATGCATTTAACATTAATTTTTCTATTATTATATTTTGATTAAATTTTGTTTTAATTTTAAGAAATAAGAAATATACAGAATTTTCTTTTTCCCAAATTTAAAGGTACTTCATTCACCACGGGTTTATCAGGATCGATTTAAAGAGCGTGTTAGTCGTATCGTCTTATATTGGTTATAACTTATAAAAAATATAATTGTTTATGCAGGGTTAATTTCGATTGGGGTTTTGTCATCTGGTCCTGTTGACTTGAATGGCTTGAAGCTTTCTTTTGACCATTTTAGCTTCGATTTTGTAATAATGTCTAAGAAGTGGTCAACAGCTCTTCATATGCTCTTCTTGTGTTGGAATATTCCCTATCTTTGATAAGTGATGAACAGCCTGATAAGTGAGTTTCTACTAAAATATTTAGAGATTCTTCATTGCTGGTAGCCCATATTCCATCTTCTTTTTTCATGAAGCTCGGGTTAGGAGGGCTGGTTGCTAGAATTTTCATAAGTCTCGATGCCTCAGAGATTTGTAATATGTCTTAACAGAAAGTCTTTCAAAATTATCGTTGTGCTTTTCATAATTATTTCTTGTATTATTTTTATAGATTAACCACGCATTGGCATACTGAGTATGCAAAATTGCATCATCATCTCAGCATTTCTTCTAGTTTTGTCCAACTTTTACTAAGTTTCTTTGTTAAAATTTAACTTGTAAAAATTTATATTTTATTCAAAGATACTACTATTTTTGGCATATACCTTATTGACAATTTTTTTTTTTAATTTCCGTGACCTTTAACCAAACAATATATAAATTTCATGACAAAAATAAGAATTTTTTTGGTTTTTTATTCTGTTGAATTTTTCATCGGCGTCAATTTATGAAAAAATTTTTAAAGTGCCAAATTTGATAATAAAAGAAACGTTATAATGGTCTTTGTATAAATGCTAAACTCTGCATTAAGATACTGCATTAACGACAAAATACTCGTGTTCCTTGCAGGTATGAGGAAGGAAAATTTCTTAATTAAGCGCCAAGATTATCGGAAAAATAAGTAATGTACCTGTTTGTTATTTTCACTTACTACAGCTTAATTAAAATTGAATTAATATAAAACTTGAGTTTTATAAATAACTTTTTTTCTTGATGTATCTTCTTGTTATTGCTTTGATAACCAAGATCTGTAAAAACTGTTAATACAGTTCATTAAGACAAAAAATTAATCCTCATTAATGCGTACCTAACAACTTTTAAAACTTTATTGAAAAAAAAAAATCATAATTTATTCTACAACATTGAATTATATTGAACGACAATAGTTGATTAATAAAACTTTGTAAAATTTTGCAGTTTTTTACAATGCAACATCATTGTCTGAAAACTATGCATCACTTTTCTAGATTTCTGTACTAGTAACAAGACTAATTTATTTAATTGGCTTTTTTTTAATTAATGCAATAATTATTAAAGTATTTTAAAGTTTTTTTTTTTTCTCATACACTTCTCTTACTTTAAGGCTTATTATGAAGCGCTTGTTAGTGTTGTAGACTTCACGCTTTTATTTCATATTTTCATTCTGTATTTTTTTTTCAAGTTCTACCAAAGCAACGACAGCGACATAAAAGTACCTTTCATGTCTTCTCTGCCTTCAAGTATTGTTGTTTTTTTTGCTGGTTTGGCACATCATAATAAAATTGGAAAAAAATTTATTACTTACTAGCCTGACGTTGTACCTGGCAACAAAATGATTTACTGCAACATCAGAATTCATCATTAGCTACAGCAAGTTGTATCGCACAACAACAACAGCAACTCTCCAACTCATCATCAACAACATCAAAAGGTGCAGCAGCACGAGCATCCGCAGCAACAAAAATAGCGTTGCGTAGCGTGCGTTTTTGCTGCTGCTAAACTTGTTAAAGTTCTTCTTTTATAAAAAGATGAACTAGTTTTCTCTATCTCTCCCTCTCTTTCTATCACTTACTTCTTCACTTCAAACAATATAACTTTTGCTCTATTCTGCTGAAAAAAAAAAAACTCACTGGCATCAGTTTTGAAATATTGCTGCTGCTGCAGCACTGTTGTTGGAAAAAGCTGCTGAATGGCCCATAAATACTGATAAATGGCATAAAACAGCAGAAATAAATTGACTGGTAAAAATGTTGAAGTTGTTGATGTTCTTGTTCAAAACAACAGTATGCAGTGGCGTACCGAGAGGCTAAGCCGCCCGGTGCGGATTCCAAATTTGCCGCCCCTCTCATATGCAATAAAAAAAAATCTTTGATATTTATATAGGGTTTTGTATGCATAGTTTTCACTTTAGAATTTGGTCTTTCATTGTTCTCAATTATATAAAAAAAATTCTAATATACATATCATCAACCTATTTCTAATACGACGCAAGTTTAGAAAAAATGGAGCAAAACGCGCGCATGAGTCTATTTTTGCTCTCATTTCTTCCGTGGTTTTGTTGTTCTATCTATGTTTAAAAATCTAGAGCAAAAAGTCTACGAGAAACTTCAATCCATTTTTGCCTATCTCATTTCTAAACACTAATATTAAAAAAAAAAATACAACAAGTAACTTGAAATGATTAAAATGGGTTACAACAAAACCAAGTTACTTCAGTACTTTTCAGCACATTACTTAAACGAAGTTAAATTTTATGCGAAAAAATTCACTTCAAAATACCGCAATCGAAAAATTATTTCAAAAATTTATTGAACATTTTTTTTTAGTCAGATCTTCTTCTTCAAACGTATCGAATATAATCAAAAACAGCGTACAATGTCGTCACTTGAAAAAAATTTCGATTTAATTGAAAATTTGAAAGTCATAATCTATCAAAAATTATATGATAAGTTCCTTGAATTTTTTTTTGGAAATTATTACAAAAATATAAGTATACTCTCCAGTGATTTTTGCGTTAATAACGGAGAAAGTAAAATTGATTTTAGTCCTGCATCGTCGTACTATGATCCTGATTTTGATCCACAAATGAAAAAAGGTGACGAAGAAGAGCTCATGGACAATCATTTCATGGATACTCGATCTGAAGGTTCTCAAACAATCTTTTCCAATCGTACTACAAAGGATTCTCAAACATTCGTTTTCAATCGTGCTACAAAGAAAAGATTATTGCATCCAGCATACAGCAATTGCCGAAAAAAATGAAATGCAAAATTTTCGAAAAGGATTATTGTAATTTTTTATAAAACTTCCATCGAAACCGATGCAAAATTTTTTTGAATGCACATTAGTTCATCAAAAAGATCTTCTGAAATTTTCAAATATGTACAATTAAAGGAAATCGTGAAAAACCCATCTATAAAGAAGGATATTATAGGTAGATAAATTAATTCCTTTAATACATGATAACACAAAAATTAATTTTTGGGAAGATTTTAAGGAATGTGCAGATTCTAAGGATCTTTCTATTGGTTTTACAAGCCATGAGTAAATACCAACATTCATGAATTTATTTATATGTTCCATTAATTTTGTTAAAAATAGTATCAAAAGATTTTTTATTGAGTTTAATGAATAGATTTATATATAATTTACTTAATAAGATACTTGTGTAGATACTTAATTATAATAATAAAAAAAAAAAAAAAAAAAAAAAAAACAAATTGGCCATTTCAGCCCTTGAAAGGACTTTGACCGAGCTTCTTAGGATCGATTGTGTTGTGTGTGTTATTAAATTTATGCACACAATTGACCGAGAACTGGACCTACATGTTTTATGCCGACTCCGAACGGCTCATGTTCTCAAGAAGCTTTACATGGCATTATTTACTCTCTGAGGTTTGCCATTGTCTGCAGAGAGGTGGTGACCGATCAGAAAAATTTTTTATTGAAAAACTTTTCGCCACGGCTGGGGATCGAACCCGGGCTCCGAGCATGCTAAGCCACACACTTAACCTGCATGCCACGGTCACCAACCAATAATAATAAGATACTTAATTAAAATTGTAACAAATGTTCAGCTTATTTTCTAAACAATTGTGTTTTAATTGATATTATACAACAAAACCAAGCAACTTTAAAGTTACTTGATTTTGAAAAAACAGCAACGAATAAAGTGTTCTAAGAAACATATAAATGTTTTATTTGCTTTTAAGTAACTTCATAGTTGCCTGGTTTTGTGAAAAAACAAAAATCTTGTTTATATGAAATGAAAAAATATATGACAAAAATTTTCTCAGTATCTTAAGTTCGACTGAATTGTTAAAAAACTGCAACGCAAAATAATTTGGCTAGCACAAGTTTCAAAAATTTCGAAACTTAACTCTTAACTCTTCAATAATTTAACTCTTCAATAATTTGAAAAAACTTAAAAATCTTATATACGGAAAGATTATATCCTATAACACAATACCTCAATTTCTCACAATTTTCAAAAAACAAGTTACTTGGTTTTGTTATATCACGGGAGAATTCTATATTTACTAAAATATAAATATGATATATTGACACCTGAACAAGTATTTTTTAAGGAGTAACCTGGCATAATAAAATTTTGTCATTGCATATACACTATACTTATACCCTACAGTTGAAAATAAAATTTATTTATGATATATAAAATGGTGAACAAAACATATGAAATTAAAAGCGCCATGAATTTTTTAAAAAAATTCCATCAGCAGTATATGTGATTAAAACAATAAAAAATTTTTTTGCGTAATATTTTTCCGAAAAATATATTTGTAATTTTTCAAAATTATATCTATTTTTATTGAACTTATACACATTTTTAAACATTAAAATAAACAAAATTTTTAAGGCGTCAGGTCCCCTTAAACGTTAATAATCGCTATTATTCCAAATGTTGACTTACGCCATATTAGAATTAGGCCAACGATAAAAAAGTTTATTCCTTAATGACACCGAAAAGGAAATTTATACAAATACAATTTTTTTTATAATATTTTATTAAATTATTATTTTTCTTGTTTTTTTATTAGCAAAATCGGTAATTACATTTAGGGTGCTCACAGTTCTGTATTATCTGCTCTGTTTACTTTGCCGTTTATTAACTTTAGAACATTTTAGCACGTGTTAACTTTGATTGTTTTTGTTTTACGTACAAACTTGAGATCCCACTTGTTGCTAAAGTTATCTCATAATTCTTCCTTTCCGTTCATTCGAGGCATGTTTATGAACAAATTTCAAATTTTTGAAAACTATTTTTGCAATTTAGCTCCAAAACACAAAAAAAGGTGCTCACAGTTCGATCTAAATATCTTTCTAAAGTTGTCAGGTGTTAACTTTAGAAGCAAACTGTGAATTCCCTAATTGTCAAAGTCTATTTCATTACTTTACTTGTATTCTATAGATAATATGGCAAGATTTTGTAGGCGCGAAGTACTCATTGTAGTTCTAATGTAGGTTTTTATGAATAAAAGCTTAGAATAAAGCTTAAAAGTATAACAATGTTTGGAACTGCGTTTTCTAGACTTAATTTAAAAATAAATTTTAAAAGTTCAAGTGGACCTTTCATACAAGAATCAGTTTCTTTGTGAGCTATAGAAACAATATGCTGAAGTATTTTTCTCTCAGCGAGAAACTCTTCATTGTCAATTTCTTCGTGACAGAATTCATTCAGTTTACATTCCAACTTATCATTCAGGAGAATCAAAGGAGTAAGAATTGCGAATTTTTCAGCAAGAGCATGAAGCTGCTGAAACCTTGTGGTCATTTCTCAAAATCAGTTCTTGAAAATTAATAATTAAATTATTAAATTAGAAAATGACCTAAATCAGTTAAGACCACGCCTAACTCCTCTCCAAAGTGATTTTATTAAAACAGTGAAATCCCTTAAAAAATCAAAAAACATTATAAAAGATACGACTTAAAATTATACGCATAAGTCTTATTTCTTAATATGCACTCTGAACTTACAATTCGCCATAATCAAACGAAAATTCCGCCTTTCTCCCACACTCAACACATCAAAGCACAAAACAGCTATTTTTACCAAATATACCTAAGTTGAAAAACGTTATTCTGTTAAACCACTTTTCTACTGGGCATTTCCACTGACAAGTTAAAGCACTTAAAAACTCAAAAAACTTTGAGTTACTCGAAAACACCAGTTATTCAATGCTTGTTTCAAGTCGCAGCCGAGTTATTCGAAAATTCAACTACTCGCACATGCCTAAATATTATGTCTTTTTTTATTTCTTTGGCAACTAATTTTGAGACTCGAAAAACGATTTTACATTTTGGTTGTGCTCAATACGAAGCTCATAAATATAATTACATTTACTGTGGCGGCCAAATTTATTCATTAAGTTTAGTTCTTTCTTTTGTTTGTACACCTTAAAATGATAATGTACACATATTTATTTTGTAAAAGGCTTTATTTAGCTTCAGTGCCGCCCCTAAACTAGTGCCGCCCGGGGCGGACCGCCCCCCCCCGCCCCCCCCACGGTACGCGGCTGACAGTATGTATGTTGTTTGTGTTCAAGTTGATGTTTTTGTTGTTGTTAATATTGCTATCAATGATTGGCCTAAAGTTTAGTCAGCAAAAAGAAAGAGAACGGTCAGAAATAAAAAATACACACTAACAATGCGAAGTTTATTAAAATTTATGAGTTTCAAGTTATTTTAAAAAGTTTATACTTTTCAGCAACATTAGCCAGCTTTTGAGTTGTTTTTTTTTTTAAATAGTTTAACCATTTATTTTTTCAAACTAGCATAAAATATAAATAAAAAAAGTTCCAAAAGTCAACAGTTCTTTTTTTCACTAAAATGCTTCAAAATATCAACATGAAGTTACCATAAAACACTTGAATGCAGCCAAATAAACAGCAAATTAAGTTTGAAAATTTTTTATTATATATGTGCTTGTTTTTATTGCTGGTTCTGGCAGAACATTATATCCACAAAATAGTTCTTGTTGCTTTAAAAAAGTAGTTCCCTGACCCTATGGCCGCATGAATTTCAACTTTTTAAGCCATCTAGATTCCAAAAATTTTAAAAAGAAGCACTAAATTACGTTTATGTGATCAAATAGTACACTTACATTTAAGCAATAATATTGCTAAGTTAGCTTTGAAACATCAGTCGAAATATACAAAGAAATCAGTAAAGTCAGTTAAAAAAAATTGTGTATTTAAAACACAACTTGGGGGCAGGCCTCAGTATCTGAGTGGTTAACGGGCTTGAATGCCAACCCAGAGGTTTCGGGTTTGAATCCCGGTCTAGCCATGGTCCTACGCATTTACCTTTCTTTAATTCTTTCCTCATTTCTAATGAACTGAAATTAAAAATTCATCAATATATACGACTTTGGAAGTTGTAGTTGGTATATGTTTGTGGAATGGAATTGCTTAGGAACTCGAATTTACTGAAGTAAGGGCATAACACTTGCCTCAGATACAAATTCGCATATTGACATAGGACCGCCACATATGAAACATTCTACTCTTGTTTCTCTTGATTTCACTTTATCTTCTACTTACCTATTTCCCCATTTTCCGAACCAAGGCAGACTTGCCTGAATAGTTTTGACACCTGCAAACCTCGGTTCAATGCTAAAAAAATAATAAAAATAAAAAAATTATTGCACTTATCGAACGATATGTGAGATTATGTTACTCATACGACCTGGTGAACTATTATGAAAAGCACATTTGCAAGTATACGTGGTACCAGCATAGCTAAATTTCTGATTTATTTCACTCGTCAGATCTTAAATAAAATTAAAATAAACAAAATATTAACAAAAGTCTTGTCAAATAACTATTGAGAAGTATAAAATAATAATAAAATATCACTCATACGTCCCGGTGTATTCAAATAAATTAAAGTGTTAAAAAGCACTCTAGAACTTTTGAAAAATACAAATTTATTGCCTCGAATTTTACTTCAATATTCAAAATTGCTCTCTGCCTACATTAGACCGGATCGAAATTTAGATTTCGCCGGTCGGGGTCTCAAAAGTTAGAGGAACTCATTAAAATGATTTCTGCATACTTTTTTTTCAAATCGGAGAAAAACCGCCGAAGCAATTTTGATTCTCCTGAAGGTCCTTTTTGGTAAAAAAAACTTGTTTTTTGCTTGTAACTTTTTATTTTTCACAGAATTTATACCCACATCTGCTAAAATATTAAATTTCTTACTTATACCAATATTCTGGTATTCAAAAAATTTAAAAATTATGTTCCGTTATAACTCTTTTTGACCACCAAAAATTTAATTTTTTGATATTTTTGAAAAGATATTTTTTTAAAACCGCTTTAAAAGACACATTTTTTTTAGATTAACGTGAAAGTGTTATGTTTGAAAAGGTATTAAGTTCTTCTTTCTGTGTATCGCTTCAATCAAAGCTGTGTGCGAAAACTGACAGAACGTGAGAAATTGACTTTAGAAATCTGATAAAAAAATTTTTTTTTTAATCACATAGCTTTGATTAAAGCGATACACAGAACGAAAGAAGAACTTAATACCTTTCCAACAATAACAATTCCACATAAATCTAATAAAAAATGTGTCTTTTACAGCGGTTTCAAAACAATGCCTTTTTAAAAATAGCAAAAAATTCAACTTTTGGTGGTCAATAAGAGTTATAATGAGACAAAATTTTAACAATGTTTTTATGTCAAAATGTTAGTATGAGTAAAAACTTTAACATTTAAGAAGATGTGGGTATGCGTTCTGTGAAAAATAAAAAGTTACAAGCAAAAAAAAGTTTTTTTTACCAAAAAGGACCTTCAGGAGAATCAAAATTGCTTCGGCGGTTTTTCTCCGATTTGAAAAAAAGGTATGCAAAAATCATTTTAATGAGTTCCTCTAACTTTTGAGACCCCGACCGGTTGAAATTTTTTTTGTCCATATAAGAATGATCCGGTCTAGCCTACATCATTAAAACATCAATCGTGTTTTTTTTTAAATAACTTCTCATAATAAATATGATGCAAAATCTGTTGAAATTGAAATCTCCTTTATTGACAATATTCGTGTTATTGATGGCAAAATCTTTAGTTGCAATAGAGTGGTTACTCCTCAATAGGGCGCCTCACCTCCATAGAAATAAAAGAAGTTGTACGGCACAGTTCCTCAAAATAATCCTTGGTTTATGTTATGTTGATACCGCAAATTTCGACTGTATCGATAGCAATCTATGAGCTGGAATGGCTTAAAATAACCTCTAAAAATCGAGTTTTTTGTAAAAATATTAGCTGGTGTGGTAGTAAAAAATAAAAAAAATTATTAATAATAATAGACATTTGGAATTTCTTCCCATCTGTATCCAAAAGTATTAAATTTTGTCTGTGGAAACAACGTTAATACGAATTTTCATGACTTTTTTTATATTATTTTCATTAAAATTAATGTAACTTTATTATTTTTAAAAGAGTTTCATGCTTTTATTGTAAAATTGCTAAAATTGTTTGCCATTAACACTTATATATTTAAGAAATGATATATTGCAACAAACCAAAAACAGAAAAAAAAAACAAATAAATCGCATAAAAAACAAAAAACCATTAGTATCTTGGACCAAAATAAGTATTATCTTTGGTCCTTCGGAAACGATTTCATCTTTTTTGATTCAAAATTGAACAAATTTTTTTTTTTACCAGCCAATATTTTTACAAAAAAATCGCCTTTTAAAGGTTATTTTTTTATAGTGATCAAATCGCCCAACAAATATACCCAACTCTCATATAACCAAAATCGGTAATCTAGTATATTTCACCAAAAAATTATCCCAGAGCAATGCAACTTGGTGCACTTAGGTATTTTTTGGAAACAACTAGAAGGTGGTAAAAAGAACCAAATCGGTCAACTAATACACTCACCTCATATATAACCAAAATTGTAAAACTGGTTTGTTTCCCCCAAATACATACCAGAGTAATGAAATTTGCTATACCTTATTATTTTATTTAAAAAAAAAAAAATTTTTTACTCTTATATTTTTTCATTTCAATTCTAATTTTATTATTTCTTTTTTTGTAGTCCCCCGAGCAATATTTATCTAGCTATGACTTTTTTAGGGCTTTTATTCTTAAGTAAACCTCAAAAAATTTGCAAAAAAAAGGTATAACTACAAAAAATCATTTTTTTTAATATTAACAGTTACTTCAAACTAATTTGTTGGTAAATTTTGTGAATTTTCATTAAAAAAAGAATTACACCGAAACCGTTTTTTAGTCAAAGCTGTACATAAATATATATATTAAACATAGTGAATCATTTTTTTAGCAGCTTTTCTTTCATCACTAGCAGATACCACTTATATTTAAAGACATATTTATATCTCAACAACAATGGAAGTTTGAGGCTTAAAATTTTTTTTTCTTATTGCTTCTCAATCCAATATTTTATTCCTATAAAGAGCACTTACGATATTGTGATTGATTACCTTTATCAATTTTTTGGGTCAAATCTGGGTATTTTACGAGCATGGGAAGGCTTAAATTCTTTATCACTGTCAGATGATTCACATTCACTATCCAAGTTGTTAAAGGAGGCGTTAGAATCAGATGTAGTCACCTGTAGATAATTCTGATGAGGGGTTTTTCAGATTTTTGACATTGAATCGAACGTGCTCGGTTTTCATTAAATTTCTTGTCCTCGGTAGTAATTATAATTATACCCTAAACCTGAAAGGTCAGGGTATATTAACTTTGTGCAAACGTTTGTAACGCATAGAACGAAGCGAGTCCGGTATAGAAAAGTATATATATTTTTGAAATAAAAAAAGTTCCAAAAGTCAACAGTTCTTTTTCTTCACTAAAATGCTTCAAAAGATCAACATGAAGTTACCATAAAACACTTGAATGCAGCCAAATAAACAGCAAATTAAGTTTGAAAATTTTTTATTATATATGTGCTTGTTTTTATTGCTGGTTCTGGCAGAACATTATATCCACAAAATAGTTCTTGTTGCTTTAAAAAAGTAGTTCCCTGACCCTATGGCCGCATGAATTTCAACTATTTAAGCCATCTAGATTCCAAAAATTTTAAAAAGAAGCACTAAATTACGTTTATGTGATCAAATAGTACACTTACATTTAAGCAATAATATTGCTAAGTTAGCTTTGAAAACATCAGTCGAAATATACAAAGAAATCAGTAAAGTCAGTTAAAAAAAATTGTGTATTTAAAACACAACTTGGGGGCAGGCCTCGGTATCTGAGTGGTTAACGTGCTTGAATGCCAACCCAGAGGTTTCGGGTTTGAATCCCGGTCTAGCCATGGTCCTACGCATTTACCTTTCTTTAATTCTTTCCTCATTTCTAATGAACTGAAATTAAAAATTCATCAATATATACGACTTTGGAAGTTGTAGTTGGTATATGTTTGTGGAATGGAATTGCTTAGGAACTCGAATTTACTGAAGTAAGGGCATAACACTTGCCTCAGATACAAATTCGCATATTGACATAGGACCGCCACATATGAAACATTCTACTCTTGTTTCTCTTGATTTCACTTTATCTCCTACTTACCTATTTCCCCATTTTCCGAACCAAGGCAGACTTGCCTGAATAGGTTTGACACCTGAAAACCTTGGTTCAATGCTAAAAAAAATTTAATTTTAGTATATATATAATACTAAATATATACATATATACTAAATATATATATATTATACATAGCAAATCATTTTTTAACAGCTTTTCTTTCATCACTAGCAGATACCACTTATTTTTAAAGACATATTTATATCTCAACAACAATGGAAGTTTGAGGCTTACAATTTTTCTTTCTTGAGAATCTTATTGCTTTTCAATCCGATATTTTATTCCTATAAAGAGCACTTACGATATTGTGATTGATTACGAGCATGGGAAGGCTTAAATTCTTTATCACTGTCAGATGATTCACATTCACTACCAAGTTGTTAAAGGAGGGGTTAGAATCAGATGTAGTCACCTGTAGATAATTCTGATGAGGGGTTTTTCAGATTTTTGACATTGAATCGAACGTGCTCGGTTTTCATTAAATTTCTTGTCCTCGGTAGTAATTATAATTATACCCTAAACCTGAAAGGTCAGGGTATATTAACTTTGTGCAAACGTTTGTAACGCATAGAACGAAGGGAGTCCGGTATAGAAAAGTATATATATTTTTGATCAGCATCACCACGTGAGTCGAGCTATTCATGCCCGTCCGTCCGTCCGTCTGTCAGTCTGTGTGTTGTCCGTATACACAGGATAAGAAGAAGGAGTTGAGATAATTCGATGAAACTTGGTACACATAATCACATAAACCCAAGGATATGCACTATTGAATATTTTTGGAATCCGCCCACGGACACGCCTCCCATACAACGCAAAAATTTAAAACTGCATAACTCAACTCATAATAAGCCTACAACAATAAAATTTGGTACGTATGTGTTTTATATCAACGCAAAGATGTTTTCGAAAAATCAGTGTCATCCGCTCATGGACACGCCCACCTCCCATACAACCCAAAAATTGAAAACGCAATAAATAAGCCTATGTTTAGTTTAAAGAGCTAAAATTTAACACGTACGTTTGTTTTAACAAAATAAAGATGGTTGTCAAAAATGGACATCGTCCGCCCACGGACACGCCTACCTCCTATACAACGCGAAAATTGAAAACTGCATAACTCAGCTCATAATTAGCCTGCAACAATAAAATTTGATGTGTATGTGTTTCATACTAACACAAATATGTCTTCGGAAAATGGACCTCATCCGCCCACGGACATTCCTACCTCCCATACAACCCAAAAAGTTTAAAACTCAATAAATAAAGTTATGTTTGTCATAGAGAAATTAAATTTGGTATGTATGTATTTTATACCAAAACTAAGGTGTGTTCAAAAACAGGAATTAATCCGTCCATGAACACGCCCACCTTCCATAGCGAAAGCACAATAAAGGCATTAACTGTGAGCTACAGGAATAAAACTTGGTATGTGTAAATTTTTCATCAAATGCATATAAAATAAAGGCTTCATCCGCCCACGGACACGCCCATTTATAATAAAATTTTTTTTTATAAAGTGGGTTTAGGGTATTTCATAGTCGGCCTAGACCGACTTTAGACTTTCTTATCTTGTTTTTCTTTCACTTTGTTAGTCAATTAGGAAATTACGGTCTTCTAGAGTTTTGATTAATATCAGAGATCCCGAATAAAAGAATTTCACTTTCTTTTTGTGAGAGGCTGGTTCGATTTTTATTTATCAAACAATTCAAATCTCAGTAACTGTATTATGGCTTACACCTAGATATTATTTGATTTCATTTTAATAAAAATGTAATCTTAAAAAACTTGTCTTTTAGTTAGAATGTGGTTTACCATTGAAAGAGGCTCCATTGTTCTATACTCGATTAGAAAACAAGATTGGAAGATTGATGATTTTTTTATACATTTTTACTATAGTAAAAACTTTAGTGTCCTTGAGCATATGGTGACCGTGGCATGCAGGTTAAGTGTGTGGCTTAGCATGCTCGGAGCCCGGGTTCGATCACCAGCCACGGCGAAAAGTTTTTTTCAATAAAAAATTTTTCTGATCGGTCACCACCTCTCTGCAAACAATGGCAAACCTCAGAGAGTAAATAATGCCATGTAAAGCTTCTTGAGAACATGAACTTTAGCCGTTCGGAGACGACATAAAACATGTAGGTCCAATTCTCGGTCAATTGTGTACAAACATTTAATAACACACACAACACAATTTGGTCATAAGAAGCTCGGTCAAAGTCCTTGCAAGGGCTGAAATGGCCAATTTGTTTGTTGTTGTTTTTTGTCCTTGAGCATATAGTTTTGAAATAGTAAGAAATCTGAAAATTTGCAGGAATACTATTTACGATTGGAGTAAAAAAAATTGGCCCATGTGAAGATCAATATCGGGGAAAAAAATTTGTTAGAACTATCCTATTGATAATATATAAAAGAAATTCACATTTAAAATTAATTTCGTTGCAATTTTTTTGTAACTGTTCTTTAGCACCCTCCTTCTAAGGCAAGTCCTGACTACGGCCCTGTCTCTTTGTGTGTATATTTCTTTATAAGCCCGGAGATTGATGATAAAATATATGAAATATAAAACATATGACTCATACGCCATAGTGCACAAATTAATTTTCTTACAAAAAATATATAAATGTTAATGTCAAGAAATTGTTCCTATACCAATTTCTTCAGCTTATAAGCCCCAAAAGTTAAGCCAACAAATTTCTAAAAATAATTATATATTTTTGCCGAAGTGAAATGTTAACAAGCCAATTCCTCAGAGCTTTAAAGAAATGTTTCCTATATACGCATTGACATAAAAATTCAATATTCAATGAGGGAATATAATTTTAAGGATATGTATGCATGCATCAAACAAAAAAACCAACAATGCGACAAATATGGCGAATTAAAAAAGTTTTTTTGTATTCATGTATTTTTCTTTTAATGAAAATTGCACGAGCCTGTGTGTAAAGAAACATAAAAACAACAACAACAACAATAAAAAAAAACGAACACTAACAAACTTTTAAGCCTGCAGCATGCAGGATATACTTCATTCATATAGAGCTGACATAAAAGTGAGCTTCCAATTTCTTTCTGCTCTAATAAATATTGTTGCTATACATATATATGAAGCATATGTTTTTTGTTGTATCTTTTATTTTTTTAAATTTTTTTTTTTTATATTTACTCTGTTGCCGTAGTTTTTTGTGAGACATATACAAAAGCTGGCCATGGACAGTGTTGCCAACATGCTAAAGCGAACTGTCGAAGCTGTCATTGTGTCAGGCGACGGCAAAGTAGCAGCGATTTATTGGAAATCTGATCACAGCTACTGCTGGCCAATAGCAGCAGCAGCAGTCTCAACTGCAGTCAGTGAGTGCTCTGGCAGCAGTGTATGATGTCGACAACAACAACAACAACAACAACAACAACAACAACAACAACAACAACAATTGATATATGCCATTATGTGTGATATATGAGCAACCTTTGACATCTTTTTAACAAGCTGCAACAGCAACATTTTTTTGCAGTTGTTAGTTTTTATTTTGTTTGTTTGTTTGCTTGTTTGTTTGTTTGTTTGTGCGCTTGTATTTGTTATTGTTGTTATTTTTAACTTAATTTATATTATTTAAAAAAAAATTGTTCTTGAGTTTGCAATAAATAAACGTACACATAAATAAGCAGCAAATTCTTTTATGACAAGAGTTTTTGTTGTTAGCAAAAAAGTTTTTGGAAAAAAAATAATTAACTGCTGCAAAACTTGGCTTAAATTTATGGTCGCTATAGTTATTGAAGAGAGTGGTTAATTTATTGAGTAGCTATGTGAGTCAGAAAGTGGTGAGAGGTAAAAAATATTTAAATCTTTTCAAAAATTAATGAACTTTTAAGTTAAGAATTTTGTTGCTTCAAATATTTTGACCAACTTTTTACTTCTTCAGGAAAAAATATTTTCTTAAATTTAAGTTTTGCTTTTCAAGCTTTGTTAAGCTGCTTGTATTTTGTTTTTTTTTTTTTATCTTTTGATCGGTTACCTCTACACACTTTTATTTCCTTACTTTTCATTTT
This sequence comes from Tetanocera ferruginea, assembly GCA_958299015.1. Taxonomy (NCBI): domain Eukaryota; kingdom Metazoa; phylum Arthropoda; class Insecta; order Diptera; family Sciomyzidae; genus Tetanocera; species Tetanocera ferruginea. The sequence goes on from OY282641.1 coordinate 114,348,602, forward strand.
GAAAACTTTTTCTCAAAAAACTTCCTTTCTTTGATTTTAGCTTTGTATTGTATGGAAGTCAACGATTAAACTTCTGCCATTTTTTTTTTCCCGACTATTCATTTTCACAATTTTTTCTCTTATACATTTTTTTTTGCTCTATGTTCATTATATTTTTGCTTACTTTTAATTTTTTTGTAGTATCACTATTTTAATTTTTTTTTGTTTTTTTTTCGCCCGTTAACTCTTTTGTTATTTGTGCTTTTGATTTGTTGGCCAAAGTTTTTAATATCCCAACAACTTTTGTGCGTTTTTATTGTTTTTGTTTTTGTTGTTTCTTCGAGTTTATGTTTTTTAAATTTGATTTACGTGCAGCATATTTCATGTTTCAATTGCCTGCGTGTGTGTTCGAATGTGTGTGTGAAGTGTGTTCCATGCGTGCCTGTGTTACCCAGCAATTAATCATGCGTTGTATTTCATTGTTGCCATAATTTTTTTTTTTTTTTGTGTTATTTTTTGCTTATTTTTGCAATTTTTTATTTGCTCATAACCAACAGTTTTTACTTTTTGCCTTTTTCGTTTGCTTAGTTAAGTTTTTTGCCAAGCAAATGAAAGAGTTAAATGCGTTTATAACTAACTATTTGAAGAAGATACCGTTATGCATGCCTACAATTGAAAGTTTGTTTATGCTTGTTCTTGAAACTTTTGAGCCATGTAAAAGTTGTCTTAATAACTCAATTCAAAACTGCGTTGCTTAAGGTTTTGCTCATATTCATCATATAACTTTCTTACTCACACCCATACATCCTAAGTTTTCACCTCATTAATTTGTTTTTGTTCTGTCTCATATTAAAGTTTTGTATGCTAGCAACATGATTAAGCCTTTGAAAAACAATTATTATTTCAATTAAGGGCAAATTTTTTTCTTTAATTGTTAACAACCTGTTAAGAATAAGCAATTATTTTTGAGGAATTTATGAAAAAAATATTATTGAAGGGTAATCTAAGCCAGAAACTATGCAATCTTTTTTACTGGAGGACACCTTCTACGCGAGCCTAGAGTGTATGATCACTGCCCGGCCAGTGATGTGGAATAATCTTAGGCGATTTCAACGCGAAGGTCGGAAAAGAAGGCATTTTTGGGTCCACTGTCGGTCAGATCAGTCTCCCAGAGACCAATTCGAACAACGGCCTAAGACTGATCGACTTCACCGCGACGCGAAACATCGTAGTTAGTAGCACAATATTCCAACACCTCGATATCCATAAAGCCAGCTGGACACCTGGATCATGTTGTGATTGATGGAAGGCACGCTTTAAGCGTACTGGATGTGCGCACATTTCGGGGAGTCATTATTGACTCCGACCATTAGCTTGTTGCAGCCAAGATCCGAATACGATTGGCAACGTGAAGAATATACGCACAGGTATGCAACGAAAGCTCACAATGGACCGCCGAGGCATACTCCGCTCAACTCTCAGTTAAGCTCAACCAACCTTACTCTGAACTCAATGATGCTGGCGGACTTTGGACGCATATATCCCACTCCAAGCGCACTGTTGCTGAGGAAGTCATTTGTTTTCGGCGCCCACAACCTTATAACCAATGTTATGACCAGGAGTGTCACGACGATACAGCAGCAAAATACGCCGCATATAAAAAGACGCTGCAGTCAGCTGCAAAGCGACCCAGGGCAAGAAGAATGCTTGAAAATTCTTGCCAGGTATACCAGGGCAAGAAGAATGCTCGAAAATTCTACCAACAGGTTAAGCGTCTACCCAAGGTTTCAAGCCCTCTTTGTTTATAAATACGCATATCAATCTCTGCATCCACTTGCAGAGATGAAAATGGTGAACTTGTTACAGATACGTAGTGCGCGTTGAGATTATGGAGGCAGCATTTTTCCAATCTGCTTGTAGGTGGCGATCCCAATAATTCCGCCCTTGAAGAATGCGGTCCGACGCCAACAATCAACAATGATGGAATGGAAATTCCACCACCTAGCCATGACGAGGTTAGAGTTGTCGCTATCCAGCGACTCAAAAACAACGAAGCAGCAAAGCCGCATACAAAAACAACGATTGGATCTTATCAGTGTGGCTTTCATCCTGGCAAGTGCTATTGGACTATTGGAACCTGTGTGCTTTGTCCAATATTAAAGGAAGGAGACCCAACAATCTGCGCCAACTATCGAAATATCAGTCTTATTTCCATCGTGTACAAGTTCTTTCGAGTGTATTGTATGCAAGATTAAAGCCACATGCCAAAACAGTCATCGGATCTTATCGGTTTGGCTTTTGTCCTGGCAAGTTCACCAACGACTAGATTTTTACACTACGTGAAATTCTGAAGGAAACCCACGAAAATCAAATTAACACCAACCATCTCTTTGTTGATTACAAAGCTGCATTCGATAGCCCGATTCGGAACTGCCCGTACGCAACAATGTCTGAGTTCAGTATACCTGTAAATTTAATACGACTCTGCAGGATGACGTTGAGCAATAAATGCAGCTCGGTAAAGGTAGGAAATTAACTCTCCGAAACCTTTAATACCGAACGAGGTTTCAGACAAGACGTCCCGCTATCATGCGATCTCTTCAATTTCATTATGGAGGGAATCCTACGAAAGGCAGATGTATATCGCAATTGCACCATACGCTTATGGGGCTGAGTGGTTAGCGTACTTGACTGTCAACTTGAATGTCAGAGGTTTCGGGTTCGAATCCTGGTCTAGCCATGGTCCTACGCTTTAACCTTTTTTAAATTTTTTCCTCATTTCTAATCTCTGAAATTAAAAATTCATCAATATGTATACTGCTTTGGAAGTTGTAGTTGCTGGTAGAGAAGTTTGTGGAATGTGATTGCTTCATAACTCGAATTGACTGAGTTAAAGGCATAACATTTATTTCAACAAATTCGCATGTTGATATAGCGCACCGCCACACATTCAACATTCTACACTCACTTCTCTTGATTTCACTTTCTCTCCTAATTGTCTATCGTCCCATTTCTGTACCAAGGCAGACTTGACTGAATGGGTTTGACACCTGAAATTAATTGGTTCAAAGCTAAAACAAAAAAATTGCGTGTAGCAACGTACACTTGACAGAAGTGAAACTTTTTTAACAGTAAGCAATAAGAGAGATTTTAGTGTGAAATGCGGAGGACGTAGGTTCGAACTCCGTCTGTGTAAGTATAAAAATTTAAATTTTATTATTAGAATTTCAATTCTATGTCACAAAAGTTGCTTAGTCAGAAATAACCTCCGAAATAAGATTGCACTTGCATTCAAAAAATATGTTGTCTTACATGTTATTCTATTTAAAAAAATAATTATTTTTATCCAGCATTTAAAGCAAACACCAGCAAGCCCGGCTGAACTCGATGTTTGCAAATTGTCAGTCAATTTCAATAAGAAGGTGCCCGTTCGTAGCAAAATAATATCATTTTAGAATTTAAGTGCAAGTAACCACGAATCATGCAATCATAAGTCATATACCATGAATTGTGTTTTAAAGCATAGAATCATGGCTAATTTTTGCATGAATTGTGTGCTAAATACTTTATTCTTACGCTCAATTCTCTCCGTGTAATAAAAGTTATTTTGTGCCTTATAGTTTTTTGGGCAAAAATAATAGTTACTTTTGACTTTTATTTTATCGGTCAAAAATAATAGTTATTTTCTGCCGTTTATTTTTTCGGTCAAAAATATCAGGTAGTTCATATTTGTTCAAGTCATTTTACCGACTAAAAAAATTTTGATACCATTATTTTCATCTCATCGGTGAGACACATGGTGTCAACAGTTCAATCTGTCAAGCGGCCTTTAGAAAAATACAAATTGCTTGATATTTTTGACCGAAAAAATTAAAGTCACAAAATAACTGCTATTTTTGACCGAAAAAATAAAAGTCAAAAGTAATCTTTATTTTTCTTCGAAAAATACAAGGCAAAAAATAACAGTGATTTTTTAAAGAATCAGTCGAAAAGTTAAAAGGTACTTAATATTCGTGAGACTGAGCACATTTGTAACATAATGGTATATTTGAAAACGTCCTTCGACAATTTTTTCATTATGTCTTTTTCAATTGAAAATTGTAAAATAACAGTTATTTTCGGTTGGTGTTTCAGTTGCTTTCGAATGTCTTCTCAACTTTGTCACTTTTTGACACTTGTCACTAAATTGCATTTGCATAGTACTCGTTGAAAGAGACTCCGAAAGCAGATGCAAATCTTGTTGATTATTATCTCCTGCTTCCTGATCATAATAATTGATATGTTGTGTGAGGGCCTCGTAAAGCAGCGAACGCTGATTGTTGAGTGTATCAACTTGGTTGGCTATAAAATTTTGTTGAGATGATGGCTGAGTTCCAAAATACATTTTTAAAAAGCATCAGTGTGTTTTTTTGGGGATTGGTTCTTTGTAGATTCACCAAAATACACTGATATTTCGTAAAAATGCATTTTTTGGAACTCAGCCGATGTTGCAATCACATTACCTTCATCATTAGTTGCAGACCCAGCTGCGGTTGCATTCTTAAGAGCTCTAATTCGCTCTTTATATTCACGAACGCGTTCTGTTCCTGTTTTAGATATTTTTCTTAGCTTTGAGACGTTTTTTGGCTTTTGGCTGGCAAAAACTATTCTCGGCAGTCTTAAATATTGCACTTTTAACACTTTTTGCTTTTATTATTATAATGAATTAACTGTTTTTTGCATGTTGTCAATCATCTGTCAAGTGTTTGATCACAACCAACGAAAACCAAATTAAGCTTTAAGCTCATTATGCGGCGAACAGGCAGTAGAATTTTTTCCAGCTGGATGTATCTCTTTGCTTAAATATTTTCATTTGAAGCTTAAAGAAATAAATTTTCCGTGCATACTTTTCAGATGAAAATTATTGTTACGGACAGAATGTTACGCGTTCAGTTTTAATTACTTTTTGTTTGCCTGTTTATCATGTGCCTACGTGGCGTAATGGTATATACTCCGACTCTTGAGCAACGATGGTCTGGGTTCAATTCTCGCTAGCGGCTATTATTTTTTGAAAATTTTCACGAATAAGAGACCTTGAAATTTCGCCGCCAAAAATGTTGCATTTCAATAATAAAAAATATTTATCAAAGCACCAAATTTTCAGAAGATTATGGTGCTTCAAATCGAAAAATATTTTAGTTTTGCAGCTTAGAGTTTTTGGAATTATTTTTTCCTTTTTTACTAGTGGACTAGCCTACACTAGCCCATAAAGCAGTGATGGGCACACACACATACTATCACATTATTTGATTGTGTGTAAAGCAGAGAAAACTTAAGATCAAATTACGTATTTTCTCGCTATATTTTAAAAAATTGTAAAAAGAAATGTTATGTCAACAAATGCTGAAAGGCGACTGACTTGATTTGCTGCCAAAATAAAAACAAAGCAACAGCCGATTGAACACGATCATAAGCCACATGCAGTAGCTTATAGTGATCGTGTGTCGACTTTGCTCAAGCAGCATTTTGTTTCCAAACACGTATGCTTGGGAGTTGAAATTGTGCCCTTCTCGCCATAAAGCCATTATTTTGCAGTTTTGTTTCAAAATCCTTTAAAATGGTACTCAGAATTGAGGAATTTTTATCTACTCGACCCATTTTGTCGTTTTAAAACAATCTTAAAAATTTATATTAACATCACTATTACTATTACTTGCAACATTGGAAGGTCGATGTTTACGATCAAAAGGATAATGAATATTTTTCACACAAAATTCAACAAAAAGTTGGTCTAAAATTTTTAAAACACTAGAAATAACTAGTTGGTTTTTTCAATTGTCTCCAAAATAACTGCTGGGGATATGCTGGGAAACATTTTATTATTTTCATTTAAGTTCTCAAACAGTCAACGGTAATATAAATACAAATAATGGAATGGAATTAATTCCAAGTTCATAAAAACCACACACTTTTAAATAATTTTCAAATTAATTCTACTGCAACTATTAACTTTATCATAACTTCTTTTGTATCTTTTGAATTATCTTAATCTTAAGTAAGCCAAAATGTAAACGCTATGCTTATTATATGAAGCTATTTTTTCGTCTTTAACCCCAAAACTAATTTAAGACAAACAGAAAATTTGCCGCCAGCCATAACAGTATAAATTCGCTCTACAGCGCTAACTTAACTTCTTTCTGTAAACTAATCTAAAATGTAAACTGATTCTTATACTCTCATCCTTGATAAAAAAAAGGGGAAAAAAGAAATCTTTTCTTTGGCTTGATTCATTTTTTTTTTTATTTTTGCTCTGTCCTCTTAATGTTGACGCTCCTTTAGTGCGTATGAAAAACGCAGCGTTGTGGAAAAAAGTAGCAAAAGAAGTGAAAGATGAGCGAAAAAAAGAAAATACAAAAAAAAAGATGGAGCTAAGAAGAAAAACTGTAGCAGCAAAGAAAAATAATTAAAATCTCAACCTTGATGTTGATGATGATGAAAATGAAATGCTTACGAAGCATCACAAAATTACAATAAATAGCGGAAGTGAGGAAGGCTGAAAGAAGGTTTGCTTGAGTTAGCTTACAAGAAAAATAATCAAGAAATAACAAATGCTTACTCAAGCCGTCTGCAACTAAGGTAGCTAGCTACAAAAGCATTCTTTGCTACTACTAGGAGTCAGTCATGACACACCAAATGGCTACAAAGTGAAGTTTCAAAATTAGCGCATATTGAAATATTGCTAAGGAAAATAAGAGTTAATTATTGATGCATGCATTGATATGCATGAATATAAATGATCTTGCCTGAGGAAAAGTTAGAGTATATCTAAATAATATCGAAATGTCCCAAGACATATAAAATTAATTTCACTTTTCTCACTTATACCAAATGATTGGAAAAAAACATTATCAAGCAGCGTACTTTCACAGCCTCACGAAAGACGTCCTCAGTACTCAGCTGAAAAAGTCAAGGATACAACAATTACAAATTAAAACAATAACAACGAAAGAAAAAATGTAGATGAAGATGCTGCCTGAAAATAGAAGCAGTTAGTTTTAGAAGCAAACAACAAATAGACGTTAAAAGAAGGATTTTCATTTTCTTTTTCAGCTGGTTAATTTTCCTTCATGATTTCTTGAATGCAACGCTTCAGAGATTTCGATTAAATGCAAATGCTTAAAAAATAATCACAAAAGCGCGCTGTTAGAAATGCTATGAAAACAAATATCAATCTGGTCCATTTTTGTTTCATTTTTTTTTTTTTTGTTTTTTCTTTCTTTAAAGTTAATATTTTCTTTCGCTTTTACTACCATCATCGAATGGTTTTTTTTTGTGCATTGTTTGTTTTCTTTTTATCTGATTTTCGCATTTTTCCAGGGCATGATTTGGTAAAGCAAAGAGAGAATAATCTGGAAATATCTGTTGTTTTTTTTTTTGTGCAGGCATCTCTGGGGACTTAGTTTTGAATGAAGCTACCGGAAATAAGCATGACAAGAAATTTGGTTTAGACAAACCAATAATAAACAGATGCTCAAATATAGCAGTTTTATACAAGACAACAGCTCAAACCCAGCAAAAATACTGTTAAATTTCAATTTAAAGTGCAAATATTTCTGGTAAAATTAAAAAAAAAAAAAAAACAAAAAATATATATATATATTTATATCAAGCAGTAAATGAAGCATTTAAATGGCACACCACCAAATTAACCCAACTCAGTTATTTGAAACAATGCATAATTTTATGATTTAGCATAAATCATAAATTATTTTTTTTTTTTTCACTTGACTCCTTTTCTAAATATGAAAGCAATAAATTTAATTATTTACATATTATTCATGGATCAATAAACTTTCATATAAAACAGCCGCAGAGTTCAGTCAGTTTATTTGCAGTTCCACGCCTCATTTTTTGTGCATTTCCGCCAATTACACAGTGCAACACATTAAAATAATTACAGACTTCAATTAATAGTCATGGCTCATTCCAACAGATTTAAAAAAAAAATACTTTCATATAAAAATTGTTCACATAAAAACTCTTTTTTATGGTTTCCCGAGTAGCTTTCATTTCAGCGCGAAGCTTTCGGATAAGCCAGTACTTAGCTTATATTTAAGTAACGAGTTATTATTTAAGCACACTCAGCTCTACTCTTTAAGTCAAAACACAATATCAAGATAAAAATTTTACTAATCAATTTGTTGGTACCAAAAAAATCTTGAATCAAATGCAAAAGCTAAAAACCTTAAAGAACTACTCCTTAAGTTTGTCTTTGAAAACAATTTTGCGAAATTTTTATTTTTTGCTAATCGGCCATTCCACTCCTAATTCAAGTCGTGATTGGATTCATGCTCTTCGACTTGCTTGAAATTTTGGCTAAAGGTTCCTTTTTCATTTATAAGAATTTTTTCCTTGTTTTAAGTTATTTGTTATAAGTTAGTTGTTTTTTTTTTTTTACTTCATTTTTTCAAAAGTTATGGGTGTACCAATTTTTTATTAAAGTTTTGATAAAGCACGCGTGCTGCGTAAGGGATGTATTCATTTCGTCACGACGTGTGTAACGCCCATAAGGGGTTGTGATAGTTATAGAAAAGTATATATATACTTGATCAGCATCACCACCTGAGTTGATTTAGCTATGTCCGTCTGTCGACACGATTACAGCCGTAATTTTCAAGCTATTGTAATGAAATTCAACATTTGAACTTCATTATAAAAAACAAAGATCAAGTTTCGAAATGGGCTAAAAAGCATACAAACCACGCCTACGTCCCGTATAACCACAGTAGTGAAAACTCTATAAAGAGGCTAATATTAAAATTTCAATACTGAAATTTGGTATTTGTGTATTCTATCTCAAAACTGAGGTGTGTTTGAAAAGTGGGCGACATCTACCTAATATCACGCCCATCTCCTATACAACTTTCAAATTGAAAACTTTATAAAGAGGTATGTATTCATTTCTTATCAAAACTAAGGCGTTTTAGAAAAATGGGCAGCATCCACCATCGAACACGCCCACCTCCCATACAACCCCAAAATTAAGTTAACATATCCATACCCAAGGCTTATTTATATAAGTTTGCGTACATTTTTGACATTTTCTCATTTCGGCACGCTTATTTTGAAATGAGAGCAAAAGAGCGTGGTCTTTGTGCAAAGAACTGACACGGTTGCCTGAATATAATACTATTTGGTAGTTTTTTGTAGTACTATTTGGTAAATTGAATACTTAAATTTTTGTTTAGTACTTTTATTGCTCCTATTTTTTTATCTGTTAATTGGGATGTCCCGATTAAATTAAGCCATTTAGTTTGCTCTACCCATAATTTTAATTTGATTGATGGATTTCAGTATTAAACCCTAAAAAAAAGTTTAATGAAAGAAATATATATTAAGAAAATAGAGAAAGACAGACCAAACAAATATTTTCTGAACCGTAACTTGAATTGCATTGAACAACGGTGATCGTTAAAACCACTTTTACTTCTAATTTTGAAAAAAAATCAAAATTTCAACACATCTTGACTTAGTGTATATACAAAATAACAGAACACTGCACAAAACCCTGAAAAATACTTTTTCTGGAGCAGTACAAAACCCTACTTTGTAAAAGTCAAAATGTTGTTGTTTACATAAAATAAGGATGCGTCAAAAAATGTACGCAACCTTATATAAATGAGCCTTGGGTTTTCAGCAAAGACAAGCAACTTCGGCTGTTTCCTTCTTCTTGTATTTGTATTTGTATTTGTATCTTCTTGTAGAAAAATGGGTGTCATCCATTAACTAACACGCCCACCTTCCATACAAACCCAAAATTTACAACTTTTTTAAGAGACTTATTTTTATACTGCAGGAAACCAATTCATTCAAAAGTCATCAAAATAAGTAGTAAAATTTTATTAAATCTCATTTAAAAAAAGAGCTACAATTTAAGATTTTTTTACCCTTACGAATCGGCTGTGAGGATATTTTAACTTCGGCCATGTCGAAGATAATGTATATCTTAGTACTAGTTGTTATTTTTTTGTAATTTTAAAAACACCAAATAAACTTTCCACCAACAAAAAATTACGATGGCCAAATGATACGTTTTTTCGCAATCTTATTTTTTGCTGACAAACAATTCATCGATAAATACGACTTTGGAAGTTGTAAAGGGTTTTTCAATAAGAGCGCTACAAAAGTTTTTTTAAATAAAACAAAAACGGTTTTGGATATCAATGAAATTCTTTATTCCTGTGAAAGTACATTTGATGCCATTATGTTTGGAACTCGATTTCTTTTGCATGGCCACCACGGGCACGCTTACAGAAGTCCAAACGCTACACCCAATTTTCAACGATCTTCAAGCCTAAATCGGCCGATACTGCTGCAATTTAACGTCCGATATTAGTACAAAGTTCATCAATCGTCGCTAGCTTGTTGGCATAGGCCATAGACTTGACGTAGCCTCACAGGAAATAGTCTAACGGCGTCAAATCGCACGACCGAAGCGGCCAATCGACTTACCCATTTCTTTAGATAACACGCTCATCAAGCCTACTCTTTAATAAACCGAGTGTAACGTGTGCTGTGTGGCTTGTGGCACCATCCTTGTTGGAACCACATGTCGCCCAAGTCCATATCTTTCAATTCGAGCCAAAAATAATCGGTAATCATGGCGCGATAACGATGGATATTCACAGTAACGTGACGGTCTTGAACATCACGGAAGAAGTACGGCCCAATGACGCCGCCGGCCAATAAACCGCACCAACCGGTAATTTTTTTCGGGATGCAATGGTTACTCATGGAGTACGTGTGGATTGCTGAGTTATACCAATAACGCATATTTTGCTTATTGATGAAGCCATTCAGCCAGAAATGAGCCTAATCGCTGAAGATGATTTTTCGATGAAAATCCGAATCATTTTCAAGTTGTTGCTCAGCCCAATACACGAACATACGACGCTTCTGGTGGTCAAGCGGGTTAAGTTCTTGTGTCAATTTAATCTTGTAAGGATGTAGCCTATGATCTTATCATAAAATTCGCCATAACGACGTCACGGACAGTGTTGCCGTTTTGGCTATTTATAGCCAAAAGTGGCTATTTTTTGACGTAGAATTACGTCTTACAGCGCGGTTTGTATGGGGTCGTTTTAACAGATTTTTTCAAGGTCATTAGGCAACGTTTTAGGCGAATACTTTAAGGCATACCTACAGCCTTTAATACTCTTCGTTCAAAGATAACATATATACTAAAATATCAGATATATCCTGCGCTGAATGAATATCTAACTTTGGATTTTGTCACTATTATATTAAAGTCACAAAATAGTAAAATATAAGAAGAAAAATGCATGTCTTTATATAAGAAAATCAATCATCAGCTGCTTATGTGCCTGCTGCTTTCTTTGTTTTTCTTTCGTTGTTTATGCTTGTATGCTTTGGTTTTGCACGAACTGATTGGTTCGCTTTGGCAGCATTGTAAGCATTAGTTCGCATTGGGTTTATGTATGCACTACTGTTCTAGTATACTAAGTGCTCTATTTTGAAACCAGAGGTCATGAACCTCTTTTCAACTCAGTCAATGAACTCAATCTGTCAAATTTAACGAAATGGTTCTGTGATCCGGTTAGATTTAACTCTTATGAAAAAAACGACTTGGATCATATTTCTTTTTATTGTTTTACCCAATAGATGGCGTAAAATTTTAATTTTTGCTTATAATGCAAATTAATTTGGATGCATCGAACAGAAAGTGTAGCTAGCAAACTAAATATCAGACAGAGACGAGAGGAAAGGACATGTGCTCAGCGAGAAATATAGTAACCATACGATTTTTTAAAAATCGGGGTCTTAATTTAAATTTGAAATAAGTAGTTAAACTGACTGTAGCTCGCAAACTATATATCTGGCAGAGACGAAAGTGGCACCAATGGAAAGTGCATTTGGTTCGCCTTCTTTTCAACTAAGTCAATGAACTCAACCTGTCAAACTTAACAAAATGATCGAAAAAATTTGAAATTTTGCTTGTTTCTTTTTGCTTGCTCATTTAACTTAGCACTTTTAACTTTTTCTTTGTTTGGCCTCGATAAGTAGTCCATAATTGAGTGTTATTCGTTTATTTTTTAATTTTTGGAAGATCAATAAAAATACGTGCAAAATGAACAAACTATCGGACCAAAGAGATAAAGTACAAGCGGTTACAACTTAAACGGAATTCTACGTCTACACTTACGATACTATCGAAACTGTTTCTTTTTTTGATCGTGATCAGTTTTGGCTATTTGGTGATTTTATTTTTCATTTGGCTATTTTTTTTTACACGGCTATGTTTTTGCATTCCAGCGAAAATTAATTTTTTATTTTACATATAACATTTTCAATTGCCTGTGAATCGCCAGCGAATCGCTTGGAAGAACATGCAATTGCCTTTGAGCTCATCTGAGAATCATCCGGGTATCACCGACTGTAAGCTGCTTAGGCTGATTCGCCAGGAATATTCGCCAATGAACCGCCGAGAGGAGTTATAAGAAATTCGCCGAAAAGGGTGGCAAACGAAGTCCTTTTAAGAATCCTCAGCAATTTGTTCTAAAGCATTGTTGTTCTGTCCGAATTTAATGAATTTTTTTGTGAATTTGTTTTTATTTCGCTTCAATATAATGCGACGTTGTTTCCTAACTATAATAGTTCAACTTTTTCATTAATTTTAACGATTTTTCAGAGCCTGCTTCATATTCCCTGATAGATTTTGAACATTTTTCAAAAATCCATCCTCCAACAAACGCCGAAATGAGCGAAGGAAGATTTTGAAAATTTTTGTTACTCGCGCATTCATTGCTAAAGCATTTGAAAAGCGATGCATTTTCCCAAAAACACTTGGTTGAATTACTGGTGCATCGCAAAATTCACTTCTCTGCCAAACGTCTTCCAAATGTTTGCAGGGAAATGATTTAAAATTTGAGAGTGAATTCTCTATTCATTTGAACACGACCTGCCAGTGATGATAATCGTGCAGCCAATCGCAAGAATATCCAATAATTTGACATGTGACATCTCGAATCACGTGGCACATAAGAGTATGCAACAATGTATATAACTTTGATCATTGGAAGTAATTGTGGTTTGTTTTCAAAAGTAAAATTAAGCAAATCAGCATGGAAAAGTAAGTTGACGAGCACTCCGCCACACATAAAAAATTCTTCACTTGTTTCACTTGATTTCACTTTCTCACCTACTTATCTTTCTCCCATTTCTGAACCAAGGCAGACTTGACTGAATAAGTTTGACACCTGAAATTCTTGGTTCAAAGCTAAGAAAAAAAAAATTTTTTTCTAACATACACTTGTGTCTGCGAATTATGACTCCATTGGATGTTGGTTAATAATCTGATGTGATCACTTATTCATGAGAGAGGAATAAGGACAGGAGAAGGAGAGAGGATAAGGAGAGGAGAAGGACATTCTTCGGAGATTGTGGTGAAACTGGACAGAAAACCAGTGCTTCAAATAAAACATTTCACCCACAAATATTTTTTATGAACTGAGTAGAAAAACATAGTTTAAAATTAAGTAAAAAATTTAAAAATTTAATGCATTTGCGTTTCTACAAAAAATTTAGAACAACCGTTTTTCATATTCAGCTATAAACTCCTTTCTTTGTTTTTTAATTTTTTTTTTTATTATTTCTTGATTTTATTGATTTTATTTCTTTTATTGTTATTGAATAAAAAAATTCTGTGCAGATCTTATTTTTAGCACCCATTCTCTAGGAAATTTCGCGGAGAGCGAAAAAATTGTCACTTTTGAAAATTCCATACACTTCATGGGTACTCAAGATAAGTCCCGGTTTATACAAGTCAACAGTTGACCATCAATTCTTGCATATTCCTATTTAAACTTTACGCTTCAGTTTACACATGTCAAGAGTTGACGGTCAATTGTGTTGCTTCTCCCTCTTCGTTTGCGCTGATGACGCCGAAATAAAATGAAAAAATAACGGAACAACGAACGAGCACAAAACGAATTGCCCGAGAATTGACGGTTCGGTCAACTTTGTTTTTACCCTTACCGCATGAGTAAATCATCCAAAAGTGCAAGAATTGACGTTCAACTGTTGACATGTGTAATCCGGGACTAACAAGTATGTATTTATTTAATTTTGCGTATGACAGGTCATTACTTTTTTGCGGACCCCTCCCAGAACCAAAAGCTATCTACGACACTGGAAAGAGTTGAGTGTTATTTTTTTTATACTTTTTGCAAAACATTTATTGCTTGATTTGGCACGTGTTGTTGGACATTTACAATTGAATTTGTATGAAATGACAAGAAGACTGAACTAAAAATGACAAGTCATTCAACTGAACTCGTGTTGTTTATTGGTGTTGTGACTCATTTAGGTATAGCACAATAAGTCCATTCACTCAATGAGAGAACTGAGCACTGCATCAGATCATATAAATAAAAAATTTTTCTTGCTTATTCATTCGCTATGTGTACCAGGGATGGAATTGAACCTTGTGCGATTGTGCTTTATTAGACAGAAAAATTGTGCTTTTTAGAGCAAAATAGTGCCAAATTTTAACAGTTCACACTCATTTTTCAGGTCTATCAGCTTTTGTCCATCATACTGAAAAGTATGAACTTTTCAAAATAAAACTATTCACTTTTCCACTTTCGTGCAACGAAAATTTTAAAATTGAGTACATTTCATAATTCACAAAATATATTTTGAAATTTGTGTTTCGCGAAACAAAAAATTATCAAATATCAGTGAAAAGCGAAATAGAGCTCTGCTACCAATCTTTTTTCGGCCACGTATGCCTTACAACTTATTTAAGGAAATTATAAAAAATTTGAATTTTAATATTTAGTTATATTTTTTGCAAAAGATTTATTTTCAAAAAATGGTTTTAAGCAATGTAACAATTTAAATTCTAAAAGTGATAATTGATCCATATTTCAATATTTATTTTTAATAATCAAATGTATTCAATATGTTAGGGACCTATTTAATATTTCAGGCTACAGGCCCACTTTTAATAATAATAAAAAAAATCAGTTTTCATAGATACACCGAGAAAAAAAAATATAGTAAAAACAACAATATTTCGCACTTATTCGAAATTATGAGAATTTTTGTTGTTACAACAAAAAACTTGTTAGAATGAATAATATATTGTTGACTTTTAAATTTTAGCTTAGTAAAAGCAACAAATTATTTGTCACTTATACAGTGGAATTTCTGTTGATCCATTTAAATGAGAAACTTGTTGCTATAAGTGCAAAATTGTTGAAAATTGTTAATTGTAAAAACCATTAGGTTTATCAACTTTTTTGAGCGTTCAAACTATGTTGAACGACATAATTTGTTCGCCAATTTCTAGGTGAATAAAAAAATTCCAAGCAGAGCTGTGCGAATATTTATATTTTAAAAATAAATTATGTCGATATATTCATATTTTTTAATATTAAATATTTGAGATTATGTGATTACATGATTGTTTTAAGCAAACGAACTTAGTTTACTACTGTTTGTACAACAAATTGAAATGTTGTACTGCATCCCTATCATCCATGTGTTCTGCAACACTGTAATAAAACAAAGTATGTGTGTATATCAAATTGAGTTGTAGTCAAGTGCGCAGCGTTTGTGTTAATATTTAATTTTGTTTCTTTTGCTTGGAATTAATAAAATTAAAAGTAAGTATTCAATTCATAGTGTTATTCATAGAGGCTAATAACAAAGCGAGCGCCATAAGCGAAGCGGTAATTGAAGCTTTGCTTGTAGATGCTATATCAGAGCCTTTTCTGCTAAAACACAGACAAAGTCCTGAGCTTCGAGGGCACTATTTTACTTTAGGGCCCAGTCCCCAAAATTTTTTTTCTTATTTTTATTTAATGTATTTGGACCCTCTTAGCCCAATGGTGTATAAAAAAGTTTCGGTCTCTATTGGTTTAGGAGATAAAATTCGCGAAAGTTCGAAAATTCAGTTCAAATGTTGATTACTGGGCTCTAAAGCAAAATTACTCAGCTTCGAGTATTGTCTTGCTTCGTCTCATAGCGTTCACTCTGATATCAGCCTACTCTACTATGCGAAAGCACTCGGTAGTTTTCCAATTTTATATATAAAATACTTTCAAATACAGTCAAAAGAAAGTACACGAAGCCAGTCGTTCAATTTCAGGACTTCAATTTCATTTCAGGCTTTTGCAATATGGTTTGATTCAACTTTTTAAGTTTTGGTAAAATAGTCTTTCATTGTTTCTCAATTTATAAACAAACAAAAACAACAATGTTGCAACAACAAAATATACTCTGCAAAAACTAAACCTACTTATGATTTTACGCGTCAAAAGATAGTCAACAGTGCAGCATTACGTAAAAAAAAATATGAATTCAGTATTGAAAAAATAAGTATTTGTTATATTCGTTGGATATTTTGTATTTTTGTTAAATTTTTGTTGTTGATTGTTTTTAAATTGATGAACAATAAAAGACCATTTTACAAAAACTTAAAACTGTTGATCAAACCGTACAGCAAACGACTGAAATGAAATTGAAAACAACACACAGTCGTGTTCACTTTCTTTTGTCACTGGCTGTATTTTATTGAAACATGTACGTTCTAGATCTTTATGGATGAAACTGAGTCGGAGGATGTTGTGGACTACTGCAGTTTTGACATTATTAACCTCGATGAAAATATATCAAATTTATTCATTCAATGGAGTCTTTCAGACGCAGCAATTTCTACATTGGTAGAGTGTAACGTAAGAACGACACAGATTTTGGGAATGATGCATTGTCATGACATAGACGACATTTTTAATGAAAGAAAATTAATTGCAGAAAAAATAAAATTTCGCCATAATTTGATGGAATGGCGCAAAAGTAATGTAAGTTCAAAATAAATTTAAATTAAATTTAATGTTTGCTTAGTGTTTCAGTGTAGCCCACTTTTATGTTGTTAAAGCAGTAATTACTATGAAAAAAACGCGAACTTCTTCACTTCTTCATAACAACAACAACACTTACGAAACCAACAACGGGAACGGAAGCAAGTTCTTTAAAAATCCGGCAATCAAATAGTATTTCATATCCACATCTGATCGTGAATATCAACAAAAAAAGTATGGTTTGCTCACAATAATCCACGAGATTTGGCAACGCATTGGAAACAGAAATCTGCTTTTCGCATGGGAGATATCAAAAATTCTTTAACTGGAATTTTTCAAGAGTTATTTGAAAATTTTGAGACTTATATGAAAGCACTTTCTGATGCCCTATTTCCGAATTCCATAAAAGATGCCTTCAATATGCAGTTTTTTCAAAAAATGCTGTCAATAGAAACCTGTCAAGGTAAACATTTTAATTAAAAAATGTATTTGAAACTAACTCAAATCTTATTTTTTTAGACTCTCAGCATTTTTATTTCTTGAAGCTGCTACACAATGTCATTCCTCCTCCTCGAATAAGCAGAAATTTAATACCTACAATAGCAGACGGACAAAATGACATGATAGTACACTTAGTTTGCATAAATGATCTGAAAAAAACGGAACACGATACGAATGCCACTTCAATGAATGATCATTTAAAAATGCAGCCGAAGGTACTAGTTGTAGGAGAATCCCCGGACAAACTCTGTGAATTTTACGTATACTTAAATGAAGTTTTGTATAAAGTTCCAACTCTTTTAAGAGCTATTGACCTGACTATAAAAATATGCTTCGTATTCCACCTTGAATACTCGGCGAAGAGCAAATTTGTTTGGATGTTTCTGCAGAAGTATATGTATCAAATATCTTCTTTGAAGAAAGTTCTTAAAATAGAAAAAGTAATAAATATATTAAAAAATGTTAAGTAATTTGCAGTCCTCAGAAATATCCAAACATATTTGCTCTTCGCCGAGTATTCAAGGTGGAATACGAAGCATATTTTTATAGTCAGGTCAACAGCTCTTAAAAAAGTTGGAACTTTGATTTCTTTATAAGTGATTTCTTATAATGTAAGGAAAATTCTTATGTTGTTTTAACTGAATTATATTCGAAATACTTATTTTTAAATTGCACGTTTACATGATTTTGGACCAGAGAAGACGAAAGTGGTCCCATATGTATTTTTGCGAGCTAATTTCAAATCCGCAGTCTATTTTTTCTATCCGGTTAAGTTTTGGAGACACAGACAAAAATGTTAGAAACGGTTATTTTTCAATTAATTGAACCATATCTTTTTAACGCATCGGCCAAATTAAATTTACTTTTGTAGGGATTGAATAAGCAATTTTATATATAATAAAATGCACCGTTACTTTCATTTTGGCCAATATCTTCAAAACTTGACCTGATAGACAAAACAGACTGCGGATTTGAATTCAGCGCGTAAAAATACATACGAAACTACTTTTGTCATCTCTGGTTCAAAAGTTGACCCTTATTTGTAAACCTGTGTTATTATAAATGAATTCAACTTTTTATTTATTTCTTTAAAAAAAAAAACATAATTTTGTAAACACAAATGTAAACATGTAAACAAACAAATATTGTAAACACATATGTAAAAACCAGATATTTTTAATAAAATCAAATAATATGCTTAAAAATGTGAATTTTATTGCTTCATTATTTTATACATAAAAACAACAACAATTTAGTAAAAACAACAATTTTTCTTCTTACATTTTTTAAATAATTACCTTGTTAAAGGAACAAATCCCATACTTATTTCATTCAAATACCAACCTTGTTGAATTTACAATTTTTTGTTCTTAGATTTTTTAAATACATTAATGGTTTATCCAACAAAAAAATTGTTGCAATCTTTAACAAATCCATCATTGTAACTATAAAAAGATGTTTTGTTGAGCACAAAACAAATACAAAACCTATTTAGAATTAGGTCTGAAATTGTTGAATTTACGAGTTTTTTTTCTCGGTGTATATTTTTCATTTATTGTATAATTATTATGTAATTATAATATTTAACAATGGGAATATATAAAATAAAAATATTTTTCATTAAACTGAGTCTCTTATGTTATTAAAACTGGACCTGAAGACTAAAATATTAAATAAAATTACAAACAATACAGAGGTCAAAAAAAAAACTAGACAATTATACTTGAGATCTTTTTTAAACTTATAACCTAGACACATTGACTGCGGCTGCAACATAACAACACGAGGTGAAAATGAAAATGTTGGCATCTTGCCTACGACTTGATTAATTTGGATGCAGCTCGATAAGCCGTATTTTCATATATTTTTATTATTAAACATCGAATTATTATTAAAAAACAAACATTTAACACAAACACAATGAGAATGAACAATAAAAAACACAAAAGAAGCACGAAATTAAACGAAAACATTAACAAATGCCGATGTTCTTACTCTTGTCGCACGTCAAAATAGAAAAAGTTCTAAATCGACGACAGCAACATTGCTGCAATGACGCATTGTCGTTGCAACATTTTCACCACATCCACCTCCATAAGAAAAGCATGTAAAAAAAAATTGACGTTTGACGCAATGCTGCAGCCGCAGTCAATGTGTCTAGGTTATTAAATAAACAAATAATTGACATGCAACTTTTTAAATTTTGTGATATTAAAATTGTGCCAAAATGAAAGGCACGTGCGTAAAATGCCGTCTGGTCTTGAAAGTGCCGCAAAAAGCACAATTGTGCCTAAAATGCCATCCCTAATGTGTACGGCATACGAACGAGTATGAGTGGATATGAAAAACTTAATATTTATCGTTTTATTCACATTTTTCAATATTCAATTAAATAAATTATATATATTAAGGTGCCTCCACTTGTATGAAGAAAAAAAAGTTCCATTTGTACCCATCTTAAAATAACCTTCATGTATTTTATGACGATTCTCAAAATATTTTGGCTATACCAAAATCCGTTAGTGAGCTAAACCATTTTGCAAAAAGCTCTAAAAATCATGTTTACCGTTACTAATTCGAGACTAAGCCGCGTATGCTTTGTTGTTTATTGGGAAGATACGATTTTTACAACCTGAAAAGTCAAATCGTGTCACTGTGTGGGCTTAGAAATTTTCATATAGTTTAATTTATAGTTTTATTTATAGAAACCCATCATACGACGGGTTGTATTCAATATAATCAAAAAGCAGATAATATGACATTTTTCATTCACCTCAAATGTAATATTGTTCCAGTCGTCGTCAATGTGTCCTTACTGATATATATCAAATAAATTTTGTGTGCATACTTTTAGACTAACAATTTTTTCATATAAATATCACTGTAATAGCAAAACAGGTTCTGGGCCATGCTAATATGTTCACCCTATGCATAGCAATAACAACTATAACAGTTTGAGCGACATAAAGCACGGAGCAGGACGCTTGTCTTTTATATATTAAGATGAGTCTTTTGTAACCATCTAGCACCATGTTTTAAGGATTTTTTTTTTTTAACTTCACTTTCTAACACTCTAGCACCCCATTTTAAAGCTTTTGTGTACTTTTTTAAAAAAATTACCTCGAAAATATACCCTTGAAAAATATAACCGTAGAGGGTCAAAATATTCCATGAAAATGTTTCTTGTAAAATTTCACCCCAAGTCATTTTGGACAAGATTTGTCTTTAACTTACATATATGAAGAAAAATTTTAGATTTCAATTTTTCACTGTAGTAAGTACATCAACCGGAATGTTCATGAGATACTTATAATATCATTCATATTCAGATCATGTGATTTTTAAGATATCTACGTAACTAAAAATTTACTTTCTTTCTTTCTTTGAAAAAAAGTTGATAGAATTTTTAAACCCTCTTTAACTAAATGCTACTATAATGAAGCCACTTTTTTAGCTTTTTTCTAAACAAGGAGTCCTTTTAAAAATTACAAAATTATTTTGTATTACAAAAATATTCATCATTGAATTTAACTATAGATCTGTGAACAAACAAATTATGCCGAAAGCATATTTTTTAAAGTTTTCTTACTACTTATTAACGAAAAGTGCTACTTCTAAGTTCGAAATTGTCATACTGTGTTATTAATTAAATTACAAATGAATTTGTGACATGCAACAAAATGCAGCCAACTTTGTACATATAATACTAAAATACTTTGATTTTGTGCTAAAATCTATAAAAGGATATAAATAAATTTGAACAGCAATAAATATGCATTAAAAAAACAAACAACAAACAAAACCATTAAATGCAACAACAACAACAACAAAATATAAGCATTTCCAAAGCACACATTTATATTTCACACATTCAAATGATGGAAATAGATTTGAAAATTATCACATTGTTGATGTGCAGCCATTTTGTATGCACATCAATGCCATTAGTGGTGGTGTGACCACATCCGTTTTGTGCCAAATATGTGAGTTATTGAAGCACATGATTATTTCTGACCGGATGTGTGGTTCCAAAAAATTGGTTAGTTCCTCTCTATAATGATGAATCAATATAAATCTAGCCTTAGTGTAAGCATACAAATGTTTATTGAATTGTTGCACGATAAGTATCAAGTTCAAACTAAACAGATGCTTTGAGCAAAGAATTTGTAAAAATTCTATGCTTTTTTAAGTTTTAAAGTAAAAGCAAACAAATTTGAAATCAAGTCAATGATTCACCAGCAACGTCGAGCATAGCTAATTTTGAAGCAGATCTTTGTAGCTTACTATTTGAAGTTGTAACAACAGCTAATCGAACTAGTCCATCAGATGCTAGAAATACTTCGCTTATCCTGCCACGTTGCCATTCGCCTCTGCTTTCATTATCATCCCAACGCCATCAATTTTCAACGGTTCAACCCTTTTATGCCACTTAACACGATGTGTGAGTGTTGGAAGATGCTCCAAAATCCATTTTCTCCAAAACGTTGGCTTCATTTGTTGTAGAGTACAACACTGTTTACGAAGGCATACTTGTTCAGAAACAGCTGGCGTTTGTACCAGGTAAGGACAACCCAGCAAGAAATGGTTGGGTGTTAGAGGTTCGGCATCAACGCAGTCAATACGAAAATTATTGAAAAGCCGAGAATTTACATAATTTTTCGCCTTAATTAGTAAACTTTGTAGCGTTTCATTCCGTGGAGACTTCTCTTTCAAAGTGAATTTTAAAACATTTTTTACATCCCCTACATTTCTTTCCCATACTTCATCTACTTTGAGATTTCCAGGAGCGGAGAAAATCCATTCGCGAACACTCTTCTTTAAATTATATTGCACTCTCGATTATATTGCAATGTTCTTTTGTTGGTTCAACGAAGTTTGCGCCCCTGTCACTTCTCAAGCGCACTGGAACTCCCCGACGGTTATCAACTTTCTAAAACATAAAATTGTAGCATGAGTTGAAAAATTTTTCGCCAACTTCAAATGAATCGAACGAATTGTTACACAGGTAAAATCGCTGCCCATCTTTTCTTCGTTCGATGGTACAATTGCAACATAAAAAGGCCCGAAGTAGTCAACACTCGTAAACGAAAATGATCTTACATATGGCGAAAGTCTTACTTACTTACTTTCTAAGGTGGCCATGACAACTCATGCTCGGGTTACGGCCGACTTCATTATCTCTCGCCAGGTGTATCTGCTTCGCGCGTGCCGTCTCCAAACTCTTTCACCAAGCGCGGTTAGGGCTTCCTTGGTCAGTCGGAGGCATGGTCTTCCTCTTTGTCGTCTACCCTCATCTTTCGCCTCAAACACCTTTTTTGCTGGAGCTTCTTCATCCATACAAAAGACATGACTCAGCAAACGTAGTCGCTGAATTGTTATACGCTGAACTAAGCCAATATCGCCGTAGAGCTCGTACAGCTCGTGGTTCATTCGAATGCAATAGTCGTCGCCAACTCAAACAGGACCAAAGACTTTGCGAAAAACTTTCCTCTCGAACACCCCCAGAGCAGCTGCATCTGTTTGCGACACCACCCATGCCTCAGCGCCATATAGAAGCACAGGTATGATGAGCGTCTTGTAGAGTGTTATTTTGTCGATTGATAGAGGGCTCATAGATAGCACATAGTAGCAACTATAGCAATTGTTATTCTTCGCTTATTCTCGAGGCTGACATTGTTGTTGCTGTTTATGGTGGTGCCAAGGTAAGCTACTCGACAACTTCAAAGTTATCTTTGCTTTCTAGACAGACAGCATATACTTTGTTTTGCCCTCGTTCACCGTCAAACCCACTTTAGCTGATTCCTTTTCGATAGCGGCGAAAACAGCAGTTACATCTCTCTTGGTTCGGCCGATAATATCGATATCATCAGCATACCGGAGCAAAAGGAGCTGGAAACCTTTGTAGAATTTGGCACCCTTTCGATGTACAACTGCCTTTCGTAGAATAACTTCCATCATGAATTTGAAGAGATGGCATGATAGCGCGTCACCTTGTCTGAAACCTTGTTCGGTATTAAAAGTTTCGTAGAGGTCATTTTCTATCCTTGACGGAGCTGCATGTATTTCTCAACGTCATCCTGCAGAGTCTTATCAACTTTACAGGTATACCGAGCTCAGACAATATTGCGTACAGGCAATCCCGCATTGTGGTGACCGGGGCATGCAGGTTAAGTGTATGGCTTAGCATGCTCGGAGCCCGAGTTTGATCTCCAGTCGCGGCGGAAGGTTTTTTCAATAAAAAAATTTTTCTGATCGGTCACCACCTCCCTGCAGACAATGGCAAACCTCAGAGAGTTAATAATGCCATGTAAAGCATCTTGAGAACATGAACTTTAGCCGTTCGGAGTCGGCATAAAACATGTAGGTCCAATTCTCGGTCAATTATGTGCAAACATTTAATAACACACACAACACAATTGATCATAAGAAGCTCGGTCAAAGTCCTTTCAAGAGCTGAAATGGCCAATTTGTTTTTTTTTTCAATCCCTCATTTGGCTATTTTGGGATTTTCGTGGGTTCTTCCAGGATTTGGCGTAGTGCAAAAATCTGGACTAGCCAGGTCGAAAGCCATGCTGATAAGGTCCAATCAGTGTTTCGTGTGCGGCTTCAATATTTCACACAATACGCTCGAAAGAACCTTGTACGCGATGGAAATAAGACTGATACTTCGGTAGTTGGCTTTCTTCGCATTGCACAATCGCATGCGGATCTAGAGTGCAACAAGATAGTGGTCGTAGTCAATATTAACTCCCTGAAATGTGCGCACATCCAGTAGGCTTGAAGCGTGTCTTCCGATCACAACATGATCAATCTGGTTTCGCGTTTTTTGATCCGGGGACAGGCAGGTAGCCTTGCGGATACCGAGGTGTTGGAATCTAGTGTGCCACTAACTGCCATGTGTCGCGCCGCGGCGAAGTCGATCAGTCTTAGAACGTTGTTCGAAGTAGTCTCGTGGAGACTGAACTGGCCGAAAGTGGAGCCAAAAATATTTTATTTTCCGACCTTCGAGTTGAAATCGCCGAGACTATTTTAAAGTCGAGGGCCAGACAGTGATCATAAACGTCTTCTTAGCTCACGTAGAAAGTGTCCTTGACAGCATCATCGTAATTTTCCTTCGTTGGAATTTGCGTGCGCTCAAATTATAAGCCTAATTGAAGAATTTCATCTTTATACGGATTGTGGCCAGCCTATCGTTCACAGGTGTGAATCGGCAAAAAAGGTGGCGTAGTTTCCGAGTTACAACGAATCTGCATCCAAATTAGTGCTGCTCTGCAACTGTATTTGATATCGCAGTCTTAGATCAGCCTTGCCCTTTCCATCGCGTATCCTGGATGGCAATAATGTCAGCCTTTATTTTTATGAAGGCTTTCGTCAATTGGTCAGAGGCAGCATCCTTCTAAAGAGTTCGGATATTCCAGGTACATATCGGCATAACTATTGCATAGTTTGCGGTGATCGTCTACGTAGTAGGGGCTCATATCCGAGGCTTTGGTTGTCATTGGGCGTTTATAAAGTGGTGGGATACAAAGGTCTTGGAGAAATCCCCTCAAATTAAAGTGTTGGAGATGGACATGGAGTTTTTAAGGCGGCTCCGACTCGCCTTGACGGTGCTAGTTGTGGACTATGTGAATTTTTCTTTTAAAACGTAGCGCTGTTGAACACTACGCCCTTCCGCACCCCAGCTGGTCACCCAATGCTTTTCTGGGGCCGCTTAGACGCAGCTAATCTCTATAACTAAAGGGTATTCGTTCACTATCCGTGACATGTAACCCTTCACTATCAGCAACCTCAGTGAAGTCTTACTAGTCTGATGGCTTGTAGCTCAGCCCCCACAGATTTCCCATAGAATCTACGGAACCGGATATAGTAATGAATCGAAAAATTAATCGAATTTCCAAGAGGTGCATTGACACACATCATATTTTTCATGGTGCGAAGTCAGAAATAGGCCCAAGATTTGTTGGCTCTGCGAGCCAACTCCTGGATAGTAAATTAGCTCCTTCACTTATTGACTAAATTGTTTCGATTCAACAAAAAGCTGAACATATTGTTCTTCAGATATTAAGGGTTCCGAATGACATAACAAAGCCGGTTTGTGGATATTGAAATCGCCTGCAACAACGATTTCGCTATCAGGAAAGAATCCCAAAATGTTCGTAATCGAATCAGAGTCTAGTTAGTATAAAGTGGGCTCTCTCTCTAGATTCAGGCTAGAGACACGTAACAAAAATTTAGCACATGCGAACGGACTCTAAACTTTAGCCACATGGAGATGCAGACACCTGCTCATAATGATATGCCTCATCTATTCTAATAAAAAAGCGATGCCCCTATGTAAAGAAAACAATGGTAGTAGTTGATACGCATGTATATGAAAATCCAGCGGATCTGCATCCTCACTCACCTGGGTCTCACATAGTGCCATTATTGGTTGTCTTTTGAGGGAAAAACTACAAAAAATAAAGTTCTGTAGTTTCGAATTTTTTGTAACCGCACTTTTTTTAAAAAAAACTATACGTAGTGTTACGATATAACCAATTTTTTGCTGGAGAAACTGTACTTATTTGTTCTTTTAAAAAATTATAAAGGTCCTTTCTATATGAAGGTAAGGATATGTAATACCGAATTGACTATAAAATTACCTTGAATTTCTCCTCATCTTTTATTTTCCGAAAGAAATTTATTATTTTCTTGATTACCAATAATCTTTGTTACACTTTTGTATATAACTGGAGCAGAAGGTCTTATTATAAACTCTTCCGAATCGTGTCAAAAATTAAGTACTAATCTTTTTTTTAAGATAAAAATTTAAATATTTTAACAAAAAATTACAATAACTCATTAATCAAGGAATAATTTCTACAATTCTATGAAACAATCTTATACTTATTATCAGTTATAATCAGTCATAATAATTAACAACAATAACGCTTTATTTTAATTTCCACTATTTTTTATTATAAGGTATATATTTAATTTAATTATAATTTATATTTTTGATTATAATTTATATATTTTGAAAAATACAAAAAATTAAAAAAAGAATGATACAATTTTTGGCAAAAGCATAACAAAAAAGAAATTTACAATAATTGTCAGAAGATTTGGCTAATTACAAAAAGCTTAAATAATAAATCGCCGCTTAACTGTGTAATACTTCACGTATTAAATATTAAATGAAAATCGGCAGATTTAATGACTTAAATTAATAAAATTACAAACTAAATTAAAAATAAACATGAATATAAAGCACAAAATAATAATGCACATAAGGAAATGACTTAATGAAATGATTTTTTGAACAAAAATAAAAGGCTTTAAACAGCTAAAGCAAAACTAAAAAAATATAAACTTAAAATTCCAAACATCAATTCGAAGACTTTGATTTAGATGCTGTGGTCGCTGATGATGATGATGTTTCAATTTTATTCTCACGCACCATAGTCAACAGCTGCAGCATCATGAGCGCCTGCACTTTATCGAGCGGATCCATGAAACCACGTTGTAACCACTTTGGAATAGTAGTGCGTGCGTGACTGAAGCCAAGCTTATTTAGTATGTAATCGATGCCATAGGGTTCAATAGACTTGCCAGCCCAAGAGAGCAATCGTACAGTGGGCTCCAGATGCCAGGTTTGACACTCAAAGTGACGCCAGTCACGTACAAACGACTCCAAATCAATGGTCGTAGTCGTAGTAGTGGTTATGTCTGAATTTGTAGTAGTAGTGGTAATGGTGGTGGTCAATGCACTGCTAGTTGTGGAGTTTGTATTATTACTTATTTTGCTAACAGCAGTGTTGGCAGAGCCGAGAAGCATGGCGTTTGTATCCTTATTCTCAACGACTGTAGAGTGTGTACTGGAGGCGGGTGATATTTTGGCGGTCGAGTGAGTGAGTGAATTTGTACCATTTGTTGCTAATGTCGTGGTGGATGCATGTTGAGGATGTATGTTTGTTGTTATTGTTGTTGCTGTTGTGTTAATGTTGATGCTATTGTTAATGTTATTGCCAGATGATGCTGTTGCTAGCGAGTTGTTCTGCTTTTCCTTGAGTATTTCATCGGCTACATATGGCTTCAGTTGATGATGTTTTAAGTTTTGTGAAAGATTCGGAGAGGCAGCACGTGTTGATTGAGCGCCAATCTGTATAGAAAAATTATTAGAAGATTGTAAATAAATTTTATTAAAAAAAATATGCAAACCACTTTTTCTTTTTCCTTGACATATGATGTGATCAGGTCGTGTAAAAAGAAAAATGCATCAGCGTCGACAGTGACGAAAATGTGATCGTCAAATTCGGTTATAAAGCTGCAGATGACCTCGGGTTTAGAGTCTGCCCAAAGTAAACGGAAATATTTAATCTTCAAAACCGTTAAAAAAAATTTGTTTGGCTTACCCGTGGGCTCTGGTGTCAGCGGTCCTTGCTTGTGTTCAGTCTTGAATTGCAGCTGCAAGCTGGGCAAAGCAAAAACCACCTCACGATTATGATTATGTTCTTTGGCTGCACTGCTGCCGCTGCCACTATTGCTCACTGCGCCACCAGCGGCGCGTGTGCGTTCAATAGAGTTGGTAGCGATTTCACGATCACGCTCCAGTATTGGAAAGCGATCAACAGCTGCAAACGAATGTACAATCAACTCATTAGCAGATTGTAAAAAAATCTCCAAAACCAACTTACCGTCAATTTCGCTATTTGCAAAGGCGTAGTGGAACCATTCGTTGAGCGTCTTGAATTGAGGTGGAAAGATTATGGTACGCGAAATTCTGCTCACTATGGCCATTGAATGATTCTGTTGTTGTTGCATCTCCGGCGCCTGACCCAAACAAGAAGTCAGTGTTTGTGTTACAAATACCTCATGTGTGTCTTGCGATTGATACGCTTCTGTTGCGAAGTTTATAGAGGGCGACTTAAGGCTAAAGAGCGCCCAAGACTTGGATTTAAAGTTAATGCCATGGAAGCAGGCCAAAGATATATTATTGCCATGCAAATCGGCTGTGCCGCCTAAGACATTGCCATTACGTGGTAGGCGCGTCACCAGCGTGGGCACAACCAAGCCAATCGCCTGTTCGAGTGGTTTCTGCCAGTGACGATGATGACGAGCATCGGTATTACATGGATCACCCCCAGCACCCATTGTGCCTGAGGCATTTGGTAAACAATCGCCGCCACCAGCGCCAGTACCATTCATTTTTTTCTTCATGTTCTGTGGATAAAAAATTATTACTAAATCATTTAAACACATAAAAACGAAAAAATTCTGAATAAAAGCTTTTGTTCAAAAATCTCGAAAGCACTTTAAGATTTTTTAGACACTTAACAAAATAAACCCACCTGTCCTCTTCTCTTCATGCTAGCGCTGCGATCGTGCAGACGTGGTTCTAAGCTGGAAAACACACGTTTAGAAGATTTAAATTGCTGCGTAAAGAACTCTTCCAGTTTGTAATACATTTTGAGCAAATCGGCGGTGGTGGATTTGGAAATCATTATTTGCAGCTAAACAAAAAATCAATTAAAATTAATTATACAAGGGCGACGCGACACTACAACTCACCTGATCCCACGACAAATCGCCGTGTATGAAAATAATGGCACGTGGGCGTATGGGTTGTCCAGTGGCATTGGTACCCATGCCGCTGCTGCCACCACCTAGATACTCACTGGCTATAACATTCAATGTTGTCTTCCACTCATCTTTCATGGCAGCTGAAAATGTGCTTATACGCGTCATTAGCACCGAGGTGCCCATATAGTCAAGCCGCAGCTCCAAAGCCATAAAACTCAAACCCATGGTGTGATAGGGTTCAACACCGGATTCTTCTTTAATATGAAAACGTGTATGAATTTTGTTTACTTCAAAGCTGCCACCAACTATGCCGCCTTTAGCATCCAACGATGAGCCACCCAAATAGATGCCCATATACATGTTCTTATAACCAGTGCTGCCTATGGAGAGGCGTCCATCGGACTGGAAATCTTTGGTGAGCCACACAACATTGCCCATAACATTGCCCATGTTCATCTGCACATTGAGCTTGGTAAAGTTGACAGCGAAGAGCACTAAAGTTTCCCAAGCGGTGATTTGATTCTTTTCCGAAGGTGGCGTGCTAGAGGATTCGGCACTTGAAGATTTGCCTAGCGCTTTAAGCTTGCGTACTGCACCGGCAGAGTACTGCGCACTGCCTTGTGAAGCGCCACCACCATCGAAATCGAGTCGCAGTTTATCTTTGGAGGTATAAAATCCGCTGGCAGGGCATTCAGTGGGCGATTTGGAACCTTCATAGAGAGCTGCATGTAACTTTGCTGCATGTGGTTCCTTGGGTGTTGAGGGCGCGCCCACTGGCGTGTCCTGATCCAAGCTAGTCGATTGCTGCACACTCAAATCGCCGAGGAAAAGGCGACGCATTATACGACGACGATACCAAGCCTTAGGAAAAGCCAATATTTCAGTCAAACGCCGCATGTCGTATTTAAATGAAGCGCTGCCAATGTCCACAATGGTGGAGAAACGTATGACTGCACGTGACTGATCTACCGGCTGACGTTTGGCATTCGTGGTAGGTTCAATGTAGAGTTTGCGGCAGCGCGTTATATGAAACTTGACAAATTCGACATTTATGCTTAAAGAATCCTTGCGTTCGCTATCGGTCAGAGGCGAAAATGTTGCAACTTTCTCCACGTTGGTCTTTTTGCCACCATAAGGATGAAAGATGAAAACGTTGAAATCAGCCAGACAACCGGTGACGCTGTGAAAGAGAAAGGAATTGGTGATGTTATATTTGGTTTTTGTTTATTTTTAACAATCGTAAATTTTATATAGTGGTAAAAAAATAAAAGAAAAAAATTAAAAATTATTTTAAATTGCTTTTTTGTCTAATACAGGCAAATGAAAAAAATTAAAAATCACTGAAATTCACTGATATCTGAAAATTGGGTGAACTAAACACACCCTTTTTTGACGTAATGATAATATTGTTACCCATTTCAGATGAGCCATCTAAATTATGCAGGCACATAATCATGGTCACATTCAGATACTTAACTTTTTTGACACTTCACCCATATTCACATAGCAACCCATTCAGTGAAATTTAGATGAGCGATGTTTTCACTGAATGAGTTGCTAAGTCCGGTGCCAATGTCGGTGAATGTCCGATGAATGCCACTAAAGAAATGGTAGTTTTGGAACACCTTGGCCAGGTACAGTGTACGAACGAAGACCTAATCGAGAGCTCGTCGATTTATTTAGTCCAAATATAGTCATTGACCCTTCACATAGCGATGTTTACACTGAATGGGTTGCTATGGGAAAGGTCAACGACCATCTATGTTCAGACCCAATAAACCGACGAGCTTCCGATTACGTCGTCGTTCGTACACTGTCTAAGGTGTTCTAGAACTAGCACTTCTTTCGTGGCATTCATCGGACATTCACCGACACTGACACTAGACTTATATAGACTTCTTAATTGAAATAAAAACTGAAATCGTTTCTCGGGTACAGAATATATAAAATAATGCCATGTTTAATGTTTTAATTAGGATATATACTACCGTACGCAACGCACTAGGCTTTCAGTTCTAATGGAACCACACTTTTCGATGGACGGTCATAAAACTCGTCGAAGAACTAGAAACCCAACTTTTGGCGAGCGCACGATAAGAACACATTGAATATGAGGACTGAATTCTTCATAATTTACGATCCTGAAGCTTCAATAGAAGACATTGTAATGATATCTAGTCGGATGCCGTGTTCACCTATCAAGCAGTGTTCCATTGTTCAATGTTCAATATAATGGCTAGGTCTTGAGATCTAAAGACAGAAAACATAGCTAAGAAGTTAAAAAAGTGTGATTTTAGCCCAGTTAATGTTGACTTTCGATTCAATGTTTTCTTTAAGCAGCAGTTTGAGAGTCGCTTGTAGAATGTCTGTTGCGTTCTGAACCACTGATGTCATCAAGGTAGCGTTTCTAGTGAACTCGTCTGATTTTCCATAATCCTTAACCCTCTCATGCACAGGTATTTACATAAGATTGATGCTTAAATGTCCCCCAACAAAGGACATTTAGAATGATCATCGCAACTTGGATATCGGAGAATAAGTAAAATAACTGTGTCTTATATCAACGAAATCTTAAAGCAATCATTGAAATAGACACAGCTTTATCTTTTCACTAACTTCAAAACTAAAAGCAAGAAATTAAAATTATTCCCACCTTAGTCCACCCGAAGGCGTTTTGTCTTTATCCGATGCCGTTGATGATTTATCCATTGGATGCTCCTGCTGATTTGGCTCTTCATCGGCGGAACGTTTTGAGCTGAATACAATATCCAAACTTGGTAGCTGCAACATGCATTCCACACGTGAAACTGGCAAGCAAGAGAATCTAAATGTAGATGGCTGCATGTGGAAGTATACAATAACATCCACCGGAAAGGAGCCGTATGTAACATAATTCGTAGGCAATATATCCAAATTCACTGGAGGATTTGTAGAGGGTGTATGAGAGCCACCATTGGGATCTGCTTTGGTTGGTATGGGTTCCAGAGTCTGCTCTAAAAATTCTAATATATGAGGCGATATAATTGTTTCCTCTGGTATGCTTTGCAAAGTCATCCAGGCAAAGAGCGAGGCGCGTTTGCTACCCAAACGACGCGCCGCTGCGGTAGACAAAGCCGACTGATAACTATCGGCTGATGTAATTCGCACCGATTCCGTAGTAATAGCTTCGGGAAACGTGTGCGATTGATAGTGTAGCTTCACATCGAGTCCAGGTATATGAAAAATAGTAAGATCTGAAAGTATGGCGCTATTTGAGGGATTATAGCGTAGCTTGCTTTTGTCGCGTTGACGCCGCGAAGGTGTTGGACTGCCCCAATCGTTGCCAATGCTGCGTTCACGCTTGTGTGTCTTGGTTGGATTGACTGCACCGCCCAACACAAAACGTTCCTCGCCCGTGTCTTTAGTGTGTAAAACACATTTGCCAGAATTGACCAGCACTTTAATGTCCAGCTCAAAGTCAATGTTGGGCTCTTGTTGCTTCTGCTGATGACCATGTTTGCGGCGCATCTCCACCGACGTGCCGTCGATATCGATTTCCGTGGGTGTGGATTCGCAACCATAGACTGCAGCATCTTGTGTTCTATTCCAAGCTATGTCATTGTCTTGTGTTTCCGTATCTGTATCAGCGTTAGGTAAGGAAGTCTGACGCATAGACTCTGAAAATGTGACACGATTTGCGGCCGAAGTTTTCAGCGAAGCACTGCGCGAATGCCCAGAGGCAGGCGTGCTTTGTAGGCTCGATATTTCATCATTCGAAGCTATAGGATCAAGTCGCCTATTGGGCGCGTAACTTGTTGTCAGCAGTAGACCATCTTCGCTCGGTTCGCGACTAGCTGCACTACCTATGTAGGAAAACGAACGCGTAGATGCTTTCATGGAACGTCTGATGGAAGGACGTTTCCATTTCTGTATCATATCGCGTCGGAAGTATTTATAGCAAATAGCTTGAAGCTCCTGTAAGCGGCGTTCTTCATGCGCCACGGTATTGTGTGAGGCACCGAGTGTGCGCAAGTCATTGATTATCTTCAACTGCTCGGCTATTTCCTTTTCCATCATGAAAGAACGCTTTTTGGAATCGATTGTGGGATCGAATACAAATGCGGGCAGATTTTCAAATTCACGCTTGCGCACATAGGTGTCACGACAGCTTTGATCGCCTTCATCGCTGTCTGGGGATTCAATGTTTGTAGTTTCTTCATCCTCAGAGCCAGTAAGCATGGTTAGAGTGTGGCCAAGTGATGACAACTGCTTGCCAATGTTAATATCGAGGTGAATATCAACACCCTCCATTTGCCATTTGACATTGAGCAGCCATTTGGCGTTTTCTAGAATGCAAAATAAATTCATTAAAATTATTATAAAAATCTGCTATGATGAGCTATGCTCAATTGACCTTGTTTCTTGGCGGCTACAGTGCGTGAGCAAACCTCGTACGTGCCTTCGGATACCACGCATAAATTCATAATATTCATTTCGTTAGTGTTGGGTTTCCAATCGTCTAGCGTGGTCTCAAAATCATCTGCGAAACGCAGACACAAACCTGAAAATTTGCCCTTGGACACTAAAGAGCCCGAATTACATGCGGAGATGATGGTATTTTCAAGTGTGATAACAACAGCACCTTTTGGTTCAAAGTCTTGATATGATCGTGAGCCCCAAGACTGCAAAATGATGGCATTCTAAAAATATGTTTAGTTTATCGCAAGCAGTTGCTTATTTTTAACTTACATGTGCCGCTTGATTTAAGGGTACACAGATGCCCATGTCTTCCACAGTCAGCTGCAGGAATAGAGTGGATAGATTGGAGCTAGCAATATTGCTAAATTGCTGTCCAAAAGCAACGCGGTCAAACATCTAAGAAAGTAAAGAAAAATTTAACTTGAGACTGAAGTTTTAATACAAAAATATCGACTTACCTGTGTCTGCTGTGCACACTCATAGTTAAGATTCGCTCGTTTTTCCGCCCAATACTCGTAAGCATTCTTGTAGTTAAGCCAAACTAATATCGCCTTATCAACAGCTATCGGTTGAATGTATACCAACGGACGCTTTAGCTTGAGCAGGATCAATTCCTTATCCTCATTGAGCAGCTCATCTTGGAATGCATTGCGTAAACCGATGGTTGTATGAAAGAAGGCATATTGTTGGAATTCCGGTTCAGCTTCATCGAAGATAACATTACGAATGATCTGACCCAGCGATAAATTAAAGTCAATGTGTGCCTTGCCGAACATTTTGCGATCATTTCCTTCGCCCAAATTCTTAACGCGATTTGAAAGATGCAGCTCTAGAGTGCCAGTCTCAAAACGCACCGCTGAGGAACAAGGCGTTGTAGCAGTGAGTTGTATGCGTTTCATTGAAATATTGATGGAGAAGAGAATCCGCTTCAGTGATGATTCATGAACACTGCCGCTATCACTATCTTCACCGGTCCAAAGAGGCACAGGTTTTTCACCGCCATATACCTTTTGAAGCACCTCATTTATTTCGCGCATAAATACTTTCTGCACGAATACTAGGTGATTAAGTAGATCGGTAGTGAGGCACCGTTCGAATTCGCCTATTTCGGCAGAGGCATTTACATAGCCACCCTGGCGCAGCACAATGCCTTCAACTTCTGTGTCCTGTAAGACAGAGTAAATTTGTTGCGGAAACTTTTCAAAGCTACTTATTGGACGACTAACCTCTTGTTTATTTTCCGGTACATATTCAGCGCTGACATGCACGGGTGGCAAAGCTATGCAAGCCTCCGAGGGCAGATTCATTTCGTTCTGAAAATTAAAGCAAAAAACTTATTTATGCAACAGTGCTGCTCTTGCTTTGACTTAACTTACCCTTACCTGAATTTTTGTGGTAAAACTCAGTGTATGCGTGGGCAAATCGATGACAAACTTGGCACGATTGCCAGTCACACCTGTGGAGCTGACATGATTCATGCGATACTGCGCCTGTAGCGATGGCAACAAGGCAGCATTTATGGAGAGGCTTTGCAGTAGGATATTGAATTGCATAACAAGCGGCTGCAGCAGGCCATGCTGTGGCTGTGCCAGCGTCGTAGATTTGTGTGGCAGCGAGGAGAACTTCTTGTTTTGTTGCTGTTTGCTTTCCTTGCCCACATCTGCTGAAGCGCTACCAGAAGTGCGTGTGTGATAAGGTGATTCTGGTTCATCCGGATTATGTGCACGTGAGCCAGCACGTCCAGAATTACGTCCCACACGTAGTTCTTGGAGGGTTGACGAAAGCTGCTTGGAACTGCGTGTCATCATGCCATGTAAGGCAACCGGATGTTGGGGAATTTCAATGTTGACGGGGCCAATCGAAAGTAAGCCACTGTTTTTGTCCTTGCTACGTTTCGTTAAACTAGAATAAAGCGTTTGGCTTTTGCCCACAGTTACCTTGACGACAGTTCTGTTGGAAAGATAAGGTAAAGTTAATGGTAAAGATGAATATTTCGATTTATCAAATCTTACTGTTGATTAGGTGCCACGCCTTCAAGCAGCACGATCATAGCACGTCCCACTTGACCCGTGAGTGAGCACTCCAAAGATACCGGACGCGCTTTCTTGCGCCATGTAGCGCTGCTATTTAGTGTAGTTATTTCAGCCTCCAGTTTTAAACCACTTAATGTAGCCAACAGACGTGTCTTGTGTATTTTGGCCACACCAAAAACAATCAAGCGTGTCTTTTCCTGGGAGATGCTATCTGCAAGTTTCGAAGGCAAATGAAATTAAAAGATAACTTGTTGGCATTTTTTGAAAACCCACCAAATATCTCACGATGTTGTGGCAGCGGCGTTGGCGCATTTGTCAAATCATCTTCATTGTCCTGACGCGTATCTTGTCGCATATAAACAAACGCATTTTTCTTTGATTGCTTTAGGGAATCCTGCTGTCCATCATTAGACATAGAAGTTCTTTAAATAGTTTAAATTAGCACAAAATTCTACAAAACTATCATCTTAAGTAGTTATACCTTTGCACTGTTTTGGTCTCCGGCATTGTGCCGTAGAGTTCCAGCAGATGATAAATGGTTTTCCAACAATTTGGCGTCTCTAGCAGTGGCGGCATCATACCATTAAAACCATTTTTGCCTAATGTATTGTAGTCGCCGCTAACGCTGGTAGCGCAGGCACCATTTAAAGAAGCTTTCGACTCCAGTGACAGCTTGAACATATGCTGCTCGCTCACCGAT
This sequence comes from Tetanocera ferruginea, assembly GCA_958299015.1. Taxonomy (NCBI): domain Eukaryota; kingdom Metazoa; phylum Arthropoda; class Insecta; order Diptera; family Sciomyzidae; genus Tetanocera; species Tetanocera ferruginea. Next base: position 114,384,700 of record OY282641.1, read on the forward strand.
ATTGTGGGACTTTCACGCATGGGCGATGAGCTCGACTCATTGAGGTTGGTATAGCCTGTAGAGCAAAATTGGGTGAGTACCTTAATGGAGACTTTAAATTATATATCAAACCTACCTAGTTTGCCCTTCACGGACTTTCCTGTTGAACGCAGTTTTTGTGCAAAACTTTGTGGACGATTTTTGGCATTTGGAGATGGTGTCAATTGTATAAGTGGACCCAAACCGCCGGTGCGGGTTTTGTTACTGAAAAATAGAAATAGTTTGATAAAGTATTTTCTTTAATTAATTTTTCTTTAAATTATGTACCTCCCCATGGTATTCGGCATGGATATCATTTCATTGAACTTATCATAACGCTCATCTGATGAATTTTCATTATGCGTGAAACGATCAGATACTGATCCAAAAGGCAGAAGATCATTCGGCTCAGAAGCTAAAAATAATAAGAGATTAAATTAATAGCAACATGAAAGTAGCAAGAGTCAGAAATAAATATTATTTTCAAAACTCTCCATTTAAGTAAACAAGGAAATAAAGTCACAGAATGAGTTATTTATTTATTTATTTACTTTATATATTTTATTGATCTATATAATTAATAGGCTAAAATTGTTTGTGGCTTCAACTTATCCCAGACCAATAAACCGATTTTATCGATTCAGCAAATAAACCGCGGTTATGGCTCGGTATTATAAACCTGTTTTTAATATTAAAAGGTAAATTTTTTATATTTTTTAGGTAAGATTTTCTATCTGGACCTGAAGTTTTACCTGTCACTGCACAGATAGTTGATTCGAATTCCAAATAAGTTATCTCTGATTCAATAATTTTGAAAGAAGATCTACTGAAGTTTTTATACTTTCTCCGATAATTAAGTTTTTATTTAAAACTTGAAGCAAAGTGATTTAAAGTTTATTTTCAATTGAAATTCGGGACTTTGGGGCCATTTATAAAATTAATATAAGATTCAATGAAAGACCCGGATAGCATTTTTATATCCAATCATTCTTTTTTGGTGATTTTGGGGAGTGATTGATCCAGTTTATTGATCTAAGCTCATTTTGCTATTTTTATTTTTTTTTTTGCAGTATATGGCATTGGCTTTTTTGTGCTTTAATAAGTTCGATATTGATCTGACTACAGGCTCAACCAAGTTATGCGTAAGCATACAAAAGCTAGAAAGCAAAAGAACGTACTTTCTCAGCAATATATTGCGTCGCCCAAGTTGTGCGTAAGCAATTTTTCGGTTAGTTTCTCAATTTTCGTTTACTTTTCAAAACTTGAGTGTGAGCGCTCGACACCGTATATTGCTAAGCAGAAAAGGGTTGCAACCTGTTTAATAAATAATTTAAATTTTGATTTTAAACACTTATGTATCGAAATTTTATTAAAAATCAGTAAAAAATGAATATTTTAGACAGGATTTATTTATTAAGCGAGGTTTGTATTGAAATTGACCGCTATATTCAATCATAAAGCATGGATGAATTTACCAACTTAAAAAAATATTTTTTTATAATTTTAGTTGGCAATCTTTTTCGACAAAAACAAATTATTTTTTGAGTTATAAAATTGTGGCAGTTTACTTTGTTTATTTAAGTTTATAATGCCAAATAATTCATGAAGTAACAGGCTTTGCTACAACAACAAAATTCTAAGCAGAACAACCGAGCAGACTATACCATGGTTTCGTCGGACTTTACTCCGACTCATCAGTAGTCTCTGGGGTACTGATCATCAGCAGTTTGGTACACAGAGGTGAGCAAAACTGTGTATAATTTTAGTAATAGAAGCCATTTTATGGTTGACATTGATAGATGCTTTATCTGTAAGGAATATCTTGAATGAGGAATATCTTGAATAATAATCTTGAATGATGCGTTGACAGTTAAGTTAAGACGGGAAAGTAATTACTACCACACAAATTATATTAAATATGACCGCATAGTTAAGGAGAGATAGCAGAAGAGCTGCGAGTCAAATCGATGTGTGTAAACGATTGATGAATGGACCGTCATTTAAAACTGTTAAGCTTTCAGAAAGGATAAGATCTTCGAGATTTTTACCTCTTTGGTTAGAAGAGGGAGAGCTCCAAGCATTTAACTATGACAAGAAGTGTAGAAGTAGGCTTGTTGAGGTGGTAATAAATTGATAGAATAGTTCGTTTTAAGCTAACAAAAATTGTATGGCTAGAATTAAATATTGTATTGTAACAATTCACTTATGAGGATTATTCTTTTTGATTAAAACAGCAATACCCTGTTTATATCTTAAGTTCTCTGGTAGGTTGTGTAAAAACTGGCGTATTGTTTTAGAACATATTTATTCACTTCTCGATCTCTTGCAGAGATAAATTTTGGCGAATGCTTTTTTAATCTTTTTTCCAAATTGGTGTAGTTGTTGTTAAAGCCATATAATTCCTCTGCAGAATATTAAACATTACAGAAGAATGAAGAATGAGGAAAAAGGAATTGTAAAAAAAGAGGAGAGTTAACTATTGCTGAGTAGTCATAGTGATCAGAGATTATCAATTCTGGATTATTATCTTTGTTGGATTCATGGGGAGTGATAAAGATTTGTTCAGGTATTGGACGATTGACGTCTGCTTTTTGGAGATCGCTAAGATCATTGTAAAGAGGTTTTCTAGATGATTTATCCTTGTGTGGAAGAGTCGGGTATAAGCAAAAGAGATGTGATGCCGACTCCTCCTCATCCTCATCTCTGCAACTCCTACAGAAATCGTTCGCATGAACCCCCATCTGACTGCATGCCTACCTATAAGACAATGAGTGTCCTGTTATGACAAATATTAATATAAAAAGATTATTGCTCGCCAAAACTAAAGGCTTTTTGTGCGCTTTTCGCTAAGCCTGGGCCACAGCTGCTTAAATTAACAATTACATTTTGAACATTTTTAACTAAAATGCACGCAACTTACCCAAACTGCACTCATCTTTGGCATTGGATTTTTTACTCAAGTCCGGCTGCTCGTGGAACTCGTTCTGAGCGTCCTTAACATTTTGATACATGTTCGTTATTTGGTGTAGTAAACGTAAAAATGGCATGTTCACCTAGTTAAGATAAATTAAAATGAAATAATAAAGATTTTAAAATATTTTAATTTATTTTTAATTGATGCAAGGACGACGCCTACCTGCTGCGAGATGAAACGTATATTTAGGCTAAAATTGATGACGGTGCTGGTGTGTTTCTTTAGCTGACGTCTTGACATATAGATGACATTTTGACGCGCCTGATCCACCATGCCATCGGCCATTTTTAAAACCTCTAACTCTATGCCTACGCGTTCGCAGAGAAATAGCGGTGTATCTATCATTATGGAAGGACGTCCGCTTGAGGATTTCTTAGCGGCTTTTGTAGGCTTATTTTTCTTATCGCCAGCCTCACTGACAACAATATCAACGCGTATGGAATCAAAGGTGCCAATGAGCGAAAGATTTGTGCCAAAGTTTTCGAGAGAAGAAATATCTAAGTTGAAAGAAAAACAAAACAAATTTTAGAAAGAGAAAAACCTTACAATATAAATGTTGAAAAATTTTTAATGTTGATTTTGTTTTGAAGTTTCAATACATCTCAGTACAAAACTCTTCATTTCAACTGAGTACTGAACAGCATTCATTGGTTATGCCTTTTCAACAAATTTACACATAAAATATATTATATTGATGGCTTGGAAAATGCAGTAAACCTCTGTTTGCCAAAAGGTCAGTTAATACTTTAGTGAGCTTAAACATCGTTATAGAAAATAATAAAGACTTACCTGCATTTGAGAATTTATTGATCATTTGTTGTGGCATTACGCCGAGACAGGTAAGCAAAGGTTCGAAAATTAAATGCGCATCAAGCAGTTTTATTGAGTCCTGCAAAATGCCACTGCGTGTGGAAACCTGACCATTTAGCTTAGTGGGTGCAGGACGTATTTCGATTTCCTAAAAGAGAATCAGAGTTTTATATAAAAACGCAAAATCATTAATACTTCAAGATGTATGAGATAAGTACCTTTTCAGCTATGTTTTCTTTCTTTTTGTTCTCTTGCTGTTTGGCCATCCAGAAGTAAAGATCTTCTTTTTGATTCTCAGGACCAAGCCAGAATTTGTTCACAGAATTGGTTGAGCTCAAAGAACCCTCTTGCAGTGTGCCATACTCTGAGGCATGTATTTAAATAAAAGTTCAAATAATAATTATGCACAAAAAACTTACCGATCTCTGGTATTTGTTTCTCTACTAAACCTGAAATGATTGGCAGCATTTGTATGCTGGAACGAGATGAATTACCGTGTGAAAAATTTGATCCTTTGCTGTGCAGCTTTCTATTAGGCACATTTTGTTTATTTTTTTGTTTTTTGTTAAATAAACGGAGCATGCGGAATGACAACAACCAGATGAACATACATTTAAATTATATATACAAATTTACAAAAGCTTTTTGGCAGCAAAGTAAAATATATAAATTAAATAATAACTTAACTTACCCCTTGCGTGGCAGATGTATGTTTGGAGAGTTTGAAACAGAGCGCTGAGCAGTGGCGCCATGCATTGCCCCTTCATTCGCAAAACCTAGTCCAAATTGAGCAGTATCTAAAAGTAATAATAATGTTGTTAGTGAAGGTATTTTTAAGATAATGCTGAAGAACCAATAAACAGCTTTGACAGATCATTTTTCTTAGGGATCAACCACGCACTGAGTGATATGCGACTGAGCAGCATCGTTTGGCAATAAAACATGTTTAAATTTTCATTTGAGTGCTGAGCGATTATCTGTTCATATGGCAAAAATTGAAAATCGCTCGCTCAGTCGCTCATCACCCAGTGCGTGGCCGAACTCTTATACAATATATAAAATAAATATTAAATTTCAGTTCTGAATATATTTTTAGAAAAAGCCATTATAACGCAGTCTTTTAAGCTAGGAAAAGCTAATGTCTAAAGTAGAGTTAATAACTCCAAAACTCGAAATGTTTCAACTTATTTTTATCTATTTATCTTTTCATTATAAAAGTATGCAATAATACGTGTGGAGCAAAGCCACCATGAATGTGACAAACTGATCAAAATCTGGTCAATAATAAGACCAGGTTCAATGGTTCTTCATTTATAAGAGATGTCTTAGGAGTTGTTTACTGGTTCCTCATTTATAAATCGATTTTTTTAAGAACAAGTGTTGGGTATTTAGCACATTTCAACTTGAAGCCAAAAAAACATTATGAAAAACACGTGAACACAAAATTAAATTGACAGTGGAAAACGTGCCAACGATGAACATTTAAAGCTTACAACAAAAATGATGTTATGATCGAAACACATTGTTAAAAACTAAACAAAAACAATAAGAACAACATTTAAATTAAGCCAAAAGCAGTAAAAAGCAACATAAAAATTATAGCTGCTAGGTCAAGCTGAAATGTGCTAGTAATTGCAGTGGACACAAAACAAAACTATTCTTCTGGAATAGAATTGAGAGTTCAAATTTTAATTCAGAGCAAAGTTTTGTGTCTACCGTGAAATTGACTAAAATTGTACAATTAAAAAAAAAAGCAAATACAAAAAATATTTGTCACCACATAAAGATGTGTTACACAAAATGTAGATGCTTCTTTTTATGTGACAAATTGAACATGTAAAAACAATAAAATTTTATTTTTTTTTTTTTTTGATTTTAGGGGAGTTAGAAACAAAGGATACTGAATTATTCTTATTTAAAATTCAGTGGCGTTAATCAAAAAAATACCAATATGAGTTCGATGATGCTGTGTTTGCCCAAGTAATAAAGCATTCTCACTCTCTTCGGGATTATCTCCAACGCTTGCATAGGCGCCACCACCACCACCTAATATATCAGTATCACCTTCACATTCCGGATCATCGCACTCCTCTTCGTTTTGTGGAAATGAAAATGTTACGTTAATAGGACGTGCCAGTTTATTTTTATACTGATGTTCAAATAGTATCGGATTGTAGAGCGTATTTTTCCACTGGCGACTGAGCACAATAACACCCTGTGTATAAACAGCGCAGCAGAGCATGGAAACAAATGAAGATTTAGTAAAATAAATAAATGTGAAATCAAAACAAAAACCTGTCGCAATGTATTAAGATGCGGCACATCGCCTTGTTTGAAGATTTGCTCGACTTTTTGCACACCATCGTCTAGAACTAATTTTTGCATTATATAGCACAGTTGACAGCTTGGATCTTCTTGCAGCGTTTTGGACAGCAGTGTATAGTTGCTCGAATAACGGCTCTAGGAAGGGAGAGATGAGATATAAAGTAATTTGTTGAATATTGTTTGAAAGAGAAATAATGTTCATAAAGTTAACTCCGGCATTTTTAATTTACTATTAAGCAAAAAATATGTGTTGTAATATGCTAGATGTGTGCTATTATGTACCGCATTAATAAATAAATTACAATTTTGAAGTGATTGTCATCAGCTGGTTGTTTTTATGTAAAGGTTCACCGTAAGTATCTTTCATATATTTGGAACTTGTTATTTAAAGAACTCGAGAAGTGCTTAAAGGTGCCGTAGATAGATAAAAAAAATGTAGGTACAAAACAATTGGGCTGAAAAGTTCGTAGGCTACCACACTGACACGTTACTTGAATTTAGTTCACACGATTTGCAGTTAGTACCAATCTTCAAACGACACGTGTGCAAATTTTACCAATATCGGACAATTGGTTCGTGTGATAAAGCATTGTGAGTGAAACAACTTTTGTTATTGTGAAAAAAATAAGCCAAAATAAATTTCGTGCGCATGAAGCATTGTTTTATGGTAAAAAAAAAATACTGCTGAAGCCAAAGCTTAGCTTGCTTAACATTATTCGGAATCTGCACCAGGAAAATCAACCGCTGAGAAGACGTTTGCGAAATTTGAACGAGGCGAAATGAGCGATATGAAGACAATGCACGCAGTGGACGCCCGAAAGAAGCTGTTACGAACACACAAAAAGTGCACTAAATAATTATGAATTATCGTAAAGTGAAATTGATGAAGGCAGCTGAGACTCTGAAGATATCAAAAGAACGTGTTCGACATATCGTGCATGAATATTTTAAATGCAAAAGTTATGTGCAAAGTGGATGCCGCCAAAATCGATTTTGATCACAATCGATCCAAATTTTGAACCTGTCGTTGATTCGGAGCAATGTTTAAAGATATTCAATCGTAATAATAACGAATTTTTCGGGCGATATGTGACAGTGAATAAGAAATTACTCCATCACTTTACTTCAGAATCCAATCGACAGTCATCTATGAACCGCATCTAAAGCGAGTAGAAAATCCAAATGTGTTTTACGTAGACAACTGCCGTGAAAACTTAATTCTACGATGCTCTTAACACTAGACCGACACATTGCTTCGTCCGGCGCTTCTTTGAGAGTTCAAAGGTAACAAATAAGCAAAATTATGTGATGACATGTCGCAGCCCTTGGTTTGGGTGGAGGCCTATCTAGCAACTCTTGTGTACTCATTCAAGCAAAAGCTCTACCCGCGATTTAGGTATAGCCCGACAAGTTAGCCTGGCAACTTTCAGGGGCTGTTGACGTCCTGTGCTACCAGTTTTTAAGTTTTGGTCAGACCTCGTAGCAAAGTTATAACAAGCTAAGCTCAGCAAAAAGAGTAATTATTCTGCCAGAAAAACCCCTCAAAAAAGATGCATCAAATTGGATCTACGTACTGGTGCCAACCAGGGCAAACTCCTTTGAATTTGGTATGCAGTGCTGGTTTGCATTACCACCAAATCTAAGGGCATACATCCGATCAAGATTACTCTCTGACATGAGAGTATCTTTCGGTAGCCGACAGCAGAACTGACCATGTCGGCTCACACAGGCAAACCTTAATTTGCGCAAGCAACAAACAGCTCACCAGAGACGGACGAAAATCACTCCTTAGAATGTTACGTACTGCAGTCAACTGGTTCTTTCTTAACTTCTCTAGGTACACCATGAAGATCATCCTTTCTCTCCGGTGAATCCCCAAGTATTTGGATTCAGTTACATACCTGAGGCCCACACCGTCCAGGCTGTCAAAAGGAGGCTGACCGTGTGATAGCTTTCCATTTAGCAACATCATCACTGCATTGTTCCTTGCCACGCCAACACCTACCTTTGCACCCCAAGCACTTATGGCAGTCATCAGCATACGCACAGCACTTAGACAGAAGTTCAAGCCGCCACAATAGAAGGTTTCATATGAATAAGAAACAAGGTTTCATATGAATGGACCACAGAAAGAACCCTGCGGACAGCCACGGACAACATATATCCTTACTATTTGGTTAACACTTATCACGCCTGCTTGCCTACCAGAGTAATAGCTCTGCTAGAGCTTATTTCCCAGCACCCCACTTTTTCCAGCCTTCTTATTACTTTTTTCCCAGCATAGATAGTCAAAAGCAACCATTAAATAAATAAATAACTCCAAAACATATCTGGTGCTACTCTCATTTACGGTACGTCTAACGTACAGCCAGATATCTTCGACGCTCTTCCTTTTTCGCAAACCTAATTGACTTTCGCAAAACTGTGCACCCTCGCACTCTTGGATTCGTTACAACATGACACTCTTGGATTCGTTACAACATAACACAGAAAATGCTTTCGCTTAAGCACTTAGCATACAAGGCTTCCAGGTGTGGTTTAACACATCTATCTACCTATACCCGAAGACTTTTTCCACCAGAGTTGCATTATGCCATACACAATCCACCATTCTGTTAAAACAGTACCACCTTGGCTGATACCACTAACATCTATAGAGCGACTCTGGTCACGAACGAATTGCTCCTTATCCACCATATTTTTGATATCTGGCCCCAGCGACTTTTTCTTTACAATAAATTATAGTAACTATCGGGCGCATCGCAGCACAAGTTAAGAGTATTGCCTGAGCTAATTTTATGCACATGCGCGAAATACCTTTTTAATTTTTGGATTTCTTTGTATCTTTTCATTCTCCAAAGCATCTGCCATCAGACAAGCAGCCACACCAGTATGACGCGTATGCAAAGCACGCATCAAAGCAACAATTTTGATGGCCAAACGATTGCTAGGATTCATCCAGGCTGTTATGGCTGGTGAAGCAGTGCTCAGCAAGTTCCAATCCAACCTAAAAAAAAAACGTTCTTACTACATAATTTTGGGAAAAAACTATTTTAAGCAAACCGTGTAAAGTCAATTTTGCGCGTTATGGGCACACAAGGTGGCGCAGCAAAATTAAACCACACCGACTTCAGCTCAATCACACACGAAGAGGTTTTATCTGTTTCCTTGACATTAGGCAGCACCTTGTCGAAAGGCTCTTGCCTTTTCACGCCCGTTGAGCTCTTAGCACCTTTCTCAATATCGTCATCCGGCAGCTTTGGAGTCGATTTACGATTTTCATTAGCACTTTCGCCTGCTGCACGATTGTCGGATATCATTATATTCTCCAAAGCATGCGCAAACTTTTCCTTTGGCGTCTTGGGTGTTGGTGGTTTTTTTGTAATTAAACGCCAAGCTGCCTCGGCCTTGGATGTGGCTGTACCATCGAGCGTATTTGTTGCTGCAGCTACTACACTACTAGCAGCCGCCATATTTGCACCATTGACAAAGTCATTTATATTTAAAGTTCCAGCAACATTGCTTGAAGCCTCTGTTATTTCAGCTAGCTCCTCTTTGGTGTTTTCTGATTTTTCAAAATGTGAACGTTTTACTATCTTAACGCCCACACCTTCGAGCCCACATTCGAACATTATATAGCCACTTGTATCGATGCCAGTGCTTTCCGGCATTTTCAGGCACTCAAACATGGCCTTGCTCTTATGTTCTGGTATGGCGGTAACAATTATAGATGAGTCCTGACAGGTGCTGCCTTCAGTTTTTAAACGTCGCAGCTGTGCATGTGCACGTCCAATATCTAGTGTTATGACAAGCTCTTCCAATTGTTTTTCGGATGTCTCAATTAAAATTGGTTCGCCTTGTATATTATCAGGTCGTGTCTGTGAAGAGAGATGTGCGAGTAGCGCGCGTGTGCCCTTCATTATGCCGCCTTTCTTCTGACTGTTGCCCGATTGCACTGTTTGCTGTATGTAAACATTATGCATAGAGGCGCGTGTAGTTTTGCCTAGGTGAAACTTTGTAGAGACACCTTCAATGTAGAAGGTGAGCAGAGAGACGCAACTGAGATCTTGTACATTATCCAAAGCCGCCACAGATATGACCTCCTCTATAATCGATGATTGTAACATGGTGATGCTAACTTTGGGCAAAACAATGAGACCTTGAGTCTTGGTCGAAATGCTCTCTTCATAGACATCGCTGAGAAATGAGTCACCAGGTCCTTGCAAATTTCGTTCAGTGGTAGAGCGCTTGGAGTTGGAATGGACCTGCGAAGGAAAATAAAGATTTAACAATAAAAACAGAATAAAATGTAAATTTAATTTGTTTACCTGAGACCAATAACTCAAGCTCTGATCGCGTTTGAGTATGTTATCGTTTTTTACTTTAGCTATGCATGAGGAATGTATGTAATTTACGACGGATAACAAATGCATTGAGCTGATGGTGGGTATAGAAGCTTCAATTGTTCTGCATAATTAAAAAAAATTATTAATTAATTAAAGAGCTGCTGTTAAAATGGGTTATTTTATTGGCAGCAGGCGTAAGAAGACTGCCTTGAGGGACAAATAGGATGCATAGCTGTGAGGAAAGATAGAATTTGGAACATATTTTAATAAATTTTTGCAACTGCTTAAGGCTAAGGACCTAGGACAAGTAACGAGCAGACGGAATGCAGTCCGTTATTCTCTCAAAACACTTGCTTGAAATAAAAAATTTATTTATATTTTCTAGAGAATAAAAACTGTCCAATTTTCTTTTACTTCAAAATGGTAATCAAATAAGTTTCGATATATTTGAAAACAAAAATATGATATTTTATTTAAAATTTGTAATTCTTGTACTTTTATTAATGTTATTATGCGAATGTGCGTTTGGCAAAAATGAGAAGAACAGCTTCAAGGTAAGGTTTTAGCTGAGCAGAGTTACGTATCCCTACAACTGAAAAGTAATAACTTTGAGCAGAAAAGACGTTCCACACGTGATCAAATCACAGATATTACAAGAACACTGACTGATGACGAAATTGAAATGGCTTTAAGTGACTTAACGCTGGCAGATCTAAGTGCGCTAAGCAGACTCATAGACACAGCTAACGATGCAGAATATGTTCAAGCGGAGAATAAGTAACAAAATGTTTACATAATCAAAATAAACTGTTCGAATTTGTACTTTACAGTTTCATTCAAAGTAACGAGCACCCGCAGCTATTTGAAGAATCCAAAAATGGCGACAACGAAAATCTGGACTACGACGAAAATGAGTCACAACAGTTAGCAGCGGCATTTCCAGAAGCACTAAGCGTGTCAGATATGAAAGATTTGGCAACGTTTCAAAATGAAAACGCCAGAGCCAAGCGAGAGGATTCAAACAAAGAGGAGGTAGTGAGTTAATTAAAAAGAATTTGTTTTCTTTTTATTTGAGAAATTTTCCAACACAGAGCAAAGTGGACGAGGAGTACTTGAAGCTTTTAGAGAATTCATTTCCACATGGTGCGGAACACAATGAGCACGTGGACTCAGCTATCAAAAAGGATCACATACGCGTCAAAAGAAATTAGAAACTTAATTGCTATTGCTTTAAGTTAAGATTTTTTAATAAAAAAAAAATTAAAAAACAACCTAAACACAACATTATTAAAAAAATTTTCTAAACTCACCTTTGTAGTCCTTCCAATAGCAACGGTGTTAGAAATACATTAACCTGTCCTTTTAGGCGTGCCACAACAGAGGTACATGCTGCGCCCTCTGTCTGCAAACTCATAAATTCGCCATCATCAAAACCATTTGTCGTCTTGTCGCTTTCTTCCTCTTTGAGCAACACACTAGGATCCCAAGGATGTGACTTGGGACCACACAGAAATGAATTTGAGCTATTGCTACCGGAGCTATTTTCATAACGTGGCACCACCTTAATTTCCCGCCATGAAGAATACAAATCGAAATGCGGTATCATTTTGCTGCCTATATAGGTGAGGCCACCATCTTCGTTCTCATTGAACAGTGGCGTCGAAAAGACATCCGGCCCCGATGGAAACGAACAAGCAGTCCAATTAAAACATTTTACTTGTGACAAATGATTCAAGTAGCTGGCCATCAGAAGAGGTGAATCGATGATGGGCCGATTAACCTGCTGATGTAGATTAACAAGTGCCACATCTTCCTGTGATGACATTGCCGAAATGAATGAATTCGAGGACAGTGATGGTGTCTCTGATGAGGAGCCGCGCGAGTCAACCTTTTGTTGAGGGTAGAAGAAAAATTTAGCAAGTAAATTAGTGACGTAGCTACATGATTAATACGGCGATATTATTTATATATAAAAAATCTATGTTTTTTGGTGTGAAATCTAGAAGCATTCTTAAGCTAATGAAGGACTGGAATTTTGAAAAAGAAAGAGAAAGCAAGAAATAGTTAATTAAGTTATGATAATGATGTTAGAGTAATGAGCGAGCAATTTTCAAAATAATAATTCTGCAAGCTTCAAATGAATACTAATTTGCAGTCACAGTTATAAAAAGACATTGAATTTTAATAATAATTATTTAAAATAGTTTTTTACATAACATAACGTGCTTCTTTATCCATATACTACAAGGTGGAGCAAAATCTGAGTGAAAAATCATTGTTCTAAAAAAAATTATTTTAATTGCAGTAACATATACGAACGGAATATAGCCGATATAGAGGTAAACCAAAATTATTCGTCGGTTACTTCTACAGAAAAAAATTTAACGCTGCTCCCGTCACATTAAAAGCATGCTTGATAACTCCAACGTCAAGGTGGGCAAGGAAAACATGTTTGATCCAGCAGACGGAAAGTTCAACCTCCATTACAACTTCGCCGCAACACGAAACATAGTCGTTAGTACCACTAAACAGCAAAATGTATTTCTATTGAAAAAAACTATTACCCGAAGTGAGGTTTGAGGTTCACAAGCTTCTATGCAAAAACATTATGGTCGGAAGAAAGCATTCCAAACGATTGCAACTTCAGTACGTTCTGCACAAGAAAGCTGATTCATCAATCTTGAAGAAAGGTGATTCCACTATTTGCACCAACTACTGTAAGTTACGCGTTCTTAATATCGCATATAAGGTCCTATGAGCGTTTTATGTGAAATGACTGATGCCTATCGTGAACCAACTGATTGAACCTTATTAGTGAGGCTTTAGACCTGGGAAGTACACTATGAACCAGATATTTAAACTATGACAAATATTGGAAAAGACCGTCGAAAAACAAATCGACACACACCATCTTTTTGTCGATTCCAAAGTCACCTTCGACAGTCCCATAAGGAGTCACTTATATTCCATCATGTCTGAGTTTGGTCATCCTGCAAAGGCGTATTAGCTTCGCAGGATGACACTGAGCATCATCAGCAGCGCAGTAAAAATCGGGTAGGACCTGTCTCCTGCGTTCGATACTGAGCGAGGTTTCAGGCAAGGTGATTCTTTACGTAGACTTTTTGACGTAGAATTAAGTCTTACAGCGCGGTTTGTATGGGGTCGTTTTAAAAGATTTTTTCAATTCCATGAAACTTTTTGGACGAATACTTTAGGGTATACCTACAGTCTTAAATACTCATCTCATACAGTCTTAAATACTTCAAAGATAATATATATACTAAAACATCAGATATATACTGCGCTGAATGAATATCTAATTTTGGAGTTTGTCACTATTATATTAAACTCACAAAATAGTAAAATATATGAAGAAAAATGCATGTGTTTATATAAGAAAATCAATCATTAGCTGCTTATGCTGTGCCTGCTGCTTTCTTTGTTTTTGTTTCGTATTCGTATCATTTTGCTTGTATTGTTTTTTTTTTTATACGAACTGATTGGCCGGCTTCTTGTATGTACTACTTAGAACTGAAACTACTACTTTTAATGCAAATTAATTTGAATCCCACATCCCACTAGCACTAGCGAGTTTACCTCTTTACTATACATTGGACCCTACTATACATCGGACGATGACTAACTATACATCGGACTGAGACGAATGTGTAGCTCGCAAACTAAACATAGAAGAGAGACGAAAGTGGCGCTAATGGAAAGGACATGTGCTCAGCGTGAGATATAGTCACCATACGATTTTTTTAAAAATCGGGGTCTTAATATTATTTTGAAATTAGTAGTTAAACTGGCAGAGACGAAAGTGGCACAATGGAAAGTGCATTTGCTTCGCCTTCTTTTCAACTAAGTCAATGAACTCAACCTATCACACTTAACGAAATGATCGGAAAAATTAGACATTTTGCTTGCTCATTTTATCATGCTTACTTTTAACGTTTTCTTTGTTTTGGTCTCGATAAGAAGTTCATAATCGAATGTTATTAATTTATTTAATATTCGGAAGATCAATAAAAAATACGTGCAAAATGGACAAAACAATCGGACCAAAGAGACAAAGTAGCAGAGGTTACTACTTAAACGGAATTCTACGTCGACAGTTACGATACTATCGAAACTGTTTCATTTTTTAATTAAGTAAAGGAGAAGATCGTCGTAGCTACTGATCTCAGACGCAGTGGTACAATATTCTTTAAGCGTTATGCTGCTGTCGTAGTTGATGACATTACCATCATTGGCCATAAGTCGCGCGAGGTCAGGGCAACAATCTCCAGTCAAGAGAGCCAAGTCGGTCTTGCAGTGAACGCAGATAAGACGAAATACCTTGTGTCAACCAAACAAACAGTCCCGCCGTCGTGTTAAGGAGTTCGTTTAGCTGGGATCCAGCATTAACTTCTCCAATAATATAAGTATTGGTATTAAGCGAAAGATAACTCTTGCCAACAGGTGTTACTTTCGCCTACTCAGTAGGCAATTGAGAAGCAGAGCCCTCTCTCGACGAATAAAACTAACGCTATATAATTCAATAATCATGCCAGTCCTACTATATGCATCACAAACCAGGTGGTTGAGCAGCAGATCTATGGTCCAATCTGCATCAATGGCAAGTACCGAATGCAATGGAACCATGAGCAGTATGAGCTAATGTCGACATCAATATAGTCAGGCGTATTAAAATAGAGCGACTTTGCTGGCTAGGATATGTAGAGAGAATGAACGACGACGTTCCAGCGAAAAAGTTATTCGATTCGGTACCCAGAGGCGAAGTCTGAACAATTAGTTAATTTTAACTATATTTAGTAACTGAATACAATTAGTTACTGAATTCCCAAACGCCAGAACGACGATTTTATTTCCTAAAAAAGGAGTAGCTGTTTCTTCAAAATCTAAAAGCAAAAAAATGTTTCCGAAGAACCATTGTTGTTTCCAGGACTTCACCAACTGGTGCATACAACTAAAAACTAGTAAGGTATATCTTCGACTTGGCCGAAGTTAAAATACCCCCACGGCCGATTCTTAAGGGAAGAATCTTAAATTGGAGAGCTTTTTGTATGAGATTCTGAGAGATTTTATTATTTTTATGTGTCTAAAATACATACATATCAAATTGTTTTCCTGCAGCTTAAATATAAGCCTTTTTATAAAGTTTTAAATTTTGGGGTTGTATGGGAGGTGGGCGTGTTAGATTGTGTATGACGCCCATTTTTCTAACATACCTCAGTTTCGACATAGAATACACAAATACTGAGTTTCTATCTTGTAACTTTAATATTAGCTCCTTTATAGATTTTTCAATTTTGGGGTTGTATGGGAAGTGGGCGTGTTAGTGGGTGGATGACGCCCATTTTTATAACACACCTCAGTTTTGACATTAAATACACAAATACCGAGTTTCAGTTTTGTAACTTCAATATTAGCCTCTTTATAGATTTTTCAATTTTGGGGTTGTATGGGAGGTGGGCGTGTTAGTGGGTGGATGACGCCCATTTTTCTAAGACTTCTCAGTTTTGATATAGAATACACATATACCAAATTTCAGTATTGTAGCTTTAATATTAGCTTCTTTGTAGAGTTTTCAATTTTGGGGTTGTATGGGAGGTAGGCGTGGTTTTCATCCGATTTAGCCCATTCTCGAACTTGACCTTAGTTATTTTAAAAAAAGCTTAAATATTGAATTTCATTATGATAGCTTCAAAATTACGGCTGTAATCGTGTCGACAGACGGACAGACGGACAGACGGACAGACGGACAGACAGACGGACATGGCTAAATCAACTCAGGTGTTGATGCTGAGCAAGAATATATATACTTTTCTATACCTACCACACTTCCTTTTGGGTGTTACACACGTCGTGACAAAATTAATATACCCCTTACGCAGTACGCGTGGGGGTATAAAAATGAAGAAAAATATTAAATTGCTGTAAACAACGATATTCATTTGATTATTTATTTATTCCTTGAATATACAGAATGATTTGAAACAATTTCCATACTAACAATGGTCACTCCCCCTTAATACATACCTACGGGTATTTATTCCTAAGAAATGAATTTATTTAAACTATTTTAAATTATTATATTATTTGAAACTAGATGCATGCATAACATTTATAAGAAACAACAACTCTTCAACCTCTAGATCAACTCTAGATATCCATTTATAAGTAAACTAAAAATAACAAATCTTTATAAACGATTCTATAACAATCTAACCATGCTGGTTACAGCAACCAATAACAACATCATTCCATGCATTATGCTATAATATTTTTTTTGAAACAGTTCTTAACTGTAATTTTTAAACGCTAATATAAGATTGAAAAAAAACAAACACTGAGAGCTTGAAGCGGCTCGCAGACCACATATATTTAAATTAAAAAAATAAACGAAAAAACTGAAATTATCTGACTAAATAGTAATTAACTGAACAGGCAAAAATTTCAAAATAAAGGTTTTCTATCATACAACAACGTAGTGTTAAAAAGGTACTTAATATAATTTTTTTTTATTTTTTGCTATAAAAAAAATTAATAAACAAACAAACTATTTGTCCGTTGACTTATGAACATTAAAAAAGAAAATTTAAAAACCAGTTATTAGTAGACAGTCTACACATTTTTTTGAAAAAACATTCTCATAAAAAATTTTGTTTTTTTTTTATTATTCTCTACTTTATTAAGAGTTAGTTTCGAGCATAGTTTTGCACTAGATCTACTCACATCATGAATAAAATGTCGAAACTCTGGTCTTGATGATATATTTATTAGTTTTCTGATTGGTGTGGCAAGACCATGAATACGTCTCACGTCTTCGTTCTATGAAAATGATTATTGTAAAGATTTTTTTTGTTTTTTGTTTTGTTTGTTTTTATGTGGTTTGAAGAAAAAAAAAATTAAGAAACAAAAACGAAAACAACTTAGATGAAAATGTGTTCACTTTAGAAAAGCTAACATATAAGAGAGATATTTGAAAAAATTTAAACATGCAATATAAAATAAAACTGAAACATAAACCAAAAGTTTGAAAATAATATATGAAACATTTTAAAAATTTTTTAATTTACCGTTATGTTAATGAAACGTATGAGTTTTATATAAATAGAAGTAAGTATTTATATAGGTTTATTTTAAATGTTTAGTTTTTGATAAGTTTATAGCTTTGGAAAAAGTATTTAAAATGTGGCTGCTAGTAGTTTAAAATAGCTTATAGAAATTTAGAGAAAGAATATTTGAGATATATATTAAGGTAATTAAGTTTCGATATAAGTTTAAATAGTTTTTTATACGGTTAGAATAATTGTCAAAATAAAGCTGGCTTAAAAGCAGCTGTAGCAGTTACTCTAATGTTTGAAAAAGAAACAAAAACAAAACTGCCTTATTTTTTATATATATATGTACAAACATACCAGTTCCATGGTGCTCTGTGGACGCTTTGGTAAGCTTTTGCTTTCGCCAGCATGTATTTCGAGATCACTGCGGTGTGTGGACAAAGTTAAGCCGGCACCCTCATTCTGTGCACCAATGCTGTGATAATTAGAGAATTATTTTTATATAAGAATAATGATTTTAACGTTTATATAAATTTAACCTCAAATCTGATGAGAAACGTTTTTTGCCAGAGAACACAATTGAGCCATTGCGATTCTTTATGGAACCGCCCTGTGATAATACATTCGAAATATCTTCTTCAGCTGAGAAGAACATTTCCGATGGATTTTCGGAGGTCAAAGAAATAGTGCGTTGTACCTCACGTGTCAGGTGATCGCCATTATGGTGCACATCCATTATCATAGCAGTTGGCGGTGCAGCCATGTCGGCTACTTCAAACTCTAAAGGATGCGAATGTGGCGCAGAGTGCGACATTTCATCGGGTATCTAAACACATAAATTTTCAAATATTTTAAACTGTTTTAATTCTCATACAATCTAGAAATACCTCTACACTATCTTCGTTATCAACTTCACCGGTCAAACGTGAATCGGAAATGCTTGTTTTCGGTGGTGAGACACGCAGTGTAGTCGTTTGCGTCTTTGCTGAATCCGAACCACGTCGAAAACTGACGGTTTGTGTGGATTCAGTGGATTCTTGACGCATTATTTTTTTCGAAGGGCTATCGATGAGACGTGCATAAGGTACTTCCACAGATGTTTGCCTGAAAAAAAACAATGTGTATTAATATAAGAAAGACTATCTGAAAATCAAAATCTTAACGCCGCAGGTGTTACCCACCTATTGGCAGTGTATGAGTACCGTTTACTACGGCGCTCCAATGTATTGGGCGAACCAATACTTTCACGTGATATGCGTCCACTGAATTCCTGTTTATCGCTGCCAACGATTTTAAATTTACCACCCAAATCTTTGTTGATTAAATCGGACTTTTTCAAGCTACCATTGCGCAGTTCTACGGCAGGACGATAATGTTTGCCCTGTGCAAAACAAATTAAGTCATTATAGAGGCAGTTTATTATAGTACGTTAATTAATGCTTACCTTTCCAGTAAAATCAGCGCTGTCTTGCAATGATACTGAATTCAAACTGTAGGGTGGTGTATGAAATACTAGTTGTCCTTGATGCAACATGCTCTCACCGAAGCCATAATCCTTCTTATTGTTAATGATGCTGCAGAAGAGGAAAATTTCATAATGATTGCTTTAATGACAAAGTAAAAATTTATTTTAAAATAGCTCAGAATAAAGCGTTCTACCAGTTTTTGCTTTTCAAAGCAGGTGGCCAAAATTCAGGGAAAAAATGCCAAAAATAAAAAATTTAACGAATTCACCTTGTTAGCCCTTAAAAACTTTAACCCAGCAAAGAAAATAGCTCACATATTTTTGCAAAATAATACAACCCGACGAGATAAAATAAAACCTTGATTATTTATAAAGGCAGCAAGTCCTAATATTTTGGGTGTTATTGTATGTAGCATAGATATTGACCTTTTTTTATGTTGGAACGTAATTTTATTGTGACATTAAGTCTTTCAAAAACAACACTCGCTTCGGAGACTTAAATATCACCCAACTAATGGAAAGATCTCTCCCGAGAATTTCATATTTTGTATTCTCGGGAGTTCGACCTTTGCACCAAAGGCAGTGCTAGATTTGGAAAACCTTGAGCAGGCAAAATGTACGGACGAAGACCTAATCGGGCATTCGTCAATTTTTTGTGTTCGAATATAGACACTTGTTTTTAAAACTTTATTAAGATAATATAAGCAAACTACTTATGATAGTTAAAATAATAATTTATAAAATTGCATTAAATTTTAGTTGTTATAATCATAATATACACAATGCTTTAGTTAGATTCGTTGTATAAATTAGGCTCTTTAGGTTCTTGGGTAATTTAATATATATGGTCGGTTGTAGAACTGGGAAATCATTGGATAGGATCAGTAACAACCAGCAATGGCGTGCTTTATGGCAACTAGAACAGAGTTTAAAAATTGACATAAGTTCGAGGTGTTGTAGCTCCAAAAGATGGAGTTGGGTTAACTATTTGTGATCGAGATGATCTCCTGTAATTTTAACCAAATCCACTCTAGATAACGTATTTTCTTTTCCATTTCTCGGGAAGTGGATTAAGGAAAGTTTTTGTACGTTTTGGTCTTTGTAGCATGTTGAATAATTTTGTCAAGACTCAGATTGATATTGTTCTAGAAATGTGTTCCTGAGAAATATGCTGTACATACGGTACCATATTTACCTCATTACCTTTTATGGACACATGTCCTGGAAGCCATAATAGTAAAACTTTAGATCTACTCGAATAATAATCTCTGTTTTCAATATTGGATGGCGCATCAAAAAATGAAAGTGAATCGGAACAAATTAAAAATTTACCTTTTTGTTTGATTGATTGATTAAAGTAAATGCTACTTTTAAGCTTGTATAAATAATTGGATTATGTTTTAACATTTTGAAACCATGGAACAGGTTGAACCCTCTATTAAATCCAAAGTGTTTTACGTAGACATCTGTCGTGTAGGCTTAAGTTTATAGTGGTCCAAAAGATGGGACCGACACATTGATTCAGCCAATGCCGCTTTGAAGATTCAAAAGTACCAAATTAGCTTCATGTTAGCCGATGCTTACCGAAGGGCCAGCCCAACAAGGCTACGTGGGAATAGCCGGGGGCCGCTTATTTCTCGTAGTGCCAGATTTCAAGCCTTGGTCAAACTTCGTAGCAAGTTACTATCAAGTTACTAAGCCTACACTAAATTCCTTGAATTTTAACCGGTTAATATTATTTTCAGTACGATAAAGATGTCAAAACATCACACCCATCTCGATGGAATGAGCCAATAATGGATTAATTTATCATTAAAGTTTAAACTGTATTAATACTTTCATTTAGTTGGAAGAAAGTTATGTTAATTTTTCATGTAGGATTCAATAAGACTCTTGATTAATAAACTTACTAATAGCGAGCAATATTGTAATTGTCCTGCATATCCTGTGCCGAAGGTTTAAAGAACTTCAAACCATTGCGATTGCTGCCAAAGAATGCGCAACCACCAATACAACCACAACGAGATATTTCCGTGCTGGCAGCATTTGTTGGCTGTCCATTATGGCTGGACCAGAGGAACCACAGACGCTTTGCCTTGGCATCATGTTCACGCAGAAAACTAAAAGTGAAGTATTTAAATGAGATAAAATGCTTTATTAAAATTAAATATAAACATACTTATGCTGTACAATGTGCAGCTTATGATCAGGTATGGGCAGCGCTGAGGCGCCCTCCAAGAGTATGGGTCCCAACGAAGTGCAGCCAACTTCAACCCAATTTTCAAAGTATTCCGATTCATAGACACGTTTTGTTTCCGAAAAACTATCACGTAACTTAGTGCGTGTGCTATCATCGCGAGAGTCACGGCGTGAAAATGAGTTGGAGCCACGCTTGGGTTGTTTGGCAATATGTTGTTGTGGCTGTATGTCTGATGATTTAATAGATTCTTGATCATTACGGCGAACTTTGCCAGAACGATTGCTGCCAGTGGTGTTGGTGTTGTAAGAGTTTGTCATGTTAGGATTGCAGCCGGTGTTGAGCATAAAAAGACGCAGTAGAATAGATGGCAATAGACCTGAAATGCCAGATTTGACGCGCTGTCCATGCAAGTTACAAGTAGCCAAGCGTATAGGCGAAATCTAAAAGACAAAAATAGGTTCAGCACACACACAAGAGATTTATATGTATAGTATTTTTTAATAAATACCCATGTATGCAACGCTGTGCCGCTTTCAATCAAATACACATCCACTGAATCAACGGAGACACGAGTCATTTTATATTTTATATCCTCGGCTGAGGGGCATTTATATTTGTTTTCTTCTTTGGTATGTGGACATTGATTGCTTGGCACACCATGATGACAATTTCGCACCGTTTTGGGTGACTTCAGGCAGTTTTCAGGATCAATAACAAGCAGTATGAGTGTCTCCAGACCCACAACAACATTGAAAAGTTGTGGCAAAGTAAGCTTACCCGAAAGCTTGCCCAGTTGCACCTCCAATAACCAAGAATATTCAAGAGTATCTTCGTCTAGAGCACAGCCTTCATTGCTAAACATGGCATGACCACGCACCTAAAAAAATAGACTAATAAAACCGTTTTTGACATTGAAAAAAAAAATGCTGACCTGCACTGCAGAGAGCAGCAAGTGACCTTGATTTATATGACGATCACGATTTTGACGCACCAGCAAATCTGAAGTAATCAAATAAGAGGGACTGACAAGCACCTGTAACTCGGTTTCAACATAACGTTTATGCATTTCAAAACCAAAACGCTCAATTAATACCACCGGACAGGGTGGATCAGTTTCATTGCAATTTTTCATAATATGCGCCTGTATATCGTGTATAATAACCGAAACTATAACCTCCAAGGGCCGATAGACACGCGGATCGAATGGTTTTAATTTCTCTTCCGGCACTGTTGCTTCAGATATGGATTTGGTGGCCATATCTTTTTCCTTGGTAAGCAACTGATCTTTGGGATTTGCTGCTGTTGCTGTGCCAGTTATATTGTTGCTCTCCTTAATTTGCACATTCGACTGTTCCATATCGGTAAAGTTTTGATCTTCACCAAAAATATTTTCTTTCAAATTGATAAAGTTTCGCAAAACGTTGCCGTAACACATTAGCACCGATGAGCCAATTTCAAGTTCAACGGTTACCTGATCGGCAGGCAATGTTGCCGGATCAAATTTATATTGTTCTGGTTTTTGCCAATTGCTGACCGGGGATTTACGTGTCTTCGGTATCCGCATTGGACTGAGCAAAATTTCTTCTTTTTCAGGTGTAGTGATATCGGCCTGAGGATCGGGACCAAGTGGTGGCACTGGATGATAAATGTACTGTATTGAGAGCGCAACAATGGGCACCGTCCAGCAGTCGATCCAGCCAGCGCTGTAAAAACAAAAATATGCAATTAAAAATATAGCAATAAGTTTTTAGTACTTAAGTAAAGCGAATATTGACAGCAAAGTGCTAAATATGAATGACGACACACTTTTTAATGACCTAAAGAAAACTCAAAATTCACATTCTTGCATGAATATGAATGACAAATATGTTTGCTGATTTTGTTTGCAAACAAATGAATTGGGTAATAAGCCAATTGAGTTATAAGCTCAAGAATAAAATAGGCAATAGGACTGAATCCTGATTTTCTAATACATCAATTGTGGGTATGAAATAAGTTCGATCATGATTGATTTCTTTTTAGGAAAACGCATGATTTAAAGTTCCTGCAGACACAGTAAAGTTTTTACAGGAGCACTTTATACCACACAGCAACATAAATATCTTCACCTCTTATATTATTAAAGTATATTAAAGTTCACTACTGTACCTTCGGGAAAAGCACTTCACATACCTTCTTTGGCATATTTTTCGCCACTTTTTCGCGTACAACTCGGGTCGACTTTTAACCTTGCCACCACGTGTAAGCAATCGAGCATTTTCATCTATAGCCAACACAATGGGACGCGATGAGGATACCTCCGGAATGTACATGCTTAAATCCAAGCCCTCACCATGTATCCAGAACTTGAGTGTAACAGTTTTCGGCAGAAAATCATCGAATGGCAGCGCAAAACTCATATCAAAAACATCACCACAAAACGCCAAATGATTATTTTCCTGATTGGCACTGGAACAGTCAATCCAATTGTATTCATTGCACAAGGTGAGTATCTCAAACTCATTAAGTAATATATTAAACTTGCACGTATAAGGAACAAAACTAAGTATATCAGGACGAGCTTTGCTAGCCCAATCTTCAATGAGATCTTGAAAGAAACATTTGTGCTTATAGACAATATAAGCTGTAGCCTTGCAACCTGTTAGCGCTATGCTCCAATCCTGTGGCGCATTCCATTTGGTGGGATAATGTATGCGCACCTTATACTCAAGCGATTCAAATTCAGCCAAACTGCGATATTGCAAAGAAGTTGTGGCCTCCACATGAAATAGCTGACCTTGCACTTTGCTCGTATAGCCATCGGCATGAGTGACCCAAGGTATGGTAAGCTCAACATACGAAGCAGGTCCTACGGTTATATGCATGGCATTGGTTTCTTTTTCTTTTGAAAAAAGCACATCAATTGTGGCCTCATTCAGCACACAGAGAGTGACGTCGAATGATTGATAGCTACGCAGCTCACCCGGTTTGAGTGTTGGTGTCACACGCATCTGCTGCCAATCAGGTGGATAGAAGAATTTAAATAGATGATCACGTTGGCGATCAGCCCAGGGACCATAGCTGAAATCAGTGCCTTTTAGGCACTTTATGTTGATACCCCAAACTGGTGGCGAGGGCTCAACAATATCGCCATTGGCAAGTATTATATGTATAGGTTCTTCTGGCACTACACCCGGTTCATCCATATAGAAGTATAGATCCATTTGATTGGACATCATGACCACAAAGCCTTCGCCCATATAACGCGGTGGTTCATCCACAAGACCGGTATATTTGGGACTTGGTGCAAACATAACCTTGGCATTCTCAACATTGGCCTTAACGAAATGCATAAAATGATCCAAACGACAAACAGCAGGTTTTGTGCTATACGTGCAGTGCGCCTCCTCCATAGAGATCGAAAGTGTTGTCGGTGTCAGACGATTGCCGAATACAAATCGGCCCGAGCAAATGTCAATTTTAATAACAGGAATGAGATCACGCCAAGTTGTGGCTTTCATGGCTTCGGAATGTTTTGTGCTATTCTCGCGTTGACTTTGTCGTGTATTTTCCAAATTCATGGTGTGCTCTTTGAGTTTGGTGCGCTCTTCAGCAGAGAGATTATCCGTCTGTAAAATGGCAAATGCAGTTTTTAAGAGTATTTAAATTATCTCATAACGAGATATGACAAAATTTACCGGTATTAGTAGTGAAGCTTTGAGGCCAAAAGTTTTTTCCAGCTGATCATAGAGATCAGAACGATTGTAGATATGCAGCTCAGAGCCATTTAATTGCACAGAGAGACGAGTGTCAGAGTGGGAGAGATCTGTGTGCACAGAAATGTGTTTAATTAATAAAACATGCTTCATTTAACAACAATATAATTACCTTCCGAGACATCTTTTGGCACATAGGAACGCCACCAGCGAAATATGAAGTAACCATCTTGTATGCGTGCCGAATAATCATAGGCAATATAGACGAAATCACGAAACATTATTTTGCCAGCTAGTGGATTAAGCGACACAGAGCCTGAATTTTTAAATAAAAAATTTTTTATTATAAGCATTATTTACTTTCCAGTTAAACAGATTTTACCAATTTTGAAATAGGCGCCTTTGATGAACCAACGATTGGCAATTTTTGTAATCAACACACCCATAAGCCGAGAGTTGTAGAAGGTGATATAGGTTACCCAGGTTATTGATGTCAGCAGAGAGCAGAGCAGCCATATCTGTTGGGCGATAAAAAGACAAGAATTATTTTAGGTATTGAAATACAAATTTAGATTATTATAAGCCACTTGTTGCTTTTGCTTTTCAACAGAGCCGGTATTTTGTGCTCATTAACCGGCGGTGGTGTATACATAATTACTGTCAACAAGCTAGGCTATTTTGAACACAAATTAGCACCACGCACGCACATGGTCTTTACTGGGTCATCCACCTTTGTTGTCAAACAAACCAAAATGTAAACAACAAAACGTAAACAGAAATATTTATAAACAAGTGCATTCATGCGATATCAAAACATTATAGCTGCGCATGCTCCAAACATTTTTATAATTTCTATTTTGGAGCAGCTCGGTAAAATGATATAAAATGAACACAGCTTTAATATTAATATCTGTTTACTTTGTCTAGTAAACGCAGCTATGAAAATGACATGTGGTTGGTTTTAATTTCAGATAAAATGGTTTCGCCTTGGGGGGGGGAGGCAGTTTACAGCTGACTAAATAGTTGTTTATGAAAAAAATTTTGATAAAGAGTAGCATATCGATTAAGGCTGAGAGTGAAGTTATGATGTGTTCTAAGAGTTATAAAAAACTAGCCGTTGAAAACTATTTTGTCGAATTTGACTTCTTGCACAAACCAATGAGACATTTAAATATTAAGTAGTCTTGTTCTTTTCCTATGCTTGCATCGTTCATATTTTATCTTCTTTTATGTTCTGCTTAGATGTTCAAAATAGAAATTTGAATTTAAAAAAGAACGTCAAAGGAACCTTTAAGTTTCAGAAATTAAAAAAAAAATATAAAAAAAATGGATTATTTAAAACAGCTTTGTCACAACTATTGTGACCACGGTTTTTGTATAGTTATTTCGTACGAAAATTTTCTCATTCCTCTTCAAAAACTGTCTTTAAACTTCTGAACTGCCGTTGGAGATTCTCGATGGGATAAGGGGCCAATAATTGGTGCAGATTATCCAGTCATTTGGGCGTATGGGAACGCAGTCATTCCTTTACAATCTTTGGTGTGTGCTAGGAATCATAATATTGTTGAAGTTGGTTCGTAGACTAACTTTTCAATACTGTGTGAATAGTTAATTAAAGCTCCAAAAACATTGCCATCAGAATAAATAATTTGGACAAATATTTTTTTCTTCCGTGTTTCTTTGCCCAAAAAGCTCGTAAAACAAAATCCAGAAAGCCTAAGGATTAACTCATCGCGAAATCGTCATCTCAACTTAAATAATATTTAAAGAATTCCATGCTGCTTTTAAATTTTGCCACAACTTCTGCTTATTCCTAGAATTTTGTGCACCAACAATGTCTTTATTTATTTTATTCTATTTACTTTATTTTTGGCTCCACTTTCGGCCAGTTCAGTCTCCATGAGTCCACTTCGAGCAACGGTCTAAGACTGATTGACTTCGCCTCTGCGCGAAACGTGGTAGTAGCACCAGATTCCAACACCTCGATATCCAAAAGGCCACCTGGCTGTCCCCAGATCAAAAAACGCTGATCTGTTCGATCATGTTGTGATCGACGGAAGGCACAATTCAACTGGATGTGCGCACATTTCGGGGAGTCGATATTGACTCCGACCATTATCTTGTTGCAGCCAAGATCTGCATGCTATTGTGCAATGCGAAAAGTATACGCACAGGCATGCAACGAAAGGTAGATGTCGATAAGCTGCTATTATAACGGATCGCCGCACTGTGTCAGAATTTACAAAAATAGCTGTACTAAACCCCAATTTTTACACCCCACGCGTACTGCGTAAGGGGTATATTAATTTTGTCACGACGTGTGTAACGCTCATAAGGAGGCGTGGTAGATATAGAAAAGTATATATATTCTTGATCAGCATCACCACTTGAGTTGATTTAGCCATGTCCGTCTGTCTATCCATCTGTTTGTCTGTCTGTCCGTCTGTCTGTCTGTCTGTGGACACGATTGCAGCCGTAATTTTGAAGCTATCATACTGAAATTCGATATTTAAGCTTTTTTCTAAAAAACTAAGATCAAGTTCGAGAATGGGCTGAATCGGATGAAAACCACGCCTACCTCCCATACCAGCCCAAAATTGGAAACTCTATAAAGATGCTAATATCAAAGTTAGAAAACTGAAACTCGATATTAGTCATCCGCGTAAGGACACACCCACTTCCCATACAACCCACTATAGTGAAAACTCTATAAATAGGCTAATATTTAAGCTACACAACTGAAATTCGGTATTTTTGTATTTTATATTAAAACTGAGGTGTTTTAAAATAATGGGCGTCGTCAATCTACTAACACGTCCATCTGCCATAGAGACCATAATAGTGAAAACTATATAAAAAGGTTAATATTTAAGTTACAAAACTGAAACCACCACGAACACGCCAACCTCTCATACAACCCCATAGTTGAAAACTTTATAAAAAGGCTAATAATTAAGCTGTAAGTATTTTAGACATATAAAAATAATGAAATTTTTTAAAATCTCATACAAAAAATGCTCCAATTTAAGATATTTTTTGCCATTAAGAATTGCCCGTGGGATCATTTTAACTTCGGCCAAGCCGAAGATATACCTTACTAGTTTTTTTTATTATTCCAGCTTGGTTCAATATATGTGTATCTTTTAATTTAAATTTTAAATAGCGGAATGTGTTGAAATTTCAAGAAACATTTTATTTGTACGAAATGTGTAAATAGTATAGAATTCAATATTTTATTTTAAATTAATTCAAAATTATAAACTTAAATTATGAAAATTAAAATTTCGGTTGCGCACGGTGTCCCCAATGGTTGCGTTTTTGAACACGTACGAAAACAAACAAGTAAGGTTACTCTTAAGTCGAAGTCTAGCCTACGAAATGCCCTAAACCTCCTATCGTATTTATTTAATTATATCGAGCCATAACCGCGAAAAAGATGTAAGCTGAAATTTACAAAAATTCGTTTTCATATCGAAACTTATGAAATAAATTCATTATCAATAATCTATAATTATAAAGTAATAGCAATTTTAATAATATAATTACTTATACGTTGGAATTAAGAAAAAAAATTGTCATAACCAAAAATCTTGATTCGAAAATAATAAAAATAAATCTTCTCCTTTAAAATTTTAGTTTTGCTGGTTACATCTTTTTTTCGCTGTAATGGCTCGATATATTTAAAGATAAAAACAAACAGATATAACACTTATTTTTGTTCGAAGGCCATGCATTCTTTTAGTTTTAACAACTGTGTATGGCTTAAATATCAACCTTTTTATAGATTTTCATTATTGTGGGCGGATGACGTCCTTTTTTTTGTGCACATCTTGGTTTTTATATAATATACTCACATGATAAGGTTTATCTCTGTAGCTCAAATATGAATATAGTATTGTGGGAATGGTTTCTTTCCCGGGATGAACTGGTAAAAAATTCCCGGGAAAAATGTACTTTTTATAGTCCAAGAAATGTTGTCTCGGATTGTTTTGTTTTAAAGTTTTCTAGCAATACACAACAAAGTAATCAATACTGCCAATCACTATACCATAAGCCTGAAAGGTCAGGGTATATTAACTTTGTGCAAACTTTTGTAACGCATAGAACGAAGCGAGTCCGGTATAGAAAAGTTTATATATTCTTCATCAGCGTCATCTTGTGAGTCGAGCTATTCATGTCCGTCTGTGTGTTGTCCGTATACACAGGATAAGAAGAAGGAGTATAGATAATTGGATGAAACTTAGTACACATGGTCACATGCACCCAAGGATCTGCACTATTTAATCTTTTTGGAATCCGCCCACGGACACGCCTACCTCCCATACAACGCAAAAATTTAAAACTGCATAACTCAGCTCATAATAAGCCTACAACAATAAAACATGGTGTGTATGTGTTTTATACCAACACAAAGACGTTTTCGAAAAA
The DNA here is from genome assembly GCA_958299015.1 of Tetanocera ferruginea. Lineage (NCBI taxonomy): Eukaryota > Metazoa > Arthropoda > Insecta > Diptera > Sciomyzidae > Tetanocera > Tetanocera ferruginea. Next base: position 114,414,028 of record OY282641.1, read on the forward strand.
TGGACGTTATCCGCTCACGGACACGCCCACCTCCCATACAACCCAAAAATTTAAAACTCAATAAATAAGCCTGTGTTTAACCTAAAGAGCTAAAATTTGGCTCATATGTTTTTTATAACAAAATAAAGATGGTTTTGAAAAATGGACATCATACGCAGACGGACACGTCTACCTCCCATACTACGCGAAAATTGAAAACTGCATAACTCAGCTCATAGTTAACCTACAACAATAAAATTTGATATATATGTGTTTTATACCAACACAAAGATGTTTTCGAAAAGTAATTAAGTTGTTTTAAAAAAGTTCCATGAAAAATGCCTTGCAAGACTATGTAAAATCGGATCGTGGAATAGAAGTAAATTTTGCATTGGACATTAAAACTCGGTGGAATTCGATGGTTTCGATAATGATTGATGAATTCTTAAAATTAAGAAAGTGAATCCAGACAGTTGTTATTGATTTTGATGCCGCGTATTTGTGATATTTTTCAACGTTCAAGTTTTTAAAAACATTTTAGATGTTCTGTTTCCAATTTAACTTGCCGTTGATGCATTATCACATAAAGATGCTAGTCTTATTGATACAGGAGCTATTTAAAGCACACTTTTCAATAAAATGTCTTCTTTGAATTTTTCACTTAGCCAAAAAATATACTCTTGATAAACGCATAAATGAGTGAAGGGACAAAAAAATGTTAACACTAATAAAGTATTTAAGAAATCTAGAAATTTTTCAATGCCCAAATATTGAATTGAGGATTATGTAATTTCTCTCTTTTTTCTGCAATTTAATTTCATAAGTGGGGGCAGCCGCGTACCGTGGGGGGGGGCGGGGGGGGGGGGCGGTCCGCCCCGGGCGGCAATATTTTAGGGGCGGCACTGAAGCTTAATAAAGCCTTTTACAAAATAAATATGTGTACAATATCATTTTAAGGTGTAAAAACAAAAGAAAGAACTAAACTTAATGAATAAATTTGGCCACCACTGTAAATGTAACTATATTTATGACCTTCGTATTGAGAACAACCAAAATATAAAATCGTTTTTCGAGTCTCGAAATTAGTTGCCAAAGAAATAAAAAAAAGACATAATATTTAGGCATGTGCGAGAAGTTGAATTTTCGAGTAACTCGGCTGCGACTTGAAACTCGCATTGAATAACTGGTGTTTTCGAGTAACTCAAAGTTTTTTAAATTTTTTAGTGATTTAACTTATCAGTGGAAATGCCCAGTAGAAAAGTGGTTTAACAGAATAACGTTTTTCAACTTAGGTATATTTGGTAAAAATAGCTGTTTTGTGCTTTGATGTGTTGAGTGTGGGAGAAAGGCGGAATTTTCGTTTGATTATGGCGACTTGTAAGTTCAGAGTGCATATTAAGAAATAAGACTTATGCGTATAATTTTAAATCGTATCTATTATATTTTTTTGTGATTTTTGAAGGGATTTCACTGTTTTAATAAAATCACTTTGGAGAGGAGTTAGGCGTGGTCTAAACTGATTAAGGTCATTTTCTAATTTAATAATTTAATTATTAATTTTGAAGAACTGATTTTGAGAAATGACCACAAGGCCATGCTCTTGCTGAAAAACACGCAAATCTTACTCCTTTGATTCTCCTGAATGATAAGTTGGAATGTAAACTGAATGAATTCTGTCACGAAGAAATTGACAAGGAAGAGTTTCTCGTTGAGAGAAAAATACTTCAGAATATTGTTTCTATTGCTCACAAAGAAACTGATTCTTGTATGAAAGATCCACTTGAACTTTTAAAATTTATTTTTAAATTGAGTCTAGAAAACGCAGTTCCAAACATTGTTATACTGTTACGAAAGATGCGTACTAACCATACTAACCATTGCTGTTAGTATTGCCACTTGTGAGAGGAGCTTTTCAAAGCTTCTATTCATAAAAACCTACTTTAGAACTACAATGAGTACGTCTCGCCTACAAAATCTTGCCATATTATCTATAGAAAGAATACAAGTTGCTTGGTTTTCTTGTATAATTTCAATTAAAACACAATTGTTTAGAAAATAAGTTGAACATTTGTTACAATTTTAATTTGCAAATTATTTAGGGAAAATTTAAAAAAAAATTAACAAGCATCTTATTAATTAAATTATATATTAATCTATTCATAAAACTCAATAAAAAATCGTTTGTTACTATTTTTAACAAAATTAATAGAACATATAAATAAATTCATGAATTTTGGTATTAAGTCATGGCTTGTAAAACCAATAGAAAGATCCTTAGAATCTGCACATTCCTTAAAATCTTCCCAAAAATTAATTTTTGTGTTATCATGTATTAAAGGAATTAATTTATCTATAATATCCTTCTATTTAGATGGGTTTTTCACGATTCCCTTTAATTGTATTTGAAAATTTCAGAAGATCTTTTTGATGAACTAATGTGCATTAAAAAAGCTTTGCATCGGTTTCGAAGGAAGTTTTATAAAAAATTACAATAATCCTTTTTGAGTTCTTCTGAAAATGTTGCACTACATTTTTTTCGGCAATTGCTGTATGCTGGATGCAATAAACTTTTTTTTGTAGCACGATTGAAAACGAATGTTTGAGAATCCTTTGTAGTACGATAGGAAAAGATTGTCTGAGAATCTTCAGATCGAGTATCCATGAAATGAATACGTCACTTTTTTTCATTTTGTGGATAAAAATCAGGATCATAGTACGACGATGCAGGACTTAAATCAATTTTACTTTCTCCGTTATTAGAGCAAAAATCACTGGAGAGTATACTAATATTTTTGTAATAATTTCCAAAAAAAAATTCAAGGAACTTATCAAGATACTTGGTTTTGATAGATAATTACTTACAAATTTTCAATTAAATCGAAATTTTTTTCAAGTGTCGACATTGTACGCTGTTTTTTGTTATATTCGATACGTTTGAAGAAGAAGATGTGATTTAGAAAAAATTTTCAATAAATTTTGGAAATAATTTTTCGATTGCGGTATTTTGAAGTGAATTTTTCGCATAAAATTTTACTTCGTTTAAGTAAAGTGCTGAAAAGTCCTGAAGTTACTTGGTTTTGTTGTAACCTATTTTAATATAATCAAGGCATTTCAAGTTACTTGTTTTATTTTTTTTTTTTAATATAAGTGTTTAGAAATGAGATAGGCAAAAATGAATTGAAGTTTCTCGTAGACTTTTTGATCTAGATTTTAAAAAATGATAGAACAACAAAACCAAGTAACTGTTAGTTACCACGGAAGAAATGAGAGCAAAAATAGACTCATGCGCGCGTTTTGCTCCATTTTTTCCAAACTTGCGTCGTATTAGATATAGGTTGATGATATGTATATTAGAATTTTTTTTATATAATTGAAACAATGAAAGACCATATTGTAAAGTGAAAACTATGCATACAAAATCCTATATTAATATCAAAGATATTTTTTTTTTATTACATAAGAGAGGGGCGGCAAATTTGGAATCCGCACCGGGCGGCTAAGCCTCTCGGTACGCCACTGAGTGGGGGAATATTTATTTTTGATTTTGAACTTTCATTTATATGTTAAAACTAAAAGAACGCCATAATCTAAATTTTATATTTTATTTGCAAAAAGGAAACACTAGTTTTTCATTATACAAGCAATATATTTCAACAATGCAGCTGTTATATTCTGGATTCAAAAACCTATAATTTTGTGCGAAATTTTATTTTTGAACTCATTATTCTGGCAGCAGGAAAATATGAAATACACTTAACATGACTTAAAGATTGTTAATATTTACAATATATAATATTAATTGTAAATGTAAGTCAATAACCTCTCATCAGAGATAAGAAAATAGGTCCATTACTTACTTAATAGATTAAGTAGTTTTAGTAATATTGCTGTAAGTAAATAAATTATTTTTTCTTGCATGTTGACCTATAAAAGTGATAAGTCAATTCCAGCGACACATTCCTAACGTTAGCTTTTAAAATATAAGTAATTCAAGCATTTTGCAGAATAAAATAAAATAACTAACTTCACTTATGTATTGGAAAAGTGTGCATGAAAAAAATTGATTATACCTACGGAGGCTTATTCTTAAAATTTATTATATGGAGACTCATTCCTTAATAAATCCTTCGTAATCCTGTTTGACAAGCACATATTAATCAACAATTGATATCAAACAATAAGTTAAATATCTTTTATAGGTATTTAAGTTTCACTTAAATATTGTTCGACTTTATTCAACATAACCAGGCGCGCACCCAGGAAAAAATTTAGGGGGGTTTTATGTTTTTATTTTCAGACTTATTTAAATTTATTATTCATTAAATATTGTTAAGAGAACAATGTCTATTTTTCCTTTATTTTGAAATTTTCACTTGAAATCTTCTCAATATTATTTTTTTTAGTTCCCTACGAACACTTAACAGAGGTAGACCATTTATTTACCCAGTCTGCCCAGTTTTATTAACTTGGAACCAGATCTGCTCATACAATTTTGATAAAATTCCATACACGATTGTATGATCAATTGATTCAAAATGATCAAAAACAAACATGCAGCCCATACCTCAATGCGTTGCTGAGATATTCATGGGGTATTATTCAACCCATTAGGCCATCGTGATAGCTTTTCTCCGAATTTTTTTAAAATAATTGCAATGCGTTTTTAACGGCAAAACTGCTAATTGAAATCTGCACCGATTACTTTTAGCGGTGGAGGACAAAATTAATACCTAAACTGCTGATTTGGTAGAAAAATACTCAAATCAGTTAATTACCTATTACTTTCTTATTAATAATGCGATCGAGCCTTGGTAGATGTTATTTATTTTTATTTTTATTTTTTTTTTAAAAACAATTAATGTTTACATGTAAGAAATGCAATAAGAATTAACAAATAGTCAACAAGTTATATTATAGACAATCAAAAAAATACATACTAGTAAAGCTAAGAATTAAGTTATATAAAAATAAATGATTTGAATGAGCAACCAATTATAACAACAGAACATAAGTAAGTTACAAATCAGGACTTAAGAATAAATTATGTAAATGTTGATAGAAAGATGTAGACAGTATTAAGAAAATTATAGAAAAATTTCATGCTAAAAGGTGTGCTTTTTAGGGATACTTTTTATTCTAACAGGCAACGAATTCTACAATCTGATTTCATTCACGAAAAATAATCTGTTGAAGTTTAAATAATTAAAAAACAGGTATAGTGAGGTTCAGATTTCTATTAGATCTACAAAATTTAAGCTTCTCATATAGGTAATTGGGTGTTTTGGAATGTATCAAATTATATAAGAATAAGCAGTTCCTAGCATCCAGATTATTAAAAATATTGCAACCTAGAATTTAATTACCCATGTGACTGATACGGTCAAACTTCCGAAGGCCATAAACATATCTTACTGCATTGTTAAAAGCATGTTGTAGCTTCAGTTTGGACCTGGAATCAATTTTACTGTATACAACATCTGAGTAAGATATAATAGGCATTATGAGTTACTGTACTAACTTTATACTAGTTGCAATAGGAACAAATGACGCAGTCCACCTTAAGTTTCGCAGAACATAATAGACCTTACTTACAACAGAATTGATATGGTTTACGCAGGAAAGTGAGGTATTAATGTGGTAATCAAGATTCTTTACTTTATCAACAAAGTTTAGTTCTTCTCCGTTAAGGTAAATAGCTTGTATCCTAGAGAAAGAGTGACAGGATTTAGAAATCGGCAAGACATATGATTTAACGGGGTTGAGCTTGAGCCTATTAGACTAAGCCCATTCAGTTATTTTAATTAAGTCTTCATTCATCTTACTACACAAATTATCAACAAGGTTAACAGGTCTAGAGAAGTACAGCTGAAGATAATCAGCATATATATGCATGGTTAATAAATATTGTAAATAAAAGCGGACCAAGTACAGAGCATTGAGGAACTCCACAGGTTAAATTACGGAAAGCACACAGACTATTACCCACCCTTACACGTTGAGACCTTCCAACTAAGTAATCGCATAACAGATGGACAGCCATGCCAGAAAAATTAAAGTTATTTACCAGTTTCTGACACAAAAGAGAATGGTCAACAGAGATGATGATAATCATGTCGATGAAAAGGCAAAATTAGAAACTTAATATTTCTGTTGAGCTTTGATTTATTTTCTATATTTTCTGCTTTCCACTGCCGCTAGTTCCACCACTGGAAAATTCATGATTTTCGTAGCCTGGTAACTGCAGTCAAATGGAAGAATTTCTAATAGTCTAAGAAATTTTGATCTATTACCTAACCATCCCCATCAAAAGTATTGTGATATTTCTTAGCAAAACTTTTTAGTCATGGTCATTTCATGGGTATTTTTCTATCCAAATGGCAAATGGGTTAATTGCATATGTTTCGAGTCTTTGTAGCCACAAGCCTTGTATAATAGGCCGCACAGTGTGAGATTTAGTCAATCTAGCATCTCAAAATTAATTTTTATATGAACTTTTAGAGATATCAACTTGAAATAAGGCACGATTGTTAAGGAGATTATAAGCTTCAATATGGTGAAAGATAACTAGTTCCAACTAGTGTCAAAGGGGACTTTTTGCAATAACAAAAGAGTTTAGCTACTACAGCTTTTTCGCACTTTCTCAGCATTAACTCATTTGAAGCCACAATCCAAAGCATCAAAAAGTTTTAATGATAAAGATTCCAGTGGCTAAAAACAAAGTTAATGTGGAAAAAATTTACCCACCAAAGTTTGGGTTGGGCTCAGGGACAACACAAGACGTAACTACTAACCATGCACACATAGATCTAATTACAGAATAGCTTTTAATCTACTTTTGAGTTGACCTTTTGACAAGTTAACATCAAAAACGCTACAGTTGTTAACAAAGGTACTCATGTGGTTTAAAGGAGCAGTTGACATATAGTTCGTTCTACTAAAAGGTAAATAAACTTGTTCCGAACTATCCTCAAAAACATAGTAGAATAAATAAGGTATATGCAGCGCTGATTGTGCTCTCTTCTCGGTACTGCCGATATTGTCAAAATCAGCTGTGTGTCCAGGGCCGAGTTAAGGTTGATGGGGCCCTGAGGCCAGTTATTGGTGAGGGCCCCTAACAGTGAATGTAAATGTTAGTTGCACAAAAACGTATGCAGAGTCATTATTATAGATTTAATTATATCATTTTTATTATGTTTAAAATATTGAATAAGAAAAATCGTTATTTTTAATATAAATATCGTTAATGAGTTGTTAAGTTTTACGAGATTTAATCGAAGCGAACACTTCAATAACATTTTCGAAAGATAAATCACGAATTATGTCAATTTCTGTGCTAAGAACCATGAGGCTGGTAGACGTTTCTGTCCTATACTCGTACGCAAGCTATTTTTGAGCAGTTTCATTTTGGAGAATGATCTCTCTCCACTACAATTGGTTACCATCATGAATAAGTATATACGAAGAACTATTTCAGAACATATTTACAAAAGTTGAGCGAAGATTGTTCTTCATTATTATGCGATAAAGAAATTGTGCTCCAGATTCTGCGATTTTTCGTTTAAAGAGCCTTGCAAGCTCGGCGAGTTGAACCAGTTCATTACCAAGAGTCAATTCTACACCTTCTGGGCAACAATCAAGAAAATTTTTCGCTTTTGCGTTTAACAATTCAGTTGTAATCGTTTGAAAATCATTAAAAAATCTGAACCTTTCGCAAACTTCAACTTCATATACTGTGATTCTTTTTGATAAAGACGTGGTCAGCGAGTCCACAACTAGAAGAAAAGCTTCAACGTGGAATTTATCTCTTGGTGACAGCGGGACACATGGCTTTTTTGTCCCCGATGGCGGTGCAATTAAAAAACCACAAGAATTAAGAATTATCAAAATTTCTTTTTTGACAACTAAAATGAAATAACTATATTAAAATATTAGACCTTTATATACCTACCGGAATATACCGGAAGATTTAATATTTTTCAGGTACTGTTTTACGGAAATTTGACGAAACACTTACGACGAATTTAGGGGGCAAAACCCCCAAAACACGATAATTTAAAGCATTAAATTTATAATTTAAAAAATGTTAAAATCAGATCGGTTTTAAAAATCGCCTTTTTTTCTGTGCTCGAAGAACAATCCCGAGCAACACCGGGTAACATCAGCTAGTCTTAAATAAAAAAAGTTTTTGATTTTTTCAATAGAAATTTTTTTTTCTTGCTTTCTCATTGTTTTGAGAAGGCTTTGAGATTTTATATGAGTTGTCAACTTCGTTTTGACATTTACGGCAGTACGCTCTCTTCTAGCGAGTTTACCTTATTTATTCTACTATGCTCAAAAACACTAGTTGGGGACAATTTTTTTTTGCACATTTATATTCAAAACTTCTTCCGTTTTTCTCTTCTATTTATTTAAATTGATATCTAAAACATAATAAAGAGGAAAAACTAAAAAATTCAACGAAAGTTCTTAAAAGAATGGAAAATATTCAAAATAAGATATTAATCAAAAACCAAAATAAAGAAATTATATACAAATTATACAAAAGTAAAAAAAGCGAAAAGTAGAAATAAAAAAAATAAGAAATTTATACAAAAATAAAAATTCCAGAGAGCTGCAAGCAAAGTTTTTTATGCTAAATCAACAAATTCATCATTAAGTTGGGTGTCAGACAAAAGTGCAATGACCTCAGAAGGTAAAGTACAACGCTTGGTTTTTGGGGGCAAACGTAAATTTGCAATCAAAGGGTCTGACGTGATAAGCAACCTATGCATTAAGTCTATGTTGGTGTCAACTCGGAACGTTTTTCTTGTGAACAGTTCGCGATACTGTCTCGACTCCTATGTTTCCTGTGGGAAGAATGCATGAAGAAATGATAGCTCCTCCATGAAACAATATTTTGTGGACAGTTACAGGCATATAGTACCAAGGATATAAGCTCAAATAAAGCTCTCTTGTTTCTGACGTAAAATTTTGGAACGCATCTATATTGATAGAATAGCCGCTGTTTATGCAAATAAGTATTACTCGAAACCGCTGATCAGATCGACATTTATGCCTGTAATATCCGATGTCTTTTCTGCTTCTTTGAAAAATCTTCTGGCCGTATTCCCATTATTTGTGTTTCCTGTTTTCTATTTCGGCATATCAACAAGAAGACCCATTTCGTTCCTAAACCTGTCTTGTATTTTTTTTTTCTTCCTTCTTGCAACGCTCTCCTTATTTTCATCGCCTGATACGTACCATTTTTCTATTTCCAATCTGTAAGAAATGTGCAACAAGCACTCCATAAACCTTATGTAGGCCTTTGCTTACCTAATGCTTACCCTTGGTCTTTTTATAGCTGTACCTCTCCAAGGGGATGCAGTCGACAACTCTTTGACAATGTTTGATGAGTCTCTTTTTCCACTGGATCTCAGATGCATTGCGGTAGCCATAGTTAATTGTTCCGAAGCTACATTTGATATTAACTCTTTGCATTTTCGTTTTTGTGTACTCGAAGCACTTTCAGCGAACTCTTTTTCTCGCCTTATACGTTGCGGTATTTGTTTTGTAGTTGATGGTGCGAGATCAAGAGCAAAATCAACAGCAGAAATTTTTGAACTTAGTCAAATAAATCTCATGCATTAATCTTGCTTTATCACTGTGAGATTTGCTCCATCGCGATTCAAATTGGAAGCAAAGCTTTTTTATACGATTTTTAATTTTGGTATCGTCAACATCTGGTCCAAAAAATGATATAACGTGCTTTTCGACCGCTTCTTTTTTTTCGCTTTTCACCTTGCTCAACCAAATCCAAAATAGCTACTCTCGCGATATTTCACTCATACCAAAAAAAGGCAAAAAATGAGCAGGATTTTATTTTTGAAATTTGTTTTGGGCACATTAACAAAGATTCTGCTGGCCTTCCCATCACGGAACTCCGTGGGACTTGGAAGTTCTAGTCTATCAAAGATTTGAAAGCTTTAAAATTTATCTTACCTTTTTGCTGGTTATAAAACAATTTTTTCAAAACACTTGAGTGCAAGAATAAAAAGAAAATTCTGACCATCTTTTTTCAAAAAACAGTAAGCCTAAAACGATTTCGAACCTCCGGTTTTTCGAAAGATAGTTTGAATATGTGTTTTGCTACAAAATGTAAAGAAATTGAAACAAAGAACCAAAAAATTACTGTACTTAGTGGTTTACAAATTTGAGTGGTTTCGAAAATTTCAAAAATATTAATTTATTTATAAATTTCTCGTGTTTCATCACGTGTCAACAAAAAATAAAAAATGTTCAGATTTCATTATAACATTAAAAAGATATTTTGGAAATATATTAAAAATAAAAGAAAAACATTTTAAAGCTAAATTTGCTATTATCGTTTCATTATTTAATTTTGAATTTAGTAAAATCTATAATTCCACTTGTTAGAAAATATTTTGTTTTGATGAAAGTTAGTAAATAAATAAAATAAGTAAACTCGATCTACAAATTCCTTGCCATATTCAAGGAACTGAGGGGAACTTTTGACTTGTGTTCGAAAAATTGTTGAAAAAAATCAACAGTAATGGTGGCAGTTATAGTTGTGACAGCAGGATTTCCTTAAAAATTCTTTTCAATTTTATATTAAGTTTAGCTAGTTTCTTTTTGTTCCTTTTCTATAAAACTTTTTGTTAATTTTTCTTCATTTTGTTTTGTTTATTTTTCTTTTGTTTTTTTATGAATTTATTAATTTCTTACATTTTTTGTATTTTATCGATTTTAATTTGAATTTGAATTAAAGAAATTTATTTTTTATTTGATTTCGGTTTTTCACTAGATTCATATTTGAAATTTTGATCAAATATGATAAAATTTTTCTTAAATGAGTATATTCAATGAAGACTTTTTACCAAAAACCAGGAAATTTTTAGTTTTTTTTCACCCATACAAATTGGCCCGCCCTATTGTACATACCTGTAAAATCTTCTAATATTGTCGATTTGTCATGTTTTTGGTGAAAAAAGAGATAAGTTATGTGTTTGTTATACCATCCTCAAACTTCTCTACAATCATTACAGCTTTCAAAGTCGTATACATTGAACAATTTTGAATTTCAGAAATAAGGATTGAATGCGAATAGAAATGAGAAAAGAAATAAAGAAAGGTTACAGCGTGAGACCATGTCTTGCCCGGGAATCAAACGGAGTATCTGAATGGTGGTCAAACACCATTTCAAATCGACGTCCGAGGTCGTTTAATGTTTCTGATTTAGTGCTTTTTCTGATTTTGTGGCAATACTCTTTTAAGTAGTGCTTTCTACAAATATTTAGCGATAATTATCAAAACAATATATAACACAACAAAAAATAGCTTAAAATAATACAACTGATATAAAATGCTTCATAATTTTTATAGCTTTGCTTTACAAATTTTATTTGTCTTTCATTTGATTTTAGACTGGAATTCTTTTAGAATCCTTTTATTTTTTTTAGTTTTTTTTAGTTTTTTATAGTTTTCATAAGAAGCTTTTTATTCTAAGTATTTTTGCTCAATTCTTTTAATTTTTAATCGTTTTGCATTATACATTTTATTTTCGTTCATTTGGGGGTTTAAACCCCTGTTTTAACCCCCTTCGTTCGCGCCTGAATATGGCAGCAGTTAATGTCCATGTAACTATAAAATATCTTTAAAAAAAGTTATTTGACTTCCGGTTAATCTCTTCACCATGGAGTGTGTAAAGCTCCATGTTTTAAGTAAAAATACAGTCAGTCGCACGGAAGTTCCATTTCGATCTTTTGGGATGTATTCGTTTGATACAAAGTGAGAGCGTCCGAATTTTCGAAAAGCAATCACATGTATTTGATAATAAATTTTAACAAAGGATATAATAATCATAATTGGTGATGGCGTTTTTATTCTTCGAATAGGCCATTTCAGCTCTAGTTATTCTACGGAATTCAAGAGTAACTTAAATAAAAAGAAACAAAAGTAATTTAATAACTTAAAATAATTAAATATAGGTACATATTTGATAATCATGGAACAGGTAGTGATTCAGCAGGTGTGTAAATGAGTCACAAAGAAGTTTAATATGGCCTTGACAACCCTTGATAAGCGCAGTCAAGTAAACTTCAAAGCAAACGGTAGCATTTGTGTGGAACGTGATTAAAAATTTCAAGTGTAAACATTAATATTGTTGTTACACTCGAAATGCTGTCTATAATTAACATTTTCACCAACCACTGGCTACACACAACACTCACCATCGGTGCATCGATCTTCATGTTTTCCAGCGGAATATGTTTGGTACTGTTCCATGTACCCGCCTCCGGGAAGCCGAAGTTGCTCTCCGGCTCCTCCATTTCGGCCACGGTAGTTGCAATCGCGTGGTAATCAATTTTAACTAATTAAATTAAAACAATTAAACAAAAAAAAAACGGAAAACGGGAAAACACAAGTTTCGAGCACTTCAAATCAATTCGTTTACGTTGCTAATTGTTGCATTTTTTTTTTTTTGCATAATTATTAATTTTCTCTACAAGCACTTCGTAGCAAGGAATTTTCACTTTTTCCTGCGTTGACGATTTCGATTTTTCACAAAACTGCCTCGCCCAGTTGTGGATGCCAAAGCTATATTTTGGTCTGCCGTGATTTTTTTACTTGAATTTTCTTAGTTAATCCGTTTCTTTCGCTTATTAATTCATGTTATTTGATTTCTGTGTTTATTTTTTTTTACTTTTGATAATTATTACACTTATAATTAGCACTTAATTGCTTAATATAATTAGTTTTCACTGGAGCACAAAATATTTTGTGTTTTCTACGTCGGACATCTTGCGAAAATTTTTGACAGTTCCAAATGAGATGTCATGAGTGTCAATAAAATGCAATGTAGCTGTGTTTCATATTAAAGTTGGCGCTACGTTAAAATTGAAATAAAAAGTTTTTAATATCCAATTAATTAAATATTTTGCATTATTTCGAATTCTTTTACAATTTTATTCATTATTTATAAAATGTTATTCATAGATTACATGTTATATCGTGGCTTAATAATTGCATCTAAACATTATTTATGTTTACTGAACATCGCTTACACAAAAGCTGCAATCATATGTTTTTGACATTTTCGACTTGTTTTCAAAATTATGATGAATGAAGTAAACAATGCACTTAAAACAGCTGTTTGGTTATTCCGTGTTAGTAAACGTTTGTGTATGGAAAATATATAAAAAACACTGCCTTAATACATGACATCGATATTTAACCTTCTATTCGATGTATATTTTAACATCGACTTTGACCAACTCTAGATTTTTTAATATGTTATTTTGAGTAAAAAATATAGGTATTTTGTTTTTATATGGAACTTTATTATTCTTATAAAACACAATTGTAGTGAAAGGTTTATTCAAATCCTTTGCCATTATTTGGACGTTCGGAAAATCATGTATAAATATGTTTTTGTTTATATCTAAATACTTTATTAAATTATATTTTTTTTTCATTAACATGAAGAACTAGTTAAACTCAAAAAGTCGGTCTTTCATTATTCCTTTAATGGTACTCAGATAGTAAGGTGCATTTGAAGACTTTCGATCAATAACTCCCTCATCGTCGTTGAATGGCAGGTTACGCTTGCCTCTTCGTACGATTTGATTCATGTTTTCCAGAGCCTTCGCAGGACTTTTACAGAATTCATATGTTACTCGGTTGGGAGAATGTAAGACTTCATTTTTTTCCAAAGGAGATATGAACAAATTGTTAGACATTTTTTTTGGGAATGTTTGCCGTTCTATTGGATGTGGTGATAATGAAAGGTCGTGTTGCGTTTTCTTTTTTTCGCTAAAGTTCAGCGCATAAGGAGTCATCTTTTGAACATAAATATTGTTATAAAAATATATTATATCACCATATTTATTGGCTCCCAAATCTTCTTCCACATTCCCAGAGTTAATAAGAACTTCTCTGTATGTGCTGCTTGTTGCTTGTGGCTGTTTCCTATAAAATCTCATAATATCAGTAAACGATTTTCCATCAATTTCTCCAACTTTTATATATAAATAAATTGAGCACATGAGTATTTGATCAAGATGTCTGTTCTGCATGAGTTCCGTTCTTTGCGTAATTGAATATTCAAAAAGAGTCCATATTTTGTTCATAAAAATTTCATCTTCCATATTAAGTTCTGCACAAAGTTCTTTCATTCTTAACCAAGCTAGTTTATAAAACTTTCTTAAAAATATTTTAAGGGATCCAACTCGTTTATATCCATCTGCTTGACTCTTAAATGAATCGAAGGCTCCATTTTCTTTGGAAACATTGAACAAATCTCGACGAGCAACGTCGCTAAATGAAGGATTTAATGAATCAAATGCAGGAAATAATGATGAGTTCAAATTGTTTTTGTTCCTGGAGAATGAATTATCTATGTCTACTTCAGACCACGTTGGAAGAGCACTACCGAAATTTTTTACAATTTCCCAAAGTGGAGAACATTTCTGCCATGCTAAGGACTCTAAACATGTCTCTTCGATACAATTCAAATGCTTTATAAGAGCACGAGTTAAGATTCCATCATTTCGGCTAACTACTATTTCGATAATTTTACAAAAGTGGAAAGCATTTATACTAAAACATGTCAATATCCACGGAAACTCTACATTCGACTTATATGCATCAAGAACAATTTCTATACAGCAAGCAAGAAGGGTCGTATTTAGAATATCAGATTCTATTAATTGATTTATATTCACAGTTGGTTTATTCCGTACTTCAACTTTTAATATAACGTCTAATAAGTAAAAATATAGTGATTTTCCCAATTCAAAACGTTTTTTTGTTTCTTCATTAGTTGGGAAATGATCATAGAATTTTTGTTCCATTAGTAAAATTTTCTGATTAAGTTTTTCCAAGACGGTGTCACCAGCTTGCCTTATAAAATCAGTTGGCGTTTTCAACGAAGCAATGTCTTGCAGTTTCATCACATTGTTTGTTGCGCTTGCTACAGGTTCTTTCACATCTTTGGCTGGAAGATTATTTTTTCGAGTTAAGGGCGTGTCCGGAATAAATGATTTAACATCCTGATGAATCAGCTCATTATCAGCACAATCTTTTGTATTCATCTTGCGATAGTTTGGATTGTTAAGTAAAATTCTTTCATCAAAGTCTCCAACACTCAAAACATATTGTTCATATGAACTATTAAATGACTTTAAGTTGCGATCAAAGTTTTCTTTAGAAACAATTCCCAATTGAGTTTTTTCATCACCACAAATTGTTTGTGTTTTGAAAAATTCCTTTATTATTTCTTTCCAAGAAGTTTCTTTCATATGCTTAGCTTCCTTTGGAAGAGCTTTTGTTATACGACAAAGAGGATTAATTATGCAAACAGTAGTTGGCTCGTAAGCTGGTGTATTCCAATCCTGCGGAACTCCTTCGAAATGTATGTTTATTAAATCCATCCTTTTCTCCGCTAGTACATTTTTATATATTAAGTCAAAGCAGCAGATAAGCAAATGAAATGATGTAACCACGTCTACAGTATAATTTGGATTTTCATTTTTTGCGCATAAGTAGAGACACCAACAGAAATCATAAAGTTTGCTTGATGAACATTCAGCTGATCTGTATTTTTTTATTTTCTTTACTTCACTTGGTGTCAAAAAAAGTTGGTTAAATATTTCGTTGAACCGTTGAAACAAGTGAAAACTTATGCTGAAAGTTCGTTCCAGTCTATCTACTTGACTTAAGAAATTCCTCGACAGGTTAGCCATTTCTTGCCAAATTTTTATTTTTGACAAAAAATCATAGATGCTTATATTGCAACTTCGAAGTAATGTTGTTAGAGAAACACAATTTCCCATCACCACTGATTTCGAAACACCAACTGTAGGTGTTAAAGAGTTTCGACAAGCGGCAAAAAGTGAACAACAAAACCAATGCAGAGGATCACCTTCAACTGAAAACCTTTGTGAGACCTCTACATATTTCGCCCAAGAGTTGTCTTCAGTTTCTTTATCCATATTAAGTTCTCGGCACAAGTCTTCATATATAGATTTAAGGCTTAACATTCCATCTTCTTGCGTATTTCTTTCCGTCATTTCGCGATAATCCACTTTACAATTTTTAAGATGTATTTATTTAATAATTTAATAATAATTTTAACACAAGTACAATGCAAAGTAAAAATAAGAAAAAATTAGGTTTTTTATTTTGTTTTGTTGTAGAGATGGAAGTTGGATGTGAGTGTTGTACATTTTTTGACGTGTTATGTTGGCTTTACATCTGCGAGCTTGTGTGGCACACTGTAGTCTTTGTAACAGGTTTGATAGTTAAAAAGCTAGTTCGCCAGCTTGGACACCAGTTGGCTTGTTGACAAAAATTTTGAATTTTCTCTGTCGAACATAGAAGAAAAAAAAAGCAGAAATGGTATTCATGCAATGCCGAATATTTTCCTATGCAGTTAATCGGAAAATATTCGCTGTTTTTGCGTAAAGTATCTTTTTGTAGTTTTTGGTTAGCGCCGTGAATCAATCATATCGCACACTAAATACAAAACAGTCACAACTCAAAAAACATAACTTTTCAGGAAAAGCGAAAAATAAAACTCTTTGGTTGAAACTGCAGAAGAAAAACAATTTTCATTTAACGCAAAAACTTCATTCTTCCAGTTAATGAAGAAAATAACGAAAAATATAGTCAGATATATGTTTTATAAATTGATTTATAACAAAAACTCAATATAAAAAATTTTGAGTTGTGACTGTTTTGTATTTAGTGTGCGATATGTTCTTTAAGTTGTATTGCAAAAGTGGCCACTTTGGAGAACAATTGAAGAATAGTGGAAATGGTATTTTTTCTTTTTTTTTCTTTAAATGCGTGTTTTGAGCTAACAAATTGAATGGTGAAAAAATTAAGTGTCGCTCTCAAGTCGTTTAAAAGTTATAGGGGTCAACGTTTATGAAAATGGGCTTAAAAACCTCTGTTATTTGTAGTTGTTTTCGAACATAAGTAAACGTAATGGATATCGTTAGGTTATGCTAAAACCTTTTTAATGAGCTATCAATCATAAAAATCTATGCATTATTTTGGATGGTTTAACTGTTTTTGTACTCAAAGAATTTGAGGTGTGCTAATTTTGGTTGTCCTTTTGAAGTGTTTGTCTTTGAGACTAGAAAAAAAAATGTTTTCATAGAAGTGTGTTATTTATTGTTATTTCGTAAAAGGTTGAACAGTCAAGTGTGCACAATATATTAAGTTTTATATTTTAACAATTAATGGTAGTACTTTTCAAGCTTGTTATACACTTACATAGCTATAGTATATTGAGACGAAATTTTTCGCCGTAGGCGAAAAATTTTTCATTTTTGAATAGTTAGCAATAAATGGATTTTTTATAATTAAAACCTAACTAAATATGTCATGGTATGACCTCTTGCTACCCATATTGCTTAAATTTTATTAAAAAAAAAATCGAAAAACAGGCAAATGAGTAGTAATTTTTCAACTTTTGATCCCTATAACTTCTAAACTACTTGAGAGCGACTCTTAATTTTTTCAGAATCGAACTAAGGAGCCCCAAATCCATGTAATTACATGTAAAAAACACAAATTATGCATTTCTATTATTCTTCAATTTTGCCCACATTGGTTTAATAAATGGCCTAAAAAATAAATAAATAAATGGTGTCATAATTAAGCTAAAGACAAAAAAATTCTAGTTAATTATTTTAATATTCGAAAACTGATAACATTCAATTTGCCATTTGAAAAGATTCTCAAAGAAGCTGAATGTTGAGTTATACTATGTTCACACTGAGATCAAATTAGGTAATTTCGTGAGATAATTTCGAAATTGTACAAAAGTGTGCACACTAGGCTTGGATAATTTCGTTTGACGTTTGATTTATGTGGCTTTCACATCTGTGAACTCGTGTAGCAAACAATATGGAGGCTTGTATGTGTTCGAGACAGCGAGCGTTCAAATACCGGAATCTGTTTGGCATACACAGGGTTACATTTGAGAACAATAGAAATGTATCCTTAAAAAGTATTTATTGCTTCAAAATAAAATTATTTTTGAGTGGGAAAAATTAAGCAATAATGCATCCCAAGTAATCGACACCAGCATAATTTTCTTGAAATATCTTATTTACTGTATCCAACCGAAGTTACCACATATACTGTATGCAATTTACATAGAGTACTACCAAATAGGCAACAAAAAGTACCAAAGATTTCTCATATCGTACTAAAATCATTAAAATGTACTCCAAATAGTACTACACTTATGTTTCAACATACCTTGTTACGTAATGACTATAGAAATGTTTTTTTTTGCTTTGTTGGACAGAGAAAATCAAAAATTTTTTGCCAACAAGCCAACTGGTGTGCCAAACTGGCGAACTAGCTTCTTAACTATCGAACCTGTGTGGAAATAGCTGCCGTGTGGCACACAAGAACGCAGATTTGAAGCATGCATTATTTTTTTTGTCAATTCGTTAACAGATGCCAACTTAAATGTTCAATTAAAAATAGAAAATTCTTACTCAAAGTATGTTTGCAAAATTATTTCGCACATAGCCGTACATCTTATCAATTTTACAACTTTAATTCATTGAAAACATTGCTCACCCAAGTTTCACTTAATGGGTTGCTTCCTGAAATGTCAAAAAAGTAAAGTATCTGAATATAGCCATTATCATGTCATGTATAATTTTGACGGCTCAGTTGGAAAGGATAGGAAGACTGTTAATACGTCAAAAAAAGGGTGTGTTTATTTCACAATATGTACAGATTTCAGGGTTGCAGTGCATTTTTGCCTAATTTCGTGAGTAATTTAAACGAAATTACTTTGTTTGAGGTAATTTCCAAATCAACAAATTGTAAGGGAAATTACATAAAAGCTCGAAATTAGCTAATTTGAACTCAGTTCACTATGTTCACTAGTATAAGAAGTTTTTAGTTTGTAAAATATTTTGAAGGTATCAAAAATTCTTTGGCGAAAGTATTCGGCGGTATTTTCACATCAAAATCGCGCACAAAACAGTAAACTTTGCCGAATTTCAGATTCCATACAAATTTTGACAGTTGAAATTCTGTGTTTACGCTTTTGCAGATTTTACGGCATATTCGGCATTACATGAATACCATTAGCTGTGTTCGATGACTGTTCTAGACTGGGAATTCTTACTCCAAATCAGCAAAAAACGTTCGATGAGCTCCTTTTTCTGCTTTTATTTGCTCTGACTTGGTCTCGTTCTTTGTTTTTTTTTTTTAAACTGCTTTAACCCAGCAAAATCTTCGCTTACATGTTATCGAAAAAGTAATCCAGAAAATTTCATTCATCGCTTACCCTCTTGCTTACAGAACCCATTGTTTTTATAAAGGCATGTCACTTGAAAGGATTAAGCGGCATTGCCGTGAATTTATTACAGATTAAATTAGAATTCTTGCATGAGCATTTATGTAATGCATTTTAGAATCGAATAAAAAACCTTACGAAAAATTTTTCTGGGATAGTTCACTTTTTGCTCTTTTCTACTCTAATATTTTTGTGGTTTTGCTTATGTCTGACAGTCCAGTTGCTCAAACTTGCGGTTTTTTTTCGTTTTTTCAATTATCTGCTTTATTCTGTTCTTAAATAATTTTGAACTACTTTGTTGTTCTGCTCTACTCTGCTCTGCACTGAAAATTTTTCAACGAACATAGCTATTATTCTCATAGATCACCTCTAATGATACTAAATGTCAGATGTACCTGTCATGTTGACAGTTTAAAAATTATGTCTGATGGACATACCCGATGAAAGACAAAAATTTTTGACTTTTGGCTCGTTTTATCCTACTTGTAGCATTTTTTGTGTGCGTGTCCATCCTACTTAGTACGTTAAGTCGTTCGATTAACATTTTTTAGGGAATCATATTTCTTGTATAGTATAACAAATGTTGAATTTTCAAATGAATTTTTCGAAATATCAAGAAGTTTCACAAAAACTTTTAAGTAAAAAAAGTGTGCACGTTAGCTCCGACGCGCGATTGAAGATTATTTCTTATCAATTGTCTTGGAATTTAATATAATCATGTACAATAGGCAAAGTGGGTGAATATATAAACTTATCATGTATAAACAGTTAACATTATTAATTTCATTACCAATATTTAATGTCGTTACCAAAAACTGAGGCAACAAAATTAAAATAACTAAAAATCGAAACGTGAAAGTCTGACGTAAAATTTTTTACAAATCGTGATGATCGAAATAAAGCTAGACGCCCCACTGTTCTTCCAAAAACTAAATCTAAATTAAGTTTATCTTCCAAAATTTTTATTTTAATATGAAATTCATTTAAGTTTCAATAACCCACCCTAGACCTCAGATAGTTCAGTAACATTCGCTTGACCACAGAATCATCCACTTATGTCTAAATATTTCGAAGAATTCATAAAAGTGACAATGACCTCAGATAAACCCATTGCATCCGATAGGCCATAAAAAAATATATGTTGGTCCAAATGTTCCATGGAACCCATAAAAGTTCCAATGACCCGTCTGTGACCTCAAATAATCCCATTGCATCCGATTGGCCGTAGAATCATACATTTCGGTGCAAATGTTCCATGGAACCCATACAAGTTTCAATGACGCGTCTGTGACCTTAGATAATCCCATTGCATTCGAATGGCCGTCAATCAAAGTTGAAAATTCAAGCGTAACAAAAAAATGGATGAAAATTTTACCATAACAGGTGTTACGGTTGAAAATCTGACTTTACTCCCTAATATAATTTCTTTTCATACAAATCGATTCTAAAGGAGTAAACTCCAATAAACTCCAAAAAGAAAATGATAAAAACAACGCAAATAAGAGCGGAGTCATACAGTGAAACTTGTCGCTTGAAACTTTCTGAAATTCTCTTTTAAAGTTTCATCTTCATATTAAATGATGAAATTGCGTTGGAGAGACTTTGCTTTCAAAATTCAACCAGCCACGAAAATATAAAAGAATAACGTCAAAAAGTTTCATGAATTCACAGCGTGAGAGACTTTTCATTCACTTTCGTTTCCTTGTCTGCACCATCACTTTTGACAATCTCATGCGAATAGTTTCGTATACGTAACCAGGGTTGTATTAAAAACATTAGTCTTGCACGATGTGGAGTAAATTTAATGAACGAAATGAGAAATGTTCGGTCCTATTTCTTTTCTGTTTGGTAGTACTCTTTATAAATTGTATACAGTATATCTGAAGCCTTTGTTTGGATTCAGTAAAGAAGTTGTTTTGAAAAAAGTAAGCAGGTGTGGAAGACTTGGAAAGTATTTTTCCTTAAAATAGTTTTATTTCGAGGCAATAAATACTTTATTGTTTTTACACCATGTTCTCAGTATCATAATTTACGGCTCATTCTTACTTTATGCATAAATTATGTCTAAATTAAATAATTTTGCCGTGGAAAATCCGTGGAATCCGTGGAAATCTGAAATTTCTTTGAAATTGAGTGATTTATCATAAATTACCATCCAAATAAAAATTCAATCTGTTTCGGCTCTAATTTTTTTGGTTAATAATTGACACATCACAAAGTGTCAATAAGAATAAATTCAAAATAAAATCATGCAAACAAAATAAAATAAGGTAAACAAATATACGAGTTGTCATGGAAATTTCAAAATAAATTACGAAGAGCTAGTACGAGCGCAGTTGATTTAGGAAAGTAATTTATGGCAAATTAAGTAATTTATGCCGTAATGTGAACGTAGTATTAGATTGACGTTTTTGCTTTAACTTCATCCATATTTTGACTGTGGGCATTTTTGTATAGCTGCTTTTATTGGCATCACCAAAACTACACACGATCTCTCAGCGCAAGATTGAGTTTTATTAAGTTATAGGTCGTGCGTTCTGACAGCTCATCTCGTAAAGTTTATGTAATGTCGATATAAAGTACGATCGGCGCACGACCGACCTAACGCAGTATTGCGATTTCAGCATAAATCATTCTCGTTAGATCGTACTTTGGTCGTATTTTATCTCTATTTCGTATTTTTTCCATTTTGACCTGAACTCACAGAACTCTGACCTGTTTTTGGCTGAGAATAGATCACAAAAAAAGCAATATCTTTTTTAATGTTTTCGAGTTGGCACACTTTTTGAAAGAATTTCAAAAGAATTCAAGATAAAAAAAAATTTAAAACTTCAAATTCAAACATTTTTTCCCCGCAAAAAAAAATATTTTTTTTCATAGAAAAGTGTTGACGTTTTGACGTAGAAAAGCTCAATCTTTTCTGAACTGTCAATGGTAACGTTAACTATTTTCCACATATGTCATTTATTTTTTTATTCAGTTTGTAGCATTTCAGGTCAGATTTTTTCGAACCGTCGAAGAAAAGAGGGCAGAAATTCTGCATTTTTTTCTACTTTTAAGGTCAACATCCCTCGCCGAAACCATTGGCACGACTAGGAGTGTCGCGACGCCAGTGCAGAGAAGGACTTCGCCTACAAAGCCACCCTGCAGTCGGTTGTAACGCGTGCTGTTATGGAGCGATACCGAGAGAAGAGGAGGGAAGAGAGACGCATTTTCAGGCAAAAGAAACGAGAGGCGGAAATGCGTGAGTGCGAGAAAATTGAGATGCATGGCGACAGGAATGAGACTCGAAAATTTTTCGAAAAAATAAGACGCCTGGCCGATGGTTTTAAGACCGGAGCCTCTTCCTGCAAGGATAAGAATGGGAATCTTGTGACAGATATCCAGAGTACACTGATATTATGGAGGCAACACTTCTCTAGTCTTTTAAATGGCGACGCTGATAACAATCCCGCCAGTGGAGATGATATCCCGGAAACCCAAATTATGGATGACAGTGTTGAAGTTCCACTGCCCGACTATAACGAGGTCTTAACAGCCATAGCTCTGCTAAAAAACAACAAAGCCGCAGGATCCGATGGTCTACCGGCTGAGCTGTTTAAGACCGATTTCGAAGCTCTGTTTAAATGCATTCACAGACTTCTATGCAGAATATGGTCGGAAGAATGCATTCCAGATGATTAGAACCTCAGTGTGCTCTGCCCAATTCACAAGAAAGGCGATCCCACCATTTGCGCCAACTACCGTGGGATTAGCCTTCTAAATATCGCATAAAAGGTCTTGTCGAGCGTTTTGTGTGAAAGACTGAAGCCCATCGTCAACCAACTGATTGGACCTTATCAGTGTGGCTTTAGACCTGGAAAGTCCACCATTGACCAGATCTTCACGCTCCGACAAATCTTGGAAAAGACCCTCGAAAAACAAAGTGACACGCACCATCTCTTTGTCGATTTCAAAGCCGCCTTCGATAGTCCAATAAGGAGTCACCTATACTCCATCATGTCTGAATTTGGTATTCCTGCGAAGCTAATACGTCTTTGCAGAATGACACTGTACAACACCAACAGCGCAGTGAAAATCGGGAAGGACCTCTCCCTTTCGTTCGATACCAAGCGAGGTTTCAGACAAGGTGATTCCTTATCGTGCGACTTCTTTAATGTAGTAATGGAGAAGATCATCCGAGTTACTGACCTGAGACGCAGCGGCACAATTTTCTATAAGAGTGTTATGCTGCTAGCGTATGCTGATGATATTGACATCATTGGCCAAAATACGCGCGAAGTAAGTGCAGCATTCTCCAGACTAGAAAAAGAGTCGAGTCGAATGGGTCTTGCAGTGAACGCAGATAAAACGAAGTATCTCGTGTCAACAAACAAACAGTCCCAGCGTCTTGAAAACCACGTCACTGTTGACAACACCTCCTTTGAGGTAGTGAAGAACTTTGTTTACCTGGGATCCAGTATTAACTCCTCCAACGATATCAGTATTGAGATTAAACGAAGGATAACTGTTGCCAACAGGTGTTACTTTGGGCTCAGTAGGCAATTGAGAAGCAGAGCTCTCTCTCGACGAACAAAACTGACGCTCTATAAGTCAATAATCATGCCCGTCCTACTATACGCATCACAAACCTGGACGTTGAGCAGCTCTGATGAAAGGACTTTGGGAGCGTTCGAGAGAAAAATCCTTCGCAAGATCTATGGTCCAATTTCCGTCAATGGCGAGTACCGAATACGATGGAACCACGAGTTGTATGAGCTACATGCCGACATCGATATAGTTAAGCGTATTAAAATAGAGCGGCTTCGCTGGTTAGGTCATGTCGAGAGAATGAACGACGAAGCTCCAGCGAAAAAATATTGGATTCGGTACCCAGCGGTGGCTAACGCAGACGAGGAAGACCGCATCTCCGTTGTAAAGACCAGGCATTGGATAACCTGACGACGCTTGGAGTTTCCAACTGGCGCCAGCAAGCGCACGACAAAAGAGGCTGGCGCAAATTCTTAGACCAGGCCAAAACCGACCAATGGTTGTAAGCGCCATCTAAATAAGTAAGTAAGGTCAACATTTTCGAGATATGAACACGATTCAATTTCAAAGGTCAGAATTTTATTTGAGAAAAGAACGAAAAAAATGCAAATAATCAAAAAGGGCAGAAAAAATGCAAAATTTTTTTGAGAAAAGAAAACGCTATATATCTTCTTTCGCTCTGATCAGCACATGCTCGATCTTTTTCATCAAATCTTATTAGCACTTTATGTAATTGATTTTAATATTAGCTGCGTATAATTGATAGAAAGAGAAACTGGTAAATAGAAAATGCTGAGAGACTGATAAAAAATGCTCACTGTAACTTCTGTTTTGCTTTCTTTTATTTGACTATAAATCCGCACTGTAGGACGTAATTTTACGTCAAAAAGCATATGTGAAAGACATTTTCCGATTCAGTGATATAACTATCAGTGAAAATAAATAACAAATTTGAAATTATTTCCATAAGAAAACGTAAAAAAATATATTCTAACGTGTCTTGAAGTCCGAGTCGGATATTCGATAAAATCGGAAGTGCATTTCGAAAGGAAATGCTAAGTTCGAAAAAAAAACTAAATCCAATTCGAACTAGCTCCCGAAATCAGTTCTTTGGATATATTGTGAAAATATTTTCAGACTCTAGTGTGAAAAGTACAATAAAAGCTTTAGTACAATTAGCTACTTAAAAATGTCTGATACGGCATAAGTTTTTATTTAGTGAATTGAACAAATACGCTTGAATAAAAAAGCATTCATAGATTTATTGCAAAGTACTGCTTGAATAAAAAAGCAGTAATATCGATAATTAATGAGATCGAATCCTATTTGCAGTTATCATCAATTCCCACAACTTTGCAATTGGCCATAACATTGAGATCAGCATTCGGTGGCGTCAGCTTTGGAGTATAGCGTCAAAGTGATAACCATTATTTTAAACCGCTTCGAACATCACATAAGCCCATAGAGGATAAAGCTGAACATTTCTGATAAAGATCAAAGGAAATGATCATAACACCAAAGAAAGGAAACCACTCCAACTGTTTAGAATCTCCATCAGCTCCTGTAAACTCCTTGTGACCCCTTGCGATGTCCGGATGCTTTTCGATGATTTGCCGTTTGAAAAACGATTTTATTCAGCGATTTTCCTTGTTTTTCTGTTGTTTCATTAAGGGTATTCATGCAAAATGGCTAGCTTTTATTTTGGGCAATTATTTATTTTATCAGGCAGACTGTGTGAAAGTCACCTAAAGTTGATTGTGCATTTGCAGATATGTCAGCTGTTAACTTGTTAAAACACAACTTTCAGCATGCATATAAACAGTTGATTGCTGGTATAAGTTTGCCAGATCGATTGCTCACCTAAATCTTAGAACAAATTTATCTAGTTTGTGCAAACGGTTGTCCATATATTTCATTTATAAGTCTTATATACTTATCCGGTTTATAACATTTATAAGGGTATTGCCCATTTGCATGAATACCTTTATTGTTTCATCGTCCATACTTTTTAAATACGACAATTTCGCCTGAGCCAAAATTAGCAACATTAGTATTAGCAACATTAGTTACAAGAAACCAATAATCTTATTAATTAAATTAATATTAATTAATTTAATAATTAAAGAAAAGGTTTCTTTAATCTTCAACCTTACAGTTATACCTAAACTGGAGCGTTAGCGTTGCTTCATAATTTGTATGAAGCATACCGAAATAAACAACGCACTAACGCCAACCCATCTGAATTTCCAATTTTGACAGAGCGTGAAGAACAAATTGTCAATAAGTGACAAAGAAAAATGAATCGAAATTGTTTTTTTTCACATTTTATAAAATTTCTGATCAATGGCAATAGGTTCCAAAGCAACATATCAACAATATTGGTAGCTAAGAAATCTTATGGGATCTTTTGGCGCTTTGGTAACAATTCTCTTAACCACCTACTTTTGTCCAACAAGACCACGAAACCGAAAAGATTTGTGAAAGACTCCTCAAAAATAGTTGCAGCGCATTTTCGCCACAGAATAGAAACCATAAAAGTGCACATGAGTCATCAGGGAGCTAATCATGAACTTTTCATGAATGAAAGCAGTTTTTTAATTTTTTTTAGACACTACATAAATATTTGACATTTAAATAATATTTTGACATTTAAACGGAACGCTTCAAATGCGATATGGCACTTACCTTTTTTGAGAAGCGTTAGATAGTACAACGCCTAACGCTCCAATTTACGTATGACTGCAAGGAAACCTTATTGGTTTCTTTTAACTCGTAAATTTATGCCAAGTCATTTTTATAATAGCTACCCGCTTTTTGGTGATGAAATTGCTAGACAAAAATTTAATCAAACGGTAAATTGAAAATAAATTCAAAGCAAACATGAAAAAATCGTCACTGTTACGGCCGATGTGTACCTTTCTGCTTTCATCTCTTCCCCCGATCCCACGAACAAAAAATCGGTGAGTAAAATCGTCGCTGTATCGTGTCTAAAATGGGACTAATGTCTAAAAGGACTAAAATGCGTAGTCGAATGCAAACGAAATATTTCAAAAAATTTTACTTGAATGTGCCTGAAAATCGTTTGGAAGGATTGTGTAAAAGAGTGGAAATTATATTTTCTCTGCGAAAATACAAGTAGAAGAAGAATTTCATGATATAAAAAGGTGACATCGATTACTCTTAAAGTAATTGTCCGATTGCTTTAATTTTTGGTCAACATATAAAGACCATGAACGTGAAGCTGCTCATCTATAAAAGGGGACGGTATTCGGAAAATTAATTTAAGCCGACTTAAAAGCTTTCATTACCATTAAAAAATTAAAAAATAATATATTTATGATAAAAATGAAACAAATTCAGAAAAAAATTAAAATAATTAGATTTCCAATTTAATTTGATTTGACAAAGAAAATAATAGGAAAAGTCATATGAAATTATTTTTTTACTTTGTAGTGATTTTGAAGTAGTTTTGTTTTTGTAACAAAGGTTTTCTTATTATATAAAGATATAAATTAGGTCTTTCACAACTTGAATACGCTGTTGTAACGTCGTATTGCTTATTTGCTTATAACAACCTGTTGTTTTTTGGTTGCCTATGTTTTTTTGAAGTCGTATCTTTGAAGCATATCGCACACGATCTTCAAAAGTGACACAACTCAAAATATTAAAATTTTCAGGAGAGGCAAAAAACTATTTCCTTTTCAAAGCAACTTCATACAAAAGAAGGACACAAAATGATTTTTTTAAAATTAAAGAGCAATCCGATTAAAACAAAATTTTAACAGTCGATGGATATGTGCATTACAAATTGGTTTACATTGAAAAGTCAAAATTGAAAAATTTTGAAATGTGTCACTTTTGAAGATGGTGTGCGATATGTCAACGACATATATTTGCAAATACAACCCTTTTAACCAAAAATCTATTACAAAATTTATTGTTTAATTAACCCTGATAGTTGTGTTTTATGCATCACAAGGCAAAACAGCTGATTTTAAATACTACAATGCTAATTACAGTAAGGGTATTCATGCAAAGAGGCAAGAATATAATTTGGGCAATTAGTTATTTTGATCAGGCAGGTTGCATGAGCATCCCTTTAAAGTCGATTGAGTATTTGCATCATATATCAGCTGTTTGCAAGTTCAGGGTTTGCTTTCTGCAATTCTTTTATTTTTTATGTCAATAGCTACAACTTTGCTGAAGACAGGAAAACAAAATTCCAAACAGCTTACGAGATATAGCCGTGAGAAAAAGAGCATTTGTTTTGAAAAATCGAGTGTCAACCGATATCTTTCAGGTATTTTAAAATCCGATCGGTAGCCAAACTAGCAAATTCCCGATAGAGTTTTTTTATTTACGTCCCCAACTTTCAGGAACAACAGTCAAAAAGTTGTTTAAGTTCCATGACCTCCGAAATGTTGCACTGTGTATACGACAACTTGTGAAAAACCTTATTGCATATGTAAATTGATATCTCTATATAATAAAATATCTTGATATAATAAGATATCACCACATAGCTTTACTTGCAACCGATGTTTTCTAAATAATTCATGCGATTTCGTGTACAATTTATATGTGCAGTTTCTAAAAACAGTCGTTTAATATCCCATCCCATATTGTGCTGTGACATGCATGACTGTTTGAATTATCTTCTCGATTTCACTGCATGAAATCTCTTACAAGAAATTGTACTTGACTGCTTGGCATCCCTGCGGATCTCTATTACAATTATGAAAATAGACGCTACTAAATTCTAGCAGTTTTCCAGCAGTGTAGTACTGGCAGCTGTCAAAATTGACAGTGTCCAATGCTCACAAGCATTTTTCACGTACCCGACGCACGACTAGCGAACAAATAATAGCTAATTCACAATACTGCGTTAGGTCGGTCGGCCTTTGACAGCTAGAGTAGAAACAACGAGTTGTTATGAAGTAATTCATAATTCGACCTCAAACTTTGCCCGTACTTTGATCGTAAATATCATACGAAGGGGTAAAGTACGATCAAAGTACGATGTAACGAGATGAGTAGAGAAAATTTCTAGTCGGTCGTGCGTTTGACATTTCGTCCTATGGAAGGGTTGCATTTACTTTGAGATAGCTTAATATGTGGGTGTTTTTGAGTTTCATGGGATTTGCTATATTATCCCATGACACTGTTTATAAATTATTTGATTTATGGTATTTGAGTCCTAAAATAAAACTTTTGATAAATTTATATATTATTTAATATTGATAAATTAATTTTCATTGATTATTTATTTTGGACTTATTATTTATAGAATTTATTTAATTTTTATATTATTTTCGACTGACTTTTCTTTCCAAATTATTTCTAATAGCTATCACAGCTGCACAATTGACAATATAAACAGATGAAACAGACCAGAGGTGCCACTGAAATATTTCCCAACAAAACTGAAACAAATTTCTTTATTTGTTCAGAGCAAGGGTACAAATGATGATGAACGAAAACTCAAATTTTTACATTTTTTCCTTGTGAAATATTTGTATTAAGGGAGATTTAACCTAATTCTGTCGAAATTTTAGCCGATTTTTAAGGAAGGATTGTGAAATAACGGATAGAGATATTTGAGTGAAACTTTTTTTTTTATTTTTATTAAATTTTTAAAAAAAACGTGACAGAGTCGTAACTGTGTCGCTGAAAAAAGTCCCAATTTTCTTTGCAGGATATCTTGACTTTGAACAATATTAAAAAAAATTTTGGTAAGAGTTGAAACATATAATTTCGGGATGACTTCGAGTTTTTTCAAAAATTAATTAGAAACAAAATGGCGGCTGCGCAAAGTTAAACTTTAAAAAAAGGCCTATAATTTCAGGGCAAAAGAAGCTGTAACAGATTTTAAAGAACTTTAAAAAAAACTCGAAATCATCCCTTTTTTAACATATTTTTTTAGCTGTTCAGAAAGTTTAAAGTAAATCGGTACAATAGTTACCGTGAAATCGTGCAAACACCTGTCTCGCGGAAAAGAGGTCACAAAAAAGAAAAAATAATTTAATGAAAATGTAAAGAAATAAAAAAGTTTCACTCAAATATCTATATCCGTTATTTCACAATCCTTCCTTAAAAATCGGCTAAAATTTCGACAGAATTAGGTTAAACGTCCCTTAATACAAATATTTCACAAGGAAAAAATGTAAAAATTTGAGTTTTCGTTCATCATCATTTGTACCCTTGCTCTGAACAAATAAAGAAATTTGTTTCAGTTTTGTTGGGAAATATTTCAGTGGCACCTCTGGTCTGTTTCATCTGTTTATATTGTCAATTGTGCAGCAATTTGAAATAATTTGAAAAAAAGTCAGTCAAAAATAAAACAAATAAATAAATAGTAAAAATAATAACTCCAAAATACACCTACAAAATAAATGAACATGTCGTTTGAAGACAAATTAATAATGCAGGTGAGCGAGCACGAGTATTTGTATAACACAAAATCCCGTAGTTATAAAAATGTGCTAAAGCGCGATGCCACATGGACTGCAATAGCAGATGACTTGGGAAAAACAGGTAAGGCTTTCTTTTTGATGAAATAATTAAGGGAATTCACGATGTGGCGTATTTGCCCTTGTATCGTGTATTTGTGATACAAAACATTGTGAATACCCCTATTGATTGCAGAAGAATTATAAGAAATTCCTTACATATTAATCATATTTGCAGTTGACGAGTGCAAGCAGAGATGGAGAAGCCTTCGCGATCGCTTCGTGCGAGAGAAAAAAAAAATGGACCAACCCTCTGGTAGCGGTGCTTCTGAGCCCGATGTTTGGGAATATTTTTACTCCCTGCAGTTTCTTAATGCAGCTTTAGAACCCAGAAAGTATGTCCATATAAAGTAATATTCAATTTTAATAATCAATATTGTTTTTAAGGCAGGTTGGAAACTACGATTGCTTCAATGAAACTATTTCAGAGGTGCCGCAACTTTTGCCAACTGACGAATGCAGTATGAATTTAACTGACTGCAGTACACCAGAGCCCATGCCCAGGCAATCTGCAAAAAGACCGAGACCTGCTGATACTCCAATAACAGAGTTCTTAGGCGATTTATCGAAAACGTTAAAGGAGCGCTTTAAAACTGTGGAGCAGGATGAGAATGATGTTTTCATGAAAATGTTATCGATAAAAATGAAAGTGCTTAGTCAAGAAGCAAAAATTCGACTACAAGAAAAATTTTTAAAAGAAGTTAATATGGAAATTTTGGGAAACCATACATAAGTTTCATGAAAACATAATTCTCATCCTGCTCCCTAATTTTCACGCTCTGTTATAGGAGCATCAACAGGTCTTGATCTTTTTGCGAGATTCAGATTATATAACAAATTGTTCAAATATCATATAATGTAATTAATCTTTTAAGACTTTATATACGTTAGGGCGGGTCGGTCTCCATACAAAAAAAATGTGTTCGATAAACTCGGTTTAAAATGTACCTTGGGTCATTGTTGTACCCTCCAACAAAACGATTTCTCAATGTGTTGACCCTTAGGCTTCCTGGATTTTTTTTTAAAAGTGCCTTTTTTGGTCAAAAACCAACTTTTTGTATGGACAAGTTTTTTTGTTTGGCTGTATTTTCAAAAACAAAAAACCAAAATTAAAGCTTCAAAAATGATTTCAATTTGCTCAACACATTTTTAGAAATTTGCTTTGTTTTTAAAAAAAAACATTTTTTTTTTAAAAAATCCATTAAGCCTAAAGGTCAACACATTACAAAATCTTTTTGTGGAGGATACAACAATGACCCAAGGTACATTTTAAACCGAGTTTATCGAACAGTTTTTTAGCGACTCAACCTAATATATATACGGCAAACAGTGCCTGTGTTCACAAAACTCTGTTTACTTGTAAAACGATCTCAGACATTAATACTTGTGGTATTTTTTTATTTTCCTTTTTTATGTTTTTTTTTTTAAGCTGTGAAAAATTAAAATAAATTGAAATGAATTGAAATGAAATATTTTTTTTTAATTTTTAACATATATGCCCCTTTAAGTATGTTTTTCGAAATGGAAAAAGCTTTTTCTGTCGGCTAGAAGGCTTATAACTTTTGAATTATTACGAATTTCGATTTCTCTTTTTAGTATGATATTCTACAATTTTAGCTTTCAAAAAATGCAAAACAAAAATTAATATTTTTTTCAACCAATTAACCAGACTGAACCCTTAAGTGAAGGTTCAATGTAAAAGCTTTTACTTAAAAAACAATAATTAAAACCTTTTCCAAAAAATCTCGGAATAACAGCAGGATTATTAGAGAATGCTGAAGAAAGAAACAAATTTTATTTATGAAACTAGTATTATATTTTATTTTCATATAAGTAATCTTTTAAGATATCTCTCATAATGTTGGCTTCTCGAGAAGAGAAGTTTGACCCAATTCTTGCTTGAACTAGAGGATTAATTTCATTCCTCCACTGGCCTCGTTGAATTATAACATCATTTACATCGCAGACATCAACAAAAGTTTTGGAGCAGTAAGCTGCGTCATTTAGTTTAATAAAGTTGTGCAAAACTACTGTTGACTTTATTATTTTTTCTGCATTTGATGGAATCATGTTGAGTGTAGTTTCTAAAATTCTCCACCTCGCCACAAGAATTCCGAAAGCGTTTTCAATTACTCTGCGTGCACGCGATAAACGTTTATTAAAATTTAATTTTTTCGCACTTAAAAGCTTTCCAGGATATGGCCTCATCAAGTACGGCTTTAGAGGAAAAGCTGAATCACCTACCAGATAATAATTAAATTTTAAATTCGTGTTGCTTATGTATGAAGGTGGTGGAAGTTTTAAATTGTTCGTTAATAAATTTTTCCCGAACGAGGATTCCGCTAAAATTCCACCATCACTCTGACTTCCGTATGCTCCAATGTCTACTGCTACAAAAACGTAGTGTGCATCACATGCAGCGAGAAGTACAATCGAATGATGTCCTTTGTAATTATAATACTCCGATCCGGCTCTTGGAGGACAACGGATATTAACGTGTTTTCCGTCGATAGCAGCAACACAGTTGGGTAGATTCCATATATTTTCAAAATCTACAGCGTTTTGCTTCCAATTATTTTCCGAAAGTGGTTGCATATACAAAGGCATTAATATTTTCCAAATAACGTCGCAAGTTTCGTATATGATTGTGTGCACTGTTGAATATCCTAGGCGGAATATCCAAGCTAGAACTTGTTTTGGAACTCCTTGCGCAAGGTACCTTAACAGAAACTTAAAGTTAACAAAAGTTTGACTTTGTTTGCAATTTTAACTTACAACAAAACCAGGAAAAGCCTACAAGATGGCGAAATTGGCTCCCTCCATGACGATTTCTCTAAATTAGGCTCAATAAGAGCACGTAGAAGCTCAAACGTGTTCGGAGTCATCCTTGTTATTTTGAAAAATTGTTCCGGGTCCTTCCTTTGCATTTTTTCAAAATTCAGAGCATAGAACCCTTCCACGTCCCTTGCTAAATTCAGCTCCCGAATCCACTGATTTCGAACTGACTGCACTTTCTGTCTGTTATGGGCTTCATAGGCAGCATACCCAATTATTCCCAGCAATGCAAGGTCCAAGAAGTCTTCCATATCTTCACAATCCATATTAAATATTTTTAAGCGCGTTTTTTGCTCAATAAATTAATAACTTTAATTTCAAAATTATATGCTGCCACTCCTTTTAAAAAATTATATACATCTATTTTCTGTACAAATAACATTAAAAAAGAGCACAAGTTATCTTTCAGATTTTTGTTTTGTAATGCATGTTTTTTATTAAAACTGCTTTTAGGGACACACATTTCACTGCAACTGATTTTTTAACACTATTTTTAATATTTCATTGATTAAATCAAATAAAATCTACTTACATTCTCAATTCCTTGATTTAGGGAAAAGAGATATTTTGTGGAATTTCTTATGTGACTGATTGCATTGGCATCACCTAAGTTGATGTTATTGACAGACGCACGACTTGTCAAAGCAACATTGAAGAAGTAAAATTAGGAGGTCGTGCGTTCTGACAGCTCATATCGTAAAGTTTTTAAAACGTCGATATAAAGTACGATCAAAGGCTGACCGACCTAACGCAGTATTGTGATTTAGCTATTAAGCGGTAAAAATTTGCAGATAGAATTTCATAATTTTTAAGGAAAAGATTTCTTGGTGAAATATCCAAGTTGTGACAAAAAAGTGAACAAAACGGTAAAATATAATATTTCGTGTATGATTTTTCAATAACATTGAAATGAGTTCTCAACTTTTAGATCGGATAATAAAACGTGCAAAATTCTGAAACAAAGCAGCGAGGCTTCTGTTACACGAAAAACGAACAAAAGGAAAACCACGACCAGCAAGAGACTGCAGAAGTTACGCACACAAAAACAAAGCGTACATAGCGGAGCACCCGTTCGAAGTAAATTTGCGACAAACAAAAAATTGGTGAGATCTAAATATGTCTGGCATTGCCATAACACGCTTGGGTGAAGAACGCAAGGCGTGGCGTAAAGATCATCCATTCGGCTTTGTTGCTCGCCCTGCTAAGAACCCAGATGGTACACTCAACCTTATGATCTGGGAATGTGCTATTCCCGGCAAGAAGGGTACCCCCTGGGAAGGTGGTCTCTATAAGCTGCGAATGATTTTCAAGGACGATTATCCGACATCGCCACCAAAATGCAAATTTGAGCCTCCACTCTTTCATCCAAATGTTTATCCATCGGGAACAGTCTGTCTGTCGCTGTTGGATGAGGAGAAAGATTGGCGCCCAGCTATTACCATCAAACAGATTCTGCTCGGCATACAGGATCTGCTCAACGAGCCGAATATTAAGGATCCCGCACAAGCTGAAGCCTACACAATCTACTGCCAGAATCGTTTGGAATATGAGAAACGTGTGCGTGCCCAAGCCAGAGCTATGGCTGCCACAGAGTAGACCAAGTGAAGTAAATTTTCTGTCGAATGAATTTTTCGCAGGCGAGCGAGATTTTTATTAATATTATTTGATGCATTCGTTGGGTGATCAATTAGAGTTAGTTGTGTGGCGTGGACGTGGCTATCGCTAATAGATTTTTTTATATATATCTACCACTATGCAGCGCTTTGGTTGCTCTTTTTTACCACAAAATCATTTTAATGTTAAATCTCTCCTTTGAACTCGTTAAATCAGCGATTAAAGAAAAAAAAAAAAACAACAAAATAATATACAAATAGAAAAGAACAGAAATTTATTAAACTTATTTTAAATATGAATAAATAACAACATAAAGATGTATAATTATTATCCAACTATAATTAAACTGAAATAAGTCTAATTCACATACTAATTAAATGCATTAATTTGTTCATAATTAGTTTAAACACAGGCTTGAGGAAAGTCTTTTTCTTGATTTAAATTTCTATGAACTATACAACACTAACACACACACACACACAAAACATAGGTTTAAAACAATTCTGATATATACGCTAAAATATGATTTCTGATTTATTTTTAAATAATAAAACAAGTATAATTAAACTATTTAAAGTTAAAAAAAAAACAATTTGCTTGTAGTTTTTGTTGACTTGTCGCATTATTTGTGCTGCAATTGAAATACTCGTTGAACCAAAAACCATAAAAAACGATTTTGATATTTTTAACCCAAGAGCATTATAAAAATGGGACACATTTTAAGAATAAAATCAAAACCTTTTTCGATTAGAAGCATTTGTATGAAAGGAACTTAATTAAATACTGAATTAATTAAATTTGTGGAAGTCAGTTAACCAAACAATGGCGATAGTGAAAAAAAATACAATTTTATTCTCTCTTTGTACGTCTTCTTTTGATTTTAGGTGATGTTTTGTTGTAATTTTGAACAATTTAAGACAAAAAAGCAAAATTGCTAGAGCAAGATTGAATATTGAATTGCAAGAATTGAAGAATCAGCTTGATTAATTTTTTTCTTTGTTTTTAGGCAAATATATCCTTGTACATTCATAGTACAAGGACATGTTCACCGGCCTAAATATAACAACATTAAAACTAGTTTTGTGTTCTTCAGTGTCTTCATCTCTTTACCTGCCTAAAATTGCAAATATTCTGTAGCTTAAAGAAAAACCAGTTTTCGCTAACGTAGTTGTGCTCAAGAACATGCAGTAAGAAGATCTTCAAAATGTAAATTTAAAAGAATTTCGCGAGAAAAGATGTGGAGCCAACGTGAAATATGTTTCACTTCTCGCTTGATTGTCTTCTGTTGTGAAATTGTGTTAAATTTACATTTTGGAGGTCTTTCTTATATGTCTTTGTCTTTGTGTTTGTCTTTGTCTTAATATTGCCTAGCAAACAATTTTATTATTTAAATTTATTGATTTTATTAATATTAAAAAATTACAATTACATTTTTAATTTTGTGTCAGCTGGCCGTCACTGCAGTAGTATGCACTACGTTAACGTACTACAGTACTACAAGTGTAGTAATGATTAGAGGTTGTTATAACCAATATCTTGACTCGACAGTAGAATTGAAGCATTCTACCTGTAAAAATGAAATATTTCAAAACATCTGCATTTCCTAATTACTTATAATGCAAACATTTGCAAACAAGGTAACTTTAGAAGTGGGTAGCCTAGCAACTACTGCACATTTCCAACCCAAACAACGTGTCGCATCACGAGAAAGGTAATGCGGTTTTATCTAGGAATCTTTCTGTAAGCGATTTTATTCATTATCGACCAACTGCTGTAGAGCTCATTCTGGGATCTTATTGAAGCTTATTAATATTCCGGATTAAAAATGTTCTCTAAATTTTTCAGTTTCTATAATTCTTTCTTTTATTTTTCCGGTTTTTTTTTTTAATTTAACTGAAAAAATGTGGACAAATTTTTGTATATAAAACCATCAGCTTTCGAAAAAATAGTGCCTGATATAAAATATTTGTGAACGTTCCTCAAAATCAAGACTTACTTACATCAGTATTTTGGAATTTTGTTCGTTTTTTTCAAATAGAATGCAATAACAATATAGTTCAGCTACTACAGCTTTTTCGCATTTTATCAGCATTAATACATTTGAAGCCACAACCCAAACAATCATTAAAATTGAATGTTAAGGTTTCCAGTGGCTCCAAACAAGTTAATGTGAGAAAAATTTACCCACCAAATTTTGGATTGGGCTCAGGGACGACAACACAAGACACAACTTAATACTAACCATGCATACAAAGATCTACTGTTAAGTTGACTTTTTGACAAGTTAACATAAAAAACGCTACAGTTAATAACAAAGGTACTCGTGCGATTGATATAAGCAGTAAACATATAGTTCTTCTGCTTCTATTGTTACTGCTTGTATGGTTAGTGTTCAAATTAATAAGAGAAAGGAGTTCTGGAGAATCGAATACGATATCGAATACGATATCTGCAGATTTCTTTCGATCACTTAACGTCAGCATTCCTAACAGTTTCAAACAATCTTCTTAGGGAGAAAGGTTTAAAATGTCAGTTCCACTTAAGCCCCTTAGAGCAAACCGAACAAAACGTTTATGGATTCCTTCAATACGATCAACATGCACATTATAGCTTAATAGCTTATAACTCCAAGTGATGACGCACAATTGCGTACTAATTACTTGTGGTAATTGTAGTCATGCTATTGAATTCTTTCAATTCAAAAGTCAATTTTTCAACTAGCTTGAAACTTTTTATTTTTGGTTTTATGTTGCAGGGAATACTCCAAAGCATACAAATGTAAACTCTGTTTTCAGATAAAGTCTTTTACCGCTGTTACTCCCAAAGAATAAAAATATATTTTTTTGTATCTAGATTTTTGATTTGTGTTCAAATGCATGTACCTTAAAATCTAACAGTAACTTTTAAAAACTAATAAAAGGAAAAAAATAGTAATGGTTAGTTTAATATTTAACACTTAAAAAAAATATCTATTATATTGAATGGTTGTCTCAGCAAGTGAATTTATTATAAGTGACCTTTGAAAGAAATTGTTTAATTTTAAAACAAAACTTAAGTTAAAGTTTAAAACAAAAGTTCAAGAAAAAGTCATCATACATCGATGGAGCAATCATTTATGTGATGTCGCCACAACATCTTATATTGCGATTTCGAGCGATATTAAAAAAAATCGCATTTTTTCTTAGGTAAAAATAAAAGTGGGCGTGGCAAGTCAATTTTTGTGTTTCAAGCTTACTACGTCTAACCCAAGCATTGGATCAAGATTGAAGTTGATAATTTAACACTATACTAACTATCTATAGAAAAAGTGGGCATGGCAAGTTTACTTTTGTTGGACAAGCTTACTACTTCTAACTTAAGTACTGGACCAAGTTTTAAGTTGATACTGGAATTTTTCGAATTTTGGCCACAAAATAAGGTAAAATTTCTAGTGCATTGAAGATGATTTTTAATGTTGAACGATAACTTAGAATTCATTCATATACCAAGGTCTTTGACGGCACCTACACGTCTCAAAGCAGTATCTTTTATATTTTAATCGAATATTAAATTATTCCTATTCGCGAAAAATTCATAAGGTTCATTTTTTGACAAGATTCTTAAAAATGTTCTCCTTTCTACTATGGGACTACTTCTTTCTACTATGGGAAATCTGAATGCTTGTTGTACTTCAAGAATGCATACTCGACTATTGGAATCTGTGTGCTTTGTCTAATATTAAAGGAAGGAGACCCAAGAATCTGCGCCAACTACCGAAGTATAAGTCTTATTTCCATCGCGTACAAGGTTCTTTCGAATGTATTGTATGCAAGATTAAAGCCACATGCCAAAACAGTCATCGGATCTTATCAGTTTGGCTTTTGTCCGGGCAAGTTCACCAACGACTAGATTTTTACACTACGCCAAATTCTGGAATAACCCATGAACTTCAAATCGACACCCACCATCTATTTGTCGATTATAAAGCTGCGTTCGATAGCTTGATTCGGGATTGCCTGAACGCAACAATGTCTGAGTTCGGTATACCTGCTTGTTAAGACTAGTTGATAAGTTGATAAGACTATGCACGATGACGTTGAGCAATGCATGCAGCTTCGTCAAGGTAGGAAATGACTTCTCCGAAACCTTTAATACCGAACGAGGTTTCAGACAAGGCGGACCGTCTGCGATCATGCGATCTCTCAATTTCATCATGAACGGGATCCTACGAAAGCCAGGTGTACATCGCTATGGACACATATTCTACAAAGGTGTCCAGCTCCTTGCGTATGCTGATGATATTGATATTATCGGCCGAACCAAGAGAGATGCAACTGCTGCTTTCGCCGCTATAGAAAAGCAATCAACCAAAGTGGTTTTGACGATGAACGAGAGCAAAACAAAGTATATGCTGCATGCAAATAGGGAAGAGCGACGTCTTAGCTCCCATGTTAGAGCAGCCAAATATAACTTTGAAGTTGTCAAGAAGATTACATACCTTGGTACTGCCGTAAACAACAACAACAATGTCAGCCTGGAGATTAGGCGAAAAATAACAATTGCTAATAAATGTTACTACGGGCTAAGTAGGCAATTAGATT
Source organism: Tetanocera ferruginea (assembly GCA_958299015.1). Classification (NCBI taxonomy): domain Eukaryota; kingdom Metazoa; phylum Arthropoda; class Insecta; order Diptera; family Sciomyzidae; genus Tetanocera; species Tetanocera ferruginea. Next base: position 114,453,405 of record OY282641.1, read on the forward strand.
CCAGAGCCCTCTCTCGATTGGAAAAAAAAGCGTATGATACCTGTCCTTCTCTAGGGCGCTGAGGTATGGGTGGTATCGCAAACAGGTGCAGCCGCTCTTGGGGTGTTCGAGAGTAAAGTTCTTCGACAATCTTTGGTCCTGTTCGAGTTGGCGACGACTATCGTATTCGAATGAACCCAAGAACTGTACGAGCTCTTCAACGACATTGACTTAGTTCAGCGTATAACAATTCAGCGTCTACGCTGGCTGGGTCATGTCTTTCGTATGGATGAATAAACTCCAGCCAAGAAGGTGTTTTAGGCGAAAGCTGATGGTCGACGACGAAGAGGATGGCTACATTGTAGTCATGGTCATTTAAGGCCGAGGAAGAGCTAACCGCGCCTGGTGGAGGAAATTGGAGAAGATGTGAGCGAAGCAGAGACGCCTGGCGAGAGCTGATGAAGTCAGCCGTAACCCGACCACGTTTTGTCATCGCCATCTAAGTAAGTAAGTAAGAATAACAGACGTATAAATGTACAAATAGGTTTGAGTGTCGTAAGAAAGGTGGTCACAAGAGACACTCCACAGGAAGGAGTCATATCATTCCTTCTTTGGCGAATTATGGTTGACAAAATCCTTTCCAAACTTAATACTGGTAGAACAAAAGTGGTAACATATACCGATGACGCTGGTATCCTTATATGAGGAAAATTCCTGCAAATAATTAGTGAACTAATGTCGGGGGAACTAAAAGAGCTATCAGTATGAGCAGCAATGAGCGGCCTAGGTGTGATTCCAATCAAAACCGAAGTAGACAGCTTCACAATGCCGAAAATCAATGGAATAACTCTGGAGCTCTGCACTGAAGTTAAATATCTTGGAACTATCTTAGATAACAAGCAAAGGAAATTAAGAAGGAAAGAAATTCCCTAATGGGAAGATACGACTTTAGAACCCTCATCTCCAATTTAACAATGATGGCTGCAAAATGGAACAGGATCAGGTGTGTACTGCGAAACGCAACAGATCAAAGAGTCGTACAAACTTCCTCAACACATCAGTGTTTTCAGGAAGATATCTATGCAATTGAAAAAGCAGCACAGGCTTTTCACAGCAAAAATGTAACCCCCATAATGTTAGTAGTTTTTGTACATAGCCAAGCGGCCATAAAAGTGATGGAAAGCAAAGCGACAATAGCCCGATTGGTACTAAATTGTAAACAAGTTCTGAACAGTGTCTGTAAATTCCACAATGTACCTCTCTGCTGGGTCCCCGGGCGTTACGATGGAGTTACGATAGACGCAAAGAAAACCATTACAGAAGTGTACATTCCAAGAGGCTTTGTCAAAAGAAGCATCGACCTCAAAGCCAGGGATAATGCTAACATAAACTGGGCTTCCAGAATTGCCTGCATTATATCTGTGTCGACAAGGAATAACGGCTAAACTCATTTTCAAAATTTCAGGAGAGCCTTTTTAAAATTGAAATTGCTACCTAATTTCAGGGTACGCAGACTTTTGTTGATTAGATTTAAATGTCCTCAAGCATTTAATTTTTATGGTACAACCATACAAATTTGCGTCTAGTGTATTTCTTTGCGAAAAACCGCTATGAAAGTAATAACCTCAATTTGTCCTAACTCGACTTTAGCGGTTATTCCTTGTCGACACAGATATCTAAAAGGATCTGGCCAAATTAAACGAGAACATAACTAAGAGACTTCTGCTCTTGTCTAAATGGAAAATCCGAATACTGATGGGATTCCTATCAGGTCACTGCCCCAATCGATGTGACGGCTAGTAAGATTGGCTTATAGCAACAGACTTTTGTCGAAGCTGTAATGATGACGTTTCCAAAAAAACTTCAAAAAAACTTAAGTTGCTTTCGCTTTTACTTTGCTGTGCTTATTGAAAATCGATCAGCAACAGCAAAAGCAGCAGCATTAAAAATAATTTGTTTTACTGCGTAGTGCTACGAAAGCAAAAGAAATTATTTTATTGCTTTGCTTTTCATTTTGCTTTTCTTATTTGTCAAAGCGCTACGAAAGCAGCAATTCATTTGCTTTGCTTCGTTTTGCTGAGGAATGAAAATAGTTTCAGCAAAACAACAAAAGAACAGCAGAACAGCAACATTTTGCTGCGGTAGTGCTACCGACAGTTTTTCAAAGTAACGACATACATACATGACTGCGCACAAGTGTACATATTATATAAAAAACATGCAAATAGACATGCGCCTCTGAAACGAAGCAGCATAGAAACGACGAAGAAGAAATCACGAAAGTCAAACGAATACACAACATCCGAAAGCAAAGCGAAACTTAGCTACTTAATAACTGCTGCTGTCGTATTGCTGTGACAAATTAAAAATGAAAAGCAAAACAATAAAATAATTTCTTTTGCTTTCGTAGCACTACGCAGTAAAATAAATTCTTTTTAGTACTGCTGCTTGTGCTTTGCTTTTCATAATTCACATAACAAAGCAAAATGAACAGCATAACAATGTTTTTAAAAACTGTCGGTACAGCACTACCGCAGTAAAAATTTCGTTGCTTTTGCTATTCTGCTGAAAGCAATTTAAACACTGTTGGAAACAGATTTTTCAAAGATTTGAAGCAGCTAGTGAGGAAACCACTGTTAGATATTTAGAAGTTATCTAAGAGCGCAGAATGTTTTCGGGGACCTAGAATAAGAAGGAATAAGGTTTACTGGGTACCACAACCTGAATAGGTTGAAAATAATCACATAAGGGATTCATAATGGACCAAAAGGCCCCAACGGAAGCACCTTAAAGGTGCACGACCCTTCTGACCTAACGTAACCCAGCTTTTTGTATATCGTTTGTTCGCACAGTTTTTTTTCAGCTTCAGCGTCCACTATGAACGCGGCCTAAGGTTTTATGTAAATATTCCTCATCAAATTGTACTTTTTTTTTGATAATATGCTTAATTTAGTGAAAAACCTATATAAACCCTTCGACACCACTGTATTTAACTGTATACGGCAAAACAATTGCAGTAGCTCTTAAACACTATAAACGATTTTTTCGTTTAAACATTAGTTTTGAAAGTAAGAAATTTTCATTTGCGATTAATGGGTTAAATATAATTCAAACGTAAGCTTTTAAAATATCCATACAAGATATATTGCTTTCGGTCTCCTCTACCAGTATGTGTTCATAGACTTTAGCAACTATTTTATTTTTTTTTGTATACAGACGGATAATATGACGTGTTGTCTGTCTGTAATACGATGGATAATTTAATTTTGTACCCAATCTTAAAAAAAAAAAATAATTATAGACATATTTTAGAGCTCTACGTCAATATAATATAACAGATAAACTCTTGACGATTTTTTTGGGTGTGTCAATTTGTTTTGTTTTTTAAAAAGTAATGCAATGAAGGTTTAAACATACGACTTCTTAGGATTTTGTGGCAAAACTTTGACCTCGATTAACGGTCTAACGCCCTTTTTTGAGCTACAATTTTTTAAACACCCTCCTCGGAAAAATATTTTTAAAGCTTTTGCTTAGCGTTAGTTCTCTTCTCAAAAATTTTGAAACCAAGTATAAGAGAAGATAGTAAATATATATTAAAATTATCTTTATTCGATTTGCCTACCAAAGTGATTTTGCAAAAAATATTGTATGTGATGATGTCAAAGTGGCCATTTGAAAATGTCGAATATAGGGTATCTCAAACACCCCACTATTTTTGAAAATCCAAAAATCCAATCTTTTTCAGGCTTCAGGAAATTCTTAAAATTTTTGAATTTAAAAAAATGCAATCTCAGGTTATTAGACAATTAGACAGAAGCTAGAAACAAAATGTTTCAAAAAAAAAAATATATACTTTTGAAGAAGTTATTGTCCAAAAACTAAACCTGTTTCAAAACACCCCAACCACCCCTACAATTTAAATAAATCAAATAAATAATCGACTTCCTTTGTTTAAAAAATGAGGATACATTTGAATGGGTTGACATGGAATCTGTTGAAGAATTCTATTTTGTAAAATCCCCAAAGTTTCCAGCTTCTTCAATTCCAGTGAGAGCATCAACTCTTTGATAGAAGATGGAAACGTTTTTATTGATGGAAATAATTGATTTTTAAAAGTGTTTCTTGAATTTTTCTAGGCATGATTGAACACATACTAAAAGCTAGTCAAGATAATAATATTTTTGAAATATTTTTTAATAATAAATTAATTTTTTTTACGCAGGTAAAAATTTTTACAAAAAAATATAAAATTTTGATATTTTTAAATGTTTTTTTTTTATTTCCCTGCAAACATTTTCAATGGCCTGAGAATCTCCAGCGAATCGCTTGGAAGATCAAACAATCGCCGGCGAGCTCTTTTGAGAGTCTTCCGAAAATCGCCGAATGTAAGCAGCTGAGGCCATAAAAGCGATTCGCCGGGAAGATTCGCCGACGAATCGCCAAGAGGAGTCTTAAGCGCCGAGAGGAGTCTTAAGCGATTCGCCGGGAAGATTCGCCAACGAATCGCCGAGAAGAGTCTTCTGCGATTCGCCAGGAAGAGTCGCGAGAAAGGGTTTAAGCTGATTCATCGACAAGAGTGGCAAAGAAATCGCTTAAGAGATCCTCAACGATTTTTTGCAGAGCATCGTTGTTGAGCGTTACAAGTTCTTGCAAGTTTGAACTAGTGGGCTCTTCAGACGTTGTTTTATCCCAGTTTCAAGTTTTTTAAAAGTTAAATTTTTTGATTAATTTAAACGATTTTTCAGAGTCTGCTTCATATTGCAATGATAGATTTTGAAAGCTTTTTGAAAAGCCATCTTCCAACGATCGCCTGAATGAGCGAAAGAAGATTTTGAAAATTTTTTTGAATCGCGAATTCATCCCTTGGGCGATCAAAAAGCGATCCATCTTCCAACGATCGCCGGAATGAGCGATGGAAGATTTTGAACATTTTTTGAGAATCGCGCATTCGTCGCTTCAGCGATCGAAAAGCGATCCATCTTCCAAAGAACCCTTAGACGAATCGCTAGCACGTCGTCAAATGATCTAATCTTCCAATCGCCTTCCAAATGTTTGCAGAGTTTTATTCATTTTGTATTTTTGTTTGTATAAAAAGTAATTGTGTAGTGAAAGAATCAGACAATTACTTAATTCGTTTCTGAGTTATACGCTCAAATACCCTTTTAAACACTGCCACAGCAACAACAGCTTCACCTACCAGTTGCGGAATTCCCAAAAAGTTAACGACAATAATCGTTGTCGATATCGGTCATTGTGCGTGCCACTTTAATAGAAAATGACTGTTTTTGTAAGCTAACGAAATCGAAAGTCGTTGTTTAGTCGTTTGGGAATTCCACTACAGGTAGTAAACTTTAAACCTGAACCATCTAAATACCCAGCCGCACACACACACCAAATTTCATCGAAATTGGTTGAGCCATTTAAGAGGAGTTCAGTGACAAAGCCATGTACAGATGAATTTCATATATAAGGATACAACGTTACTTTATAGGGGAAGGGATTTTGAAATCCACTACGTAGAGTAACGGAGGGGGAGGGGGTTTTTATATGAATTAAAAATTAAAGTTTACTCACAGGTTTTTTAAAAAATCATCTAGCTTACTTTTTTTGTTTTTATTCTAGTTTATTTATAGAATAAAAGACATAGTTTTGATGACATCATCGCACAAATGTTTATCGATTACGGCGACTATCATCAGCTAGTCATCATTTAAAAATGGTGGCTCGACTCGAATGACGCATGATACAACACAACAAAAAGCGAAAGTAACCTGAGAGTCGGAATGTTAGAAACAACAACAATAAGATAACACAATGATAAAGGGATCAGTACTAACTGAACGCATCAAATATCAACGATTTTTTTCAGCGATTTATTATTTGATCTTATTTCAAAGAAATAAATTGTAAAATATGTAATAAACTTACCTTTTAATACTTGACACTTTCCCATCAATAAGTTCAACATTACATTAAATAATTCACAATTATTTTAATTATTGTATTTTAAGATATTGTATTTTCTATAACTGTTTTTTATTCACATTTATATGAATTGAATTTTTATACGTTGGTATTTATTATGGAATAAATAATTATTGTCACATACTTAGATAATTTATATATATATACCATATTATAGAATAGATATAACTAACTACATATCGAGTTTATTATTCTCTAAAGAATGCATAGTTTAAGTTTATATTAAAAAATTTTTTTTTTGTTTCGATAACAAATTTTAATTCAAAATATAAAATAGTTTGGAAGTAAAAATTATTTTTTTAAAGTTATGAAATTTAAGTTTTATAATGAACACGAGTTAAAAAAAACACAATTATTTAAATAAAACATTCATTCAAAATTTACAAAATATAATATAAGTATATAGCTTAATATTTAAAAAGCTTATTTATAACTTTAGGAGATTTTTAAAATTTATTATGCTTTAATTTTAGATTTTATATTTTTAGATATCTATAATAATTACTTTTTAAACTTAATATAAAATTATTATATAATCTATGCCTAGGTATATAATTATAACGTTTATTTATAAATAACTTTGGCATGCATTTTATGTCATGTTTTTGTTCTTTTAAAATTAACGCATTAACATAATTTATTTGATATACTTTTTAATAGTTTTGCGTTTTTGAGTTTATAAAAAGTTGAACAGAAAGTTTGGTAGAGCAGCTTATACAGAACCATAGAGTACCATAATTTTAAAATATTTATATAAAGTTAAGCACTAGTTTTTACTTTTGCTCATAATAAATAATAAACTTCATAAAACATAATGTTCGGAAAAAATGTAAAATATTTCTTGATTTAAAAATTGGTTTATTTTCAACTTTTCTGGAATATCTAAGAAATTAAATTTAAATTAATTTAAATTATTTGCTTATTTTAAGCGTGTGTTTTACAGTGTATCAGAAAATAATTTTTAATTTTTTTCAAAAATTCTTTTGTTTAACTATTCGAAAATCTATTCAACTCTTTAACCCATAGCACCCTCTCGACCCCTATCGAGCACATTTCAGCAGCACATATAATACCACTCCCACTGCTGGCGCACTCGCTGCATTTCTCGCTGCCGCTCCTGTTCCATCTATCAAATGGCCGCCTCTTGCTGCAGGTTTTCCTTGTTCTTCTGCAACAAAATGGCAGCACTTGGCGAGTGCACTGCACGCACAGCAGTTGGCAGCACTGGTGCAATCGGCGTGGGACTGTCACACAGCTGCTGTTGATGATGTGTAGGCGCTTCCGGTCGGCGCATATTGTTCTTGCAATAGTATTGTTTATGGGCCAGATAAGTTTTCATATAGTTGAATGAGATGTCGCAGGTTTGACAATATTTCTGGTTGATGTTGGGCGATGCACTGGCTGGACTATTTTCGTCAGGCGTGCTGTTAAGTGGTTGATGTGTTGGCGGTGGTAGCGCTCCAACAATTTTTGAGGGTGAACTTAATGACGGTGGTGGATGCGAAGCAGTCATTTGTGTTGACTCGATGGTGATATCCATGGGTTCGCTCTTGATGTGTGGCATGAAATCATTGGGCGTGCCGATTGTTATGGGCGAATTGCTGCTGTCATGTAGATTGCCTAGAGCTGAGCCGGAACGTACTACTGCTGGTTGTGGCGCTAGATGTGAGCCGGCATTGTTTATAGTGGACACTACGTGGTTTTCCAGAGGCTCTGATTTGATGTTGAAACTGAAAAAAAGAAACAATTAAGAAATGATTACAAAAGAATAAGTAATAGGAAAAGAATATGGTTTGAAATATTAACCTATCTTTAACCTTAGGTTTTTTTACCTAAAGTACTATCTATAAATGGAATTTTGGAGGGGAATTAATTTTGAATGAACTTTTTGAAGAAAATCTTTTCCTCGGTTGGAGACATTGTTATGTGCTTGAAATAATTTCGATGTTATACGCAGGAGGCAAAATAAATTAAAGTACCCAGGAGCAGAAAGTATATTTTATGAATTAATCTTTTATAAAACGAGGAGTTGCCTTTTTTCGAACTCAACTTGGCGAACATTGTGAAACTACCTTTCCGTGCTTCTATATAAGAACCAATTTATACAAAAACTGAACCCAGCTCGTCATACCTTCTCATATTGGACTCTGAAGTAGTTAGAAATGGATCCAAATTCTGCTTTAAAATCAGTGTGAAGTGATGAAGCAAAGTTTTTGTTAAACGACTACGTGAACAAACAAAACTTCTACATTTGGGTAAGGATTAGTCCACAGCTGTATGTAGAGTCTCAATTATATCCGGAGAAACTAAATGTTAGCTGTTTAATTGGGTCAGAAGTTGTCATTGGCCCATATATCTTTCGAAACAAGGAAGGCAGACGGTAAATTTCAATAGTGTCTGATCATGATAACTGACTTTTAGTGGCCTCTATTGGATGACTTATGATTCCAACGACTCCATGAAACATCGCACAAAAAAAAAATATCAAAATCATCTTCACAAATTTGAAGAAATTTTCATATGAACAAATTTGGCGGTTTTGCTTTTTGTCTGACGGCTTTTTCGTGGACCCACAACTCCCATCAAACAGTCACTCGTTATAAGTACCTACAATGGCATCGCCGAAAATTAAATTTCATTCTGTCACTCAAATTTTGCAAGACCTTGTTGATGGTTTCGATCTGTTGCTCACGTATTGCTGGAATGAAATTGGCCTTAAGTGCTTGAATCATTTCCAGAAGCCCAAAAGGGTAAAATCGCAGTTCCAAAGCGGCCAAACGACAACGCCAAGGCGGCTGATAACACAATTTGGGAATTTGGTGCGCAAAAGATTCTATAGTGGCATGGCGCGCCATTATGCATAAACCAGGAATCGTCCAAATTCATGTCTCCAACTTTAGTAAAAACAGTTTGTTAACATGGCTCTGTAACACCCACGTTGATCGAAACGTTGTTCTCAACCTCATTAAAGAGAATGGTCTAATGATGAAACCACTCCACCACTGCAACCACTCCACTACGCACCAAACTGTTACTCACTGTGGATGCATCGGCTTCTCAACAACAACGTGCTGGTTTTCTGAGCTCCAGATGACGCAAATTTTGTTTGTTAACGTAGCCGCCGAGATGAAAATGCAGCTCGTCAGAGAAGACGATTTTTCACATAAAATCATTGTCCAATTCAGCTGTTCTATGGCCTAAACTGCGGAAAGAGAACGAAGCGTATGGTCGTGCGCCATAAATTGCTAAGTCAATTGCCCCTTGTAAGCGAATGATCTGAGATCTTTGTGCAGAATTCTTCTCAGAATAGTGCGTGAAAATTTGAGATTGATGCCGAGCTGATGTTCGCGAATTGAGTCTCACACTCTCGGCTACAGCAGACACATTCTCGTTTGTTCTCCACTAGCCACTGCCAGTCTCACGAACTTTTTTCAGAAACTTGCATATAGCAGGCGCGGTGGGTGTTTCATTTTGGTCAAAACTTATTTTCAAATAATGCACTGTTTGGGCTACACAGCACTCACTTTGGAAATTAGTTTCCAATATTTCCCAAAGTTGTTCGAGCGTAAAACGAATCATTTTATTCCCCGGCGGTTTGATACTGAGTTTAAGTCAAGATTTCGAGCGGGAAACGGCCCTCAGTGTTAGAATATCCTATGATTTAAAAATAATCCACTAGATTACCCACTTTTTTCTAAATATTTTTTTGTATTAATAATGTTTAAACTAGCTGCTGTACGAAGACTCTCGTGGAACACTGTATACACTGTATAAACACTGTATATCAATGATTTCACGATGTTACAACTATTCGAACTCGGGACCACTGAGTGACAGACAAGCGCGCTACCACCTGCACTTTAGACGCTTCCAAAAGGCACTAACAATTTTTTAATTCATTCCTTAGACAGCTCATCTCACCTTACACTGAAAGTAAGTATATGTTGCTTGATAATATGATCAATAATATTTTATTAATATTCTGCAGACCTACCCATGGCTTCCACTATCACCACCAGCACCATTCAAACTACTTGCGCGTGAGGTAGCATCAGCTTCCGAATCGCCTGCCTCTGGCGAAATCGATGGAGAGTTAATTATCGCCTGTGGATGCATCAGTTTCATATGGCGGAGCTGGAAGAATAATTCGAAAAAATTATTAAAAAAGCGGCATAAAAAGCTACTTATAATTCAATTAGGTTTTCAAAAAATTCAAGGACATCTTAAATAAATCTATATTAAATAGAAACTTGAATTACAAGAAACATAGAATTTTTCAACCATTTTTGCTTCAACCTGGAGCCAACTTACCACATTGCCTTTATAAGATGATGAATAATTGCAGATCTCGCAGTTGTAAACTTGTGCCTGTTGCTGTTGTTGTTGTTGTTGTTGTAAGTGTTGCTGCAACTGTTGTTGCTGAGCGGCTGCTAGTTGCTGCACCAAATGTTCCTGGTTCAATGTAGCCGCACTTGGGATTTCTAAGCCTTCATCCTCGAGAATGCAGGACATGTAATGCTCTTCATTGAAGTCGGTGGTTTTCTTATCGAAATGCATGCGTATGTGAGTGCGCATGCCGCTATGTTATCAAAAAGAAAATGAAATGTTAAGGAGGGAGTCACATCTAAAAGACGTGTATAGATTGTACCAAAACAAATAGCGGCTCAAAGTCAAACAGATATGTTAGTACAAAAATGTTTATAAGAGGCAATTGTGACTCATTGTCAGATATTGTCAGTGTTACTATGTAATGTCGGAATGTTTTTAATTCATATCTTCTAATACAAACTGTTTAGGGTAAAATATAAATTTTTTCAATTCCAAAAATACACACAAAATAAGGCATCTATTCTGGCACAACATATAAAACTTCAACTCATAGAGTAAAAAAAACCACTCTCCTAAGCTTTGTTGAGACTTACCGTAACGTATTGCCCTTATATCGGCAGATGGAACAACGGAATGCTTTGACGCTGCCATGGGTTTCCATATGCTTGCGACTCTCACTGGCAGTCAAGCTGACCACATCGCAGACCGGGCACTTGTAGCAATTTTGATTGGAAGTGGCGGATGGGTTGCTGGATGTGCCGGGTAATAGTTGTGAAGGTTGTTGTTGCTGTAGAGCTGGTGGAGCTGGACAGGGTAGGCCAAACTCATGCATCGTCTTACATTTGGAACATTTCTCCTTTGGTAGAGCATGCTAATGGAATTTAAATATGAGTTACAGAAAAATCTTTGGCATTTTGTTTAATTGCTAAATATTACCTGCGTCGCATCGGCATTAGCTGCCGCGGCGGCGGCGGCTGCTGCAGCTGCTGCTACAGCCCCACCTCCTTTGGGACAATAATAATTCTGATGCGCTCGCAGATTGTCCAGCGACGTATACTTAATGCCACAAGCAGCGCAGATAAGTTGCTGATATGCCACCGGAGTGGTGTCTACAGTCGTGGGACCGGCTGCCATAGGTGGCGTACCACTATGCTTAACATCGACTCCACCTCCATCGCTGCCAGTGACATCCTGATTTCTTGCAGAGCAATAGTGTTGCTTATGCGCCAAGTAGTTCTCATATTTGCAGAAAACAATGTTGCATTCCTTGCATTTGGAGACACCTTGCTTAACATAGATTTGCGGTTGACCGCCCGAATTAGACTGTGTAGACGTTGGCAGCGACATTAACGCTGATTTGCCTACCAATTCAGCAGAGTTTGAGCCCGAACCAGCATGCGCCGATCCCGTAGCAGCTGTCGATGAACTTACGGCGGCGGCAGCAGCGGACAATTTTAGCGCCAATTCAAGATTTTGTTTGGCCAGTAGAGGATTCATTATATTCGATTCCGAAAGCTTAAGCGCAATGTCGGCGGGCAACATGGAACGTAGTGGCAGTTGATCGAGAAAATGATTGCCTGCGGCTGCAGCTGCTGCAAGCGCTGCTGTGGTGCTCGCCGTAGCAACACTGACTGGTGGTGACATCGATGAAGTGCTGCCAGCACCACCACTGCGTGGGCTGATTGCACGTCGCTTGGGTGATGGACTCATCGATGGGCTGTTAGGCAGTGAAGGTGCGCACACGATTTGCTCTGGCGTTATGCTGCCGCTGTCGTCCATTGAAAGGTTCTCTTTACTGGCTTCGAGAAGTGTATCCATATCTAGACGCTGTTGGTATTCAGAATCTAGAAAAGCGGAAGACGGTCGCATGCGTTGACGCTGCAACACTGCTGCCAGCGGTGAGCGACGCGAAAGAGAGAGATCAAGTGGCGCGGATTCGCTGTAAATAGCATAGTTTAGTGAAAGAGACAAAACTATATAAGTAATTTTATTCATTTCTTATAGTTTGAAACACCAAAATGGCGTCATGCAACTTACCGTAAACCGCTTTCATGTCGCTTTGGAGTTGCCTCAGACATCTCCGCATTACGACTTGCGGCAATCTTTTCAGCTAATAACGGCAACATGGCTTCACTGCTGATGTGCTGTTGCTGTTGTTGTCGCGTTGAGTCTACGATGGGTATTTGATGACCATTGCCGCTGCTGTTGATGTTATTAGGTGCAGTGCTTGCTGGGATACCGCTGCCAGCGGGTGAGCTGCTTGCAGTGCTCATATTTAAGGCAGTAGCTAGTGGTTTCAGTGCTCCATTATCGAGTGTAAAGCAGGTGTTTTCGGGATTAACAATGCCAGATGAAGCAGTTGTGCTATTTGTGATGAAGTGAAGAGAACAAGTTATTAAAAAAATTGGCATATTAAAATGTACAAAATTATAAGAAAACCTCATAAATTTACAGGGTGTCCCAGACTAAGGTGATACTAATGCGGGAGTGATTCTCCGTCATAATGCGAAAAAAAAATTGTATAGTTGGGGTGGATGTCAACAAAATATTCCCTCTAACTTTTGTTGTTTTAATGCTACATATTTTTATGTGAGTTTCAAGGGATCTGCATTTTAAAAAGTTACCGATTGACAATGACAAAATGTAAATGAAAGAACCATGTTTATCGAAGAAGAAGGATCAAATAAACGACTAAAATCGAAATAATGAAAATAAAATGTTATCTTGGACTTCCAGGAACCATAATGTGTGGTCTTTAACGTTACAGGTGCCTACCTTTTGTTCTAATTCTAATTTTTTTTATGCCTTTATGCAGAGAAGCACTGGCTATTATGGTTTCCGGTGGTTATGGTAAATAAAGCAAGGCAGTGTAGTATAGTCGGTAAAGAGCAAAATTAAAAAATTTGTTTTTTGACAGTTACACCTATAGAAAAAAATTGACGATATGTAGCCATTGCATGATAAGACCGTATCATTTTTTAGCAAAAATAACGCATACTTATTCTGCCCGTAAAATGTTTTGTTGTAGATGATTACGGACAAAGATCCGTTAGTACGTTCGTACGTTCAGCTTTGCAAAGATTATAGGCCGCATTTGTTAAATGTGCGGACCCACAAGTAGATCATTTTATAAATGTCGACAGTTATTTATAAAATATACTTCATACTTTAATATGATTAATTGAACCAAATTCGAATTGACTTAGCCGTGCTTGCAGTTCTTCACGCAAGATCAACTTGAAGCATTGCAATCTATATTTTGTTTTTACTAAACCAACGCTCAGGGGATGCCCCTATAAATTGTCTTGATTTGGAAAAGAGGTGATAGTTAAGTTGGAGGGTGGAAGGATAGAGTAATGACGGTGAATATTTGTTTTAAATTTGCACAGTTCGAAAACGTCGGGAAACACAAACGCAGAAAGATTATGACACAATTTTACTGTGCGACCAAAAAACGAATTATTCCTGAAATGCAAAGTTCTATTGGGCACCACAGCAATGGTATGAGAATGGGCTTGGAGAGCTGCCCTTGTGAGCCTAGGAAACCCACGAGCTGTTGGCGCCAGGCCGCGTTTTTCCCGTCGATGCACAAGAGAGTTGGGAGAAGATGAAATGCTTTCATGCCCTATAATATATCGAACTTCGTTGAATTCGGTCGAGTAGCTCTAAATAAGATCTTAAAACCCCTGTCCATATGTGCGAATTGTACTTAATTTTTTAGCCTTATATATGAAGTATAGATTATACGACGATCAGCTGGAGTAAAGTATTTCTTATTCGTTTTAAAAAACCAAGGCACTTGGCCGCTTTTTTCAAACACATCGAACTTTTCAACACATCGAATATATGATCATTCCATCGAAGATCGGATTAGATCGATATGTGCAGCTGACTCCGTAATATCCACATCGTTCATATTAAGGGCTGCTAAGGGACAATTCATTCGCTTGTGGTGAGTCGTTAAGAAGTGTGGCATTCATATTTTGCCATTTTCTCAAAATCTCCAAAGAGCTCAGGCGTTTTTCGTACGAATAAGAATGACAAATGCTGCTGTTGTCCGCAAATGAATGAATTGGGTTATGTGTCAACGACAGGAGGTCGTACTGTAGTGGTGTCTTTGAAGAAACACGTGATCCATCGAGCAAAGTAGTTAACAACACCATAAGCATTTAGTTTTGTAACGAGTGCTTTATGAAACACCCGGTCAATCGCATTTGAAATATCCAGAACGACAACCCTACTCTTACCAAAAAAGTGGACACAATGGTTCCACTTCTGTGTCAGAAACGCCAGAGTGGGCCCTGCGAAAACCATACTGACGGTCACTGAGTATTTTGTTGTGCTACAGATAGTTCATCAGGTGAAAAATAAGTTTACTCTCTACATGACTCAATGGAAAGCGTAGAGCATATCGCAATGGGTCGATAGTGTGCAGAGTTCTTGGTATTTTCCTTTTTGAGCGTTGACTGGACATTCGAAACTTTCCAACAAGATGGAAATACTCGTGAACTGTTGGCGGTATTGAAGAGGTTAGCTCTATTTCTAAATTCACTGCCACTGCCGCAGTGGTACCAAACAAAGAACCGAAAATATTCAGGGAGGCAACACGCAAAATTATTAAACTACTAAGGAAAATTCCACATTCGCTGCTTTTGATACTGACGCTGTCACTGCTAGATTGTAGTTTGCAGGCAGTAAAATACGAAACAGCTGATCACTGCCACTGCCACTGACGCTGCTGCTGCCACTGCCACTGCTGCATTGTAATTCAGCTAATTGCGCAATGGCCGAGCCAGAGTAGAAGCACACGTTTTAAGCGTAATTGGCCGTATGTCATCGATACAGATATTTCGATATTGAGATTTGCGAGAACAACCCTTTTAAATGATCTTGTTCGAAAATAAATCTCCTGCATTGCAGATGATAGACTCCCAACAAAAGGCAGAGGCTGATTGCTAGCGTGGATTGTGAAGCTCTGTGCAAACAATCCAGCCAAGAGGTTCGCTTCATTAGCCAGGTCAGTGAAGATTTGATCATCTTTTAAAAGATTTCGGATACGCGAAGACGTCGGATTCTTTACTCTTATAACAAATGACCAAAAGTTTTTGCTCCCTTTGGAACAGAGAAGAATCTGTTCTTTGACGCGAGTCTCGTGCAGAAATTTTTCGAGCTTTGAAACTGCATTACAGCGATTCCTAGACTAAATGTATCAGCATTCTTATTCGAGTGCCAATTTTGAAAGACTTCATCCTTAAACCTGACTGCAATCCTGCAAGTTTCATTTAACCAGTGGTCTTTTGGCAGTGTTGCCAGGTATTCTGAGCGGCTTCCCCCTAAATGGAGCTTAATTTCCCTCTAAATTCACGCATTTCTCCCTACAAATTTTTTGCTAGGCATTAGTAATAAAATAACACTTGAAATAAATACATTATAAAATTTTTTAAAATATATTTGAGATCAGTTAGTGCACATGTTAATAAACATGCATAAATATGTACATATTTAGATTTTTTGCAGTTACTTTAATAAAACTTTTATCGGTTCAAGTCCGTATTGTTCACCTCAGGATATCTTTAACCAGTGGGTAAAGTTCTAGATTTTCAGTAGTTTCAGAAAACCAGGAAATATCCACTGGTTAGAGATATCCATAGCTGAACAATACGTCCCTAACCATTGTAAACTTCTTTAAACGCTTCCAGGACGTCGTCAACAAATTCGCTACGACGGGAGGATTTTTGTTAAATAAACGTCTTGGAAATCTAACTAAACATTTTGTGCAACGGAATTCTTCTTTTGACTACTTTCTTCTTTTGAACACACCACACTTTTAACTGAGATTTTAAATTTGATTTTTATTGAGATTATTATTATAATTTGAATGAAATCAAAGCTGTCAAATTCAAATGTAATTTTTTAATGTACACAGCTACACAACTGCTTTAGTCCTCAAGTTTAAGGCTATAGTAGAAATTTTTTTTTGTAAAGTGCTCAAGTCCTCAAGTTTTCATCTACAAGTCCTCAAGTCCTTCAACTGCACTGAATCGTGAATACCACTAATGCTTTATTTTATTCTTTGTTAGTCACTTCTATTTGTGCATGATTATTTTTAACCGACTTCAAAAAGGAGGAGGTTCTCAAGTTCAACCAACACACATGGTTGGTTTCTCTTTTTTTTTTGTTTTTGTTAATGTATGTTTTTGTGAGACTTTCAACGTGGAGGTGCCCGTCTATGAAAGTGGGCTGTACTCGGCAAAGAGGCGTGTCTCTATAAGAAAAACAATGTATGTCGGTAAGTATTGACACTACGGTAATAAAATTCTCAGTAAAATTACAAGGGCAGGCACAAAGATTAAAAAGGACGATAATTTAAGTGGGCGTAATTCTAAAAAAGGGTGTGGCAATATTGTAAAAACTCTGTAATGAATGAAATTGACACTAGAGTACTGAAATTAAGTACAGAGGTAGGCACAATTATTGAAAATTACTCGAAGAAAAGTGGGTGGCATTCGACAAAGGGGTGTGGAAATATGAGACAATTCCTGTATCTCGAATAATATTGATGCTAAGGTATAGGAATGTATTACAACGGTAGGAAAAATTACTACAAATTTTTGTTAAAACAAGTAAAGAAAGTCTAAAGTCGGTCTAGGCCGACTATGAAATACCCTAAACCTAATTTACAAAAAAAAAAATAATATTATTAGAAATGGGCGTGTCCGGATGGAGCCTATATTTGATATGCATTTAAATGTTGATGAAAAATTCACCAAAAAAATACCAAGTTTTATTCCTGTAACTCACAGTTAATGCCTTTATCGTGCTTTCGCTATGGGAGGTGGGCGTGTTCATGGACGGATTACTCCCAATTTTTGAACACACCTTAGTTTTGGTATAAAATACATACATACCAAATTTAATTTCTCTATGACAAACATAACCTCATTTATTGAGTTTTAAACTTTTTAGGTTGGGAGGTAGGCGTGTCCGTAGGCAGATGACGTCCATTTTTCAAAACCATCTTTGTCTTGTCATAAAAAACATATGTGCTAAATTTGAGCTCTGTAGGTTAAACAGAGGCTTATTTATTGCGTTTTCAATTTTTGGGTTGTATGGGAGGTGGGCGTGTCCGTGAGCGGATGACGTCGATTTTTCGAAGAAATCTTTGTGTTTGTATAAAACACATACATATTAAATTTTATTGTTGTAGGCTAATTATGAGCTGAGTTATGCAGTTTTTAATTTTCGCGTTGTATGGGAGGTAGGCGTGTCCGTGGGCGAATGATTTCCATTTTTCAAAACCATCTTTTTTTTGTAATAAAAAATATATGTGTCAAATTTAAGCTCTGTAGGTTAAACACAGGCTTATTTATTGCGTTTTCAATTTTTGGGTTGTATGGGAGGTGGGCGTGTCCGTGGGCGGATGATGTCCATTTTTCGAAGACATTGAGTTATGCAGTTTTAAATTTTCGCGTTGTATGGGAGGTAGGCGTGTCCGTGAGCGGATTCCAAAAATATTCAATAGTGCAGATCCTTGGGTTCATGTGATCATGTGTACCAAGTTTCCCGCAATTATCTCAACTCCTTCTTCTTATCCTGTGTTTACGGACAACGCACAGACGGACGGACGGACGGACGGACATAGATAGCTCGACTCACGTGGTGACGCTGATAAAGAATATATATACTTTTCTATACCGGACTCGCTTCGGTCTATGCGTTACAAACGTTTGCACAAAGTTAATATACCCTCACCTTTCAGGTTTAGGGTATAAAAATGGGCGTTATTCGAGAAGGGGTGTGGCAATATTAAAAAAACAATGTATCTCGATTTCTTTTGACACTACGATACTATTTAGTACTATTTAGTACAGAGGTAAGTACAAATATAAAAAATTACTGCCAATAATGTGGGCGGTATTCGATAAAGGGGCGTGTCACTATAAGAAAAACACCGTATCTCAGTAAATATTGACACCAGAGTACTGACATTTACAGCAAAAATTCAAGGGTAGGTACAATTATAAAAAATAACGGTCAATTAAGTGGGCATTATTCGACAAAGAGGTGTGGAAATATTAGAAAAACTCTGTATTACGAATAATATTGACACTAGAGTACTAGAGTTTACTACAGAGGTATGCACAATTATAAAACAATTTATTTCAATAAAGTGGGCGTTGTTTGATAAAGGGGTGTGGCAATATATGAAACACAACACTGTATCTCGAATAATATTGGCACTAGAGTACTGATATTTAGTATAGAGATAGGCACACTTATAACAAATTATTGTCAATAAAGTGGGCGTCATTCAACAAAGGGGTGTGGCAATATTAGAAAACACTAAATTGTATTTACACCGAACAATTTAAGTTCGGTTAAACGATTAAAAAAGTTTACAATTTTATACAATTTAATCGAAAATGCCGACTTCGAAGTCGGCACTAACATAATCACATTTTTTGTGCAGCTGCAACACACATATAGCTTTTTAATTAAGATTTAAGAAAAATTAAGATTAAAAATTAATACAGCGTCACCTAAGCAGGATATTCACAAATAAAAAAGTCTTAAATAGAGTAAGGATGGCAAAAATATATGATTTTATGTCAATGATTAGCGCTGACTACAAGCTTTTATTATTATAAAAAATTAATATATTTATGATAAAAATAAAACAAATTCAGAATAATTGATATCATAAGATTTCCAATTTAATAATGAATATAAATAAATTATCAAATTTGACCAAGGAATAAATAGTAAAAGTCATTAAAAATTATTTTTTACTTTGTAGTGATTTTGAAGTAGGTTTTTTTTTTTTTGTTAAAAAGTTTTTATTTTACATTTAGTTCCATTTCGATATACTTACAGCGACGAATTTACGAAATTATCGCAGATTACAGAGTTGCAAACTTTTTCATGGAATATTAGCTATCAATGAGTGCATTCAATCCGAAAAAGCGCTCAGGTAGCGAAGTAGCATAAAGTGATACTTTCTGTTGAATGGGTTTTTTTGCGAAAAGTCAAATTTCCAACAAACTGATTGTTCATCTGTCAAAATGAAGTGAGCGTACACCGCTCAACCGAGGTAGCATAAAATATTTTCGCTACCTATGATGGCGACCGCTCAGGGAACATGTTGTGTGAGCGGTTTATGCTACATACCATTCAGCCGGAAAGTTGTGGAGCAGCTCCGTAGAAAATTTTCTGCTGAATGCACTGAATATGGTCTTCTTTAAAGTATGTACATTTGTCACAAAACGCATTCAAAATCTTCTATCCCCCTAAATTTCCCCCTAAATTTATTTTTCTCCCTCCAAATATCTCCCTAAAACTTTTCCTCCCCTAAAATTTCCCCTAAATGACGGAAAAACCCCTAAATTTAGGGGGAAAACCCCTAAACTGTCAACACTGTCTTTTGGTATACTAAAAATAATTTTTTGGGGATAAAATGTTTCATACCCAGTAAAATAATTTCTTGCACTATAAGAGCCCGTTTGCACGTTTCTATCAAAATCACAAAAAAAATATATGAAAAAAAAGGACATATTCCTCTCCCGCAAGGACAAAGTTGTTTTTTTATAAAAACATTTAAAAATAACGATCTTAAAATGCTTTGATTCTTATAAGAAAAACAACCTTTTCAAGCCTTTAAGGTACTATTACAGTGTTTAAAAAATTACAAATAATTTTTTGTTTTTTTTTTAGAATCTGGTTTTTTAAGGTCTTAAGAATGCGTATACGAAATTTCAGAAAAAAAATATCAATTAAATAAAAAGATATAACATACAATATATTCGTATTATATTCATTTATTCATACTTATATCGTTCATAGATGAAAATTTAATCGCGTTTTTCTCGAAACAAGTTTTTTAAAATTGGTTTCTAAGATATCTTATTGTGATCTTCATAGACTCTGTTAAGCACTCTTCCTATAAAAAGCCGAGAAACTTTTATATATTGTTTTTTACGGCTAAAAATTTCTGCCAAAAAAAGGGGTTTTTTGTAAATTTGTTATTCAACGCATGTCATTTTTTTTGTTTTGTTTTTTTTTTTTTTATTGGCGTAGGTAGAGTGCTCAACTACAACCCTTAACTGAAGAACCCACTTTGATTTTTTACTTTCCGACGCCTTGAAAATGCTGTAGACGAGAAACCAACTTACAACTTTTTTTTAAACACGCCAACTTCAACGACCTCTAGAAAATAAACAACAAAAAAATAAATTTTTTTTTATATCTTCAACTTGAACTGTACATAATGTAAATAAATTTGAATTAAATAATTTCATAATAGTTTGTAAAAAATATTTATAAAAAAGGTGTTGTTTTTAATGTTTTTAATGTTGTTTTAACTGTAATAGTTCCTTAAGCAAAAGTAAGCATACAATTCAAGAAATATCATCTTTCCAAACGCGATGTTAATCACGAGCCTTACCCACAGTCATGTATGAAGGATATCCGAAGCGAAAGTTATAATCGAAATCAGTGATGGCATTTTCGATACAATTGTACTTTTTTCAGTACACTACCCTTATCAAAAGTACGTAAGTACCCCGGAGGCATTTTCAGTACTATTTGTGCAAAACCAACATTATATGTTTCATATTATTTCAATTATTTTAAACAATACAAAATTTTTTTATTTCTTTTGTGGTTAATTCTAGGAAAACTATGATTTTTAAACTGCTTCAAATATAAATGTGGACAATTCGTAATTTTCTTAAAAACTAATCTGATGTTAAATGGATAAATACATAAAAAGTTAAGATTATAGCGCATTTGGACAGCATTAAAGTAATATTTAAGGAAAAAGTTTATCGTGTGTTTAAGGAGCTTATCGTGTTCCTTATTTAAATGCTTTGACTGCATCAAAATCAAACCCAAGTGAAATCGATTAATACTATAAATCATTACTTTAGCAATAGTTTCAAATATCTCTCGGAAAGAAAACATATGAAATTTTTGAAAATTCTGAAGCACCGAACAGGATATTAAAAACAAAAAAATAGACCAATTTACCATTTCACCCCTTGAAAGGACTTTGACCGAGCTACTTATGATCAATTGTGTTGTGTGTGTTATTAAATGTTTGCACACAATTGACGACTCTGAACGGCTCTGAATGGCTAAAGTTCATGTTCTCAAGAAGCTTTACATGGCATTATTTACTCTCTGAGGTTTGCCATTGTCTGCAATTATGAGAGATGGTGACCGATCAGAAAAATTTTTTATTGAAAAAAAACTTTTCGCCGCGGCTGGAGATCGAACCCGGGTTCCGAGCATGCTTGCTTTTTTATATTATTTTGACAATTTAACTTAACAAACTGCGAGTTGAAAAAATTTTTTAATATTTTGATTTAATTTAAACCTTAAAATCAGTCATCTTTTGATACAACTTTTAAAAAATAAGATTAGTAATATTAAAAAAGATATTAATGTTGTGTTAGAATAGGTTGTAATAATGATTGGTTACTGCGTTTTCAAAGTACAAAATATTTAAACTGAGTGTTTTTTCTGTGTCACACCCGTCCCAAAAAAGGCTAAAGTTTTCCTAAGAAGCAACACGGGCTTATGATACGAATGAAACTTTCCTAAAGTAAGGATGTTGATGTTTCACATAAATTTGTTAACTTTTTTCATTCAATAAATTATTTTTATTCTTTATTTTCGTTACAAGAAGTTGGTCACACCCGGAACGGTTTTCAAAATTTTTTTTCTAATAATGAAATATTTGCAAGTATATGAATAAATTCTTTGATTAAAACAAGTTTTGTAAATTCATGTAAAGCGAAATCATTTGTATAGGTATTAATTTGATCAAAAATTCATGCGAAAAATTTTTTGCAAAAAAATATTTTTTTTTAAGTATATTAAAAACTTGAAATTATTTGTATAGGTATTAATTTGATAAAAAATTCATGCAAAAAAAATTTTTTGCAAAAAAATATTTTTGTTTTTAATTAATACATTAATTAAAAACATATTTTTTTGATTTAAGTGTCAAAAATATGTGAAAGTTATTATACCCATTAAGTTCTTATATATAATTCCCACATCATTCGCACTCGTCACACCCGGTACAATCTAATGTCACACCCGTCCCATTTAAAAGTTTAAAAATGAATGGTTATCGCCATTTTTTCAAAATATTTTTCACTGGTATTCAACAGAAAATATATTAAATTTGAATATATGCAAGTCAAAAATGGTCTCATTGTGGCAGATGGACTGAATTTCAATGTTAAACTCAGAATTTTTAGTTTTTAAACTTGTGCTCGTCACACCCGTCCCAGGTGTTTAAGCGAATGTAACTATTTAACTAGTATAAATAACTGCATTATGTTTTAGCATTTTGAAACCTTGGGGCATCTTCTAAAATACCCTATAGTAAATTGCTAAAATTTTAACCGGTTAATACCATTTTCAGCACGATAAAGTAGTCAAAACGTCACACTCGTCTGTATGGAATGAGCCATGGATAATATGTGGAATAGAACCAAGGCAGACTTAACTGAATATTTTTGACAAATAAAATTACTGATTCAAACCTCAAACAAATTCTACCCAAAATAAGCAAAATATTAAGAAAAAATAAATCAGATATGCTGATCTTTACCCGAATGGGTATAAAAATGTTTAAGAATATGTGTTCTTGTGTTTTAGAAAAGTTTCTTATGCTAAAAATTAACTTGATAAGTCCTTGGTGGAAATATTTTTAGGGGAACTGAAGGAGTTTCATCTCTCCGCATACTGCAAAAAGTGCTAAATATATTTTTACAATCTAAAATTTAGTTAAATCAAAATTGAGAAACCATATCGATGGTTGAGCTCACTAAAGTGATAAGAGAAAAATTTCAAATGTTCAGGAACGTCGATTTTGTTTTTAAATTTCAATACATCTCAGTACAAAACAATAATTTTAACTGTGTACTGACACGCATTCACTGGCTATGCATTTTCAATAAATTTACTCAAGGTAGATATTATATTGATGGATTGAAAAATGCAGTAAACCTAATTTCGTCAAAAGGTCACTTATCACTTTAGTGCGCTTAACCATCGATATACAATAAAAAACTATTTCAACTTGAAGTCAAACAAGAGATCATTTTACTTTAAATTCAATAACAATTTTTGTTATAACACTCAACTATCTTAAAAGATATAAAAAAAAATATTTATAATAAGATAGACACAAAGATAGACAACGAAGAAAGATAATTGTGTAAGAAAATTAGTAAAAAATCAGGATTAAATTTTATTTGTAACAATATGATTTACTCGTAAGAATATAAACTTTTACTTCAATTATATTAAAAATTATACAAATAATGGGTCGAATGCAAATTTTAAAATTTTCGATACGATTGACTTCTATTAAGTACTATTTTCAACTTGATTCGTTACGAAATCCACAAGAGCAAATGCCATCACTGATCGAAATAGCACAAAACTTTTTATTCTAACCATTTAATGGCATTGTAATCTATTGTTACCTAAATTTTGATGGTGATCTTGGTTATAGTGTTGACGTAATCCTAAAATATTATGCTACAAACTTCAACTTTTAACTTTCAACGCATTATTTTGCCTACAGTCTTATAATCACTTTGTTTTTGTAAATTTAAAAATAAATTTTGATAGAATAACTTACAGAGGTCCTGGAATGAGGCTTGCCGCTCTAATCAGCGAATATGGAATGATTAGTATAGGATTTGTGGGTAGTGCCAGAAATGGTTGTGGTGGCGGTTGCAAGGAAGCAGCTGCAGCAGCAGCGGCCGCAGCGGCGGCTGCAGCAACCATGGCAGGATTTGGAGTTTTGGTACGAGTTTGCGGACTAACAGAACCGCCGCTGCCGGCAGCTTTAGACACAGTAGATGTGGTAACCTCCAGCTTTGGTGTCAGTTGTCTAGAAAAGAAATTAAAACAAATTATTCATAAACTCTGCTATTTAACGCTCAACTAATGCTGTAGCGTACCCGTCAGTGCGCCTGGAACTGCAGTAGTTCTGCTTGTGGGCACGATAAGTCTTAACATTATTGAATCTTATATCACATTCGCTGCAGTAACGATCAATCTGCTAAAGTTTTCGTTATTATAGAAAAGACAAATAGTAAAAGTTATAATTATAAAATATTTTAAGGTAAAGCAAATTGTTTACTAATCAACCAACAAGTAACTCACTTGACTAGAACTATCATCCATGACGCCAAGGCCAACTGAAGCGGCACCATTTGAGGCGGAATTGGCGCTGTGTGCGGGCGAGGACTGATGCATGCGCATGTGACGATTAAGCGAAACTTTCTTGTCAGCGCTGTATGAACATTGTGCGCAAGCATATTGCTTGCCAGTTTTTTGTGATTTAGTTGCCGGCTCACCAGCATTTGGATTTGTGACACTGGATGCAGTTGTGCCCACCACACCAGTGGGTGTTGTATTTAGCGCAGATGTTTTATCGCCGGAAAGACCAGCAGCAACGCCGTCTTCATCCACATCTTTGCTGCTAAAAAAAGATGAACAGAATGTTGTGAGCTCAGTAAAGAAGCTACAAGCGCTTTAGTGCATACTTACCGATGCGAGCAGTAGTACGCTTGATGCGCCTCCAGCGTTGAGGGCGAACTAAAGACAATGCCACAAGGCATGCACATGAATACTTTTACGCGTGGCGGCATGTCCACGGTGGTCGCTGGCGCCGATTTGAGAATTGTTTCCCCTAAAGTGCTTGCCGGCAACATGGACTCTAAATCTTCTTGTTTGTTGAGCGCTGGTGGTGGTGGTATATGTCCCGCTGCCGCTGCTGCGGCGGCAGCACGTTTCTTCGTTTGCGTTTCCTCGTGCATGGCTTTTAAATCTTTGGCATCTGGCTTGAGTGCAGGATCCGAAGCAAGAAAAGCATTCAAGCGTAATTTTGGCAAAATGCTCGGCGGTGAGCAAGATGCTTGTCGCGTGGACATTGGCAATTGCTGCTCTTCCTGCTCATCATCATATTCTATTTGGCCGCAACCAGAAGCGGCACTGGAAGTGGGTGTATTACGCTGCTGATGTACCGTGTTGTCTTCATAGTCCTCATCGTCGTACTCTTGTTTGGTGCGTACTTCTTCTTTGGGTTCTATACTAAGTGCTTCAGGTGAAATAGTACGCTGTAGGTTTTCTTGTTGATTAGCAGCTGTTGTTGTAGCGCTTAACGCTGTGCGAATTGGTGTCATTCTTGTAGCAGGTGTTGGAGTTTGTGGTGCTGCTGGTGGCGCTTGTGGCGATGACGAACTTGGATTGGAATAGTTGAGTGTGGAGTGTGACGCTTCCGCGTTAACTTCTTCAGTCATTTCAACATCAGTCTCAGTCTCGTTGGTATTGGCTGGTGGCGATTGTGGATCGTGTTGCTCTTGCGAACGATGATCTTGATCATCGGATAAATCGCTGGGATTTAAATCTTTGGAATCTGCAAAAAATAGAAAAAAAAATCAATTATTTGAGTATGTTACTTTCCCAAATAGGCTTAATATCTTATGCTAAGATCACATGTGTGTTAAAATCTAAAAAAATCTGACCCAACTTAAGCAGACAAGAAACCACAAAAGCTTGGCAAGATTTACATCGCATTCACATGAAATTCTTCCAAGAAGCATATCGCTGAGACATGCGCATTTTCACCAGAATTTCTCACTAACCATAAACTGCGCCATGAATATGTGTCAAATTGACCAAAGGTTAACAATTATTATCGAGCAAATTGTCAGCCTTCATAGCAGTCTGCGAGCCAGACAGTTAAGCAAGCAAAACAAACAACAACAAAACTTATGCAATTTCAAGCCGGTCCAGACCAAGCTAGCCTAGCTTAACGGGGTACAATAAACTTAAGCGCGCTGTCATCGTTGCTGTTGTTGTTGTTGTTGTTGGTGTCGTCCACATGTCTGGCATGTAGCTGCAATCGTTTTTATCCGACAAACGGATCAGACTCCAGCGGATTAATACACTCAGATAAACAGTCTCGTAAAACCATGAGATAGAAAAACAATTTATATAATGATGGTCGAATAACTGGGATTCTTTAGCAAATGGAATGTGATTTTATTTTATATTTAAAGAAAGTATTACAAGCCTTATTGTGGTAATTGACAATTTTAAATTTCTAAATATTTGTACAGCTTTTAAAATGTTCATGAGTTCATGAGTACATGAGTTTATGAGTTTTGGAAATGTTGAACTGACAATGTACAGTTTACAGATACAGTTTGTACAGTTTACAGATTTTCTACTCAGAGAGTACAAGTAATTTTTTTCTCAAGCTATTCATATGCTACAAAAAATAACAACAACTTTGTTAAAATACATAAGGTTGAGTTTTCTAATCACTTAATAAAGAATAATAAAAGTATTAAAGATTATAAATAAGGAAAGCAGAAGCTATGATTCAGCTAGTGATTGAACCCGATAGATTGTGAATGGTGGAGGGACTATCAATACAAATTCTTAAGCAATACAAATACTTACTTGAATTGGTACCTACTAAACCAAAATGAGGCTGAAGAGACTGAAAATACTATTCATTAAAAAGGATGTTCCAATAGTTGGTGTCGTACTTTTTTATCGATTAAAAACTGCATTATCAATCATTGTCCGCCATATTTTGTGTCATTGTCATTTTAAAAGTATAGTATTTTAGCTATGGATCGTTAAACGAAAGAACAACGTCTTGAAATCATCGATTTGTTTTCTAAAAAACCATCTTTTCGGGCGAGGCTCATTTTCACTACGGAATCTATGTTAGAAGCAAATGCATCCACCGCGAGTCACTGTTTAGTGCGGTTCATTGGTCGGTGGCATTATCGGGCCGTTTTTTTAACGAAGATGAGGACGGAAACATCGAAAATGTTAACTCGGAGCGGTATTAAACCATGTTGGATTGATATTGGATTTTGTGCCAGAGGTTAGAAGCTCAAGGTCTGGGCAATATGTGGTTTCAACAGGACGGTACTACACCACACACTACTCGCTTCTATTTGATCTTCTTGGGTCCCAAATTGCTAATCCGTGAAACTTCTTGTCGCGGTGTTGGGAATTAACCGCCCAGATATGAATTATCCGAAGACGATTCCAGACTTGATAAGCAATATTATATCGGTGAATCGAGTCATACTGCAAAATGTCATCGAAAATATGACCGAAAGAGTGTCAAATATCTACGGAATAGTCGCGATGAACATATACGCGAAATAATTTTTCACACAAAATCGTATTGTTTGTCGTACCTTTCGAACGAAACAAAATATTTGGAAAAATTCCGAACCGATTGTGTTTTATTCAAAATCAAAGTACCACACGTCTTTATGGAATACTCTTTGTAATCTAATGTATT
This sequence comes from Tetanocera ferruginea, assembly GCA_958299015.1. Classification (NCBI taxonomy): domain Eukaryota; kingdom Metazoa; phylum Arthropoda; class Insecta; order Diptera; family Sciomyzidae; genus Tetanocera; species Tetanocera ferruginea. The sequence goes on from OY282641.1 coordinate 114,481,060, forward strand.
CCAGAATAGCTAATCTTATCATAAATAACGAGGTAAAACGTGTTGTAAAAAAAATTTAAGTATCTGAAAGAAAGGATAAGAAGCTCTAACTCCTAGTAAAAAAAAAAATTGGAAAAATGTCCTCCTTTAAGCTCAAAACACTTTTCCCAGTGCCGTTCTACAATTGCTATAGCCTTAGGGCCAAAGATGCATGTTCACAAAACCGTAGCTTAATGATACGAAAAACACGGTATACATGTAATCCTTAATCTAATAGCCTGTGGAAAATAAAGGGGGTCTCTTAAACTCAATAGACACAGGATAAATAAATGTTTATAACCTATGAATCATAGTCATGTAACTTTAAACGCAACTGACTGAGGCAAAAAAAGAGAGCTATTACCCTTAAACCATAGACGGGTAAATCATAGATCAATTTAATTATACAGAGAAAAAAATCGATGGTTCTTGAGATAAAACTAGCATCTAAGACAGTCTACATAAAAGTCATTCAGCCGTAAATATACAGGTGAACCCAAGTTGAATTGATTAAGAAATAACAGGGGCTGTAAGCCTTAAGCCAAATACACTACCACACTTAACATACAACAAAATATATCTAAGTATCTCAGCAAAGAGCGAAATTGATCATCTTTACCAAGAGGTATACAACTCTAACCCTGCAGCCTCCAAGCAGTGTTGCCGCTCGAGAATTTTAAAACGAAGTAAAATAGGCTACAAGAACGAAGTATTTCGAAGTATTAAAATGAATTCATTTTGTTTTTAACATGACTGTTTATTAAACATATTAAGGTACATTGTAGAATAAATAACGAAAAAAAAATCAATAAAAACATTTTCATAAAAAATCAATATATAAAGTTCAATAAGAAAATACATGTTCAATAAGAAAGAAATTGATACATTTTAATCACTTATATGTATAAATTAACAATTAGGTTTTTCACAACTTGAAATATGTAGTTGTATCGTTGTATTCATATTTTCGTTGTATTCACATTATTTTTGTTTTCTATTTGAAAGATAAAACAAACTTAGGAGCGAAATAAACGTTTATTTTTTCTTTCAAATAGAAAACAAAAATAATGTGAATACGACTTGAATTCGATTATAACGATACAACTGTGTATTTCATGTTATGAAAAACCTAATTGATGAAGAAAATTTTCAAATATCCAGTTTGAGAGCGTTTATAAAAAAAAAAAATTCAGTTCTTTATGTAATTTTATGCGTAGTTATTTCTTCGGTTTTAGTATGATATATCAATGTTTGTTATACTTCGATAAAGTATTCGTAGAGGGATTCCAATTTAAAAAATTATCATTTGGAAAGTGGTCCTTTATTAGCATTATTGAATTTACGGTGCTAACTTTTAACTTATTTCTTGTTGAATTTTTTATAAGTTTTAGTTGTGAAAATACTCTTTCTGTTGTTGCACTACTGTGCGGTAAACTTAGCAACGCTCCTACGAAAGATTTTATTTTTTGGTACATCAGATCACCTAAGGCATTTTTTAATTTAAAAACGTAGAACCAAAACTCTTCAAATCCCTTTTCAGCTGAAAAATCATTTAATATTAAAAGACGCCACTCCTTTTCTAGACAGTCGATATCTTTTTCTTCGATGAGATTAGGGAAAAGTTTTATGAGGGGAACCAAACTATTACCTAAAGATCTTGTATCCAAAATTTGTAATGCTCTCAAAACTGGGTCTTTGAAATTGACTCTTTTCATAATTTGTGTACAAAGAACGTAATAGAACTGCACACAATTTTTTAAAATTTCGTTCTTATCTGTTACAGATATATCACAGGAATCCATTTTTATTTGGGCTCTAGGCCCTATATATATATCAGACAAAGGCTTAATTCTAAAAGAATTGAGATCATTTTCAAATATTGTATCAAATTCTACGGCAGAGATGTCAATAAAATTAATTACAATGCTTCTGAAATACAATTTTAATGATTTTAATAATTCATGAAATCTAGGCGATTCTGATTGAAATTCTAAATTAAGTGAATTAACAGCACTCAGTGCATAAGACAAAAACTCTAAATATATCATATTTTTATCAGTCATTCGTGTTGCAATACGACTTGCAATATCAGAGTTTTCCTCGAAGTCATTAATGATAAAATAATGTTTCAAAGCCACCCATTGGTCCAACACTCTTTGCACAGCCAATCCTAGTGATAGCCACCTTGTGTTAGCTGCTTTCAATATTTTGTTCTGTGTTACGTTAAAATAATCTTGAAACTCTTTGTAGTCCTTTTGACGTTTACTGCTATGGGAAAAAAACATATAAATGTCCCGAACAAGCTGTTCGAGTTCTGAAGGAAGTGCCTTCGTAGCTGCAGAAGCACATAAATTCAGAGAATGGCATATACATCCAATTACATATAAATTTTTGTTGTTATTTTTTAACAATGCTTGGACCCCGTTCAGATTTCCCATCATCGTCGATGCGTTATCCGCTGCAAAGCCGACTAAGTTGCTTAAGGACACGTTTATCTTGGAAAATAGTGAAGTTATGGCAGTGTAAATAGATTTGGCATCACTTGCTTCTAATTCAATTAGGTTTAAAAAACGGTCACGAATTTTTCCGATATTAATATCAAAATACCGAACAACAAGTCCGAGACATTTTGAGCAGCTCACGTCAGTGGTTTCATCAATAATAATTGAAAATTTAGTACCCCGCAATACTTCAGCTGTACTCTCAATAAAATCTGGCGATAGTACTTCATTTATTGTATCAGCTGCTTTTGTTCTGCCACAACTAATTTTGCTTATCACTTCACTATCATTACATATGTTTTTAATTAATTCCAATAACGGAGTAATTAGCGAAATTGGCAAATTATGAAGGCAAAGGAACACAATAATTTTAAGCTCAATCATTTTGACTTTTTTAACATTAGATGTCGTCTTTTGAATAATTGCAGCATCATTAATTTGCACTTGTTTACTTAAAGCTGCTTCGGACCTGACATGACTATCAGTATTTTTGTGCCTTTCAATGTTTGTGATATTATTTGCCAAAGTTTTCTGACAAAACTTGCAAAAGCTTTTAGTGCCCTTTGCTTCCAGCCATGGATACTTACTCCTCCATTCCTCTCGGAAGCTTTGCTTGCATCTTTTTGGTGTAGGCATGTGATCGATCAAAGTAGTATCACCATCCTCAGTATTTAGATTGTTTACTGCGACACTCTGCTGCGAAGTATTGACATGGTCCACATGGTCATTCGTATTTTTTTCGTCATGTTCTATTTCATTTGAAAAATACCTTAAAATAAAACTATTAATAAGTAATTTATACCAAATTAAATGCAAACCTTTTTATGCCACCCTGCTTCCACATGCTGAAAATATAAATTCAGAACTTTTTAAAACAACACATTAGAAATTAAGAAATTCTTAGAAACTTACACTTGAACAACCTTCACAGCGCGCGCTTTTGCAAGAAGTATGTTTAATCGAACAGTGCTGCCACTTTCGTTAAAATTATCTTATCCAAAACGAAACTCTGTTAGAGAAGGTAAAAGTTATGCGTTCGTTTACACCAACAGTTTTGATGTGAAATGAAGTAAACAATTAAAAGATAACTTAATAACTAAAAAAAGCTTTCATCACTCAAAATCGAAGTGTTTTCACAAAAGAGGAAGTATGGAAGTGTTTGACATAAAAGTGAAGTAAAAAACTTCGATCGAAGTGAAAACGGCAACGCTGCCTCCAAGAATCAACAAAATCAGGCATAATTTTAGCAACAGCGCAAAGAGACAGTTAGTTTCATAACAAATGTCGGATTTTCTCTCAGTTTTAAAAGTACTTTCATAGTGAAACAACGTGTTTGGTAAAATTTAAAATAAGTTTCGTGTTTGTAATAGTAATATTTTGTTATGACCTGTGCTGCTTACTATATCTGTCCTTTTCGATCTTATCTTTATTTTCGAGATGGTTATTTTGACTGGGACAATGAACCACGAGGCCAACAAGGAAGCAGTGTCGATGATGATGAACTGTGAGCAGATATTAAGCGGATACCATCGACATCTTCAATGTATCAAAACCAACCATTAGTTGCCATCTCAAAGCAATTGGAATTGTGAAAACTCAATCGATATTTTCGGTGAGACTTGCTGAGACTTCAGTTATCGTCTTTATTGCTGATGCACATAAGGTGGAGCCGTTTTTGAAGAGAATTGTCACTTGTGAGATAAGTCATGGTAACTTGGTAAATTGGTGAACTTCTGCAGACATACTTCACTATTATTTTTTGAATTCTGGTGAAACGATAACTGCGGAGACTTACTGTGCACTATTGGACGAAATGTACGCGAAACTATATTTAAATAGCCCTCTTCGGCGAAAAGGCATGGAGCAATTCTGTTATACATTAACGCATGATAGCATGTATGCCGTTTGACCGTGTAAAAACTACAGGAGTTGCAGTACGTGGTTTTGGCTCACCCTCCATAATTTCCATATTCTTTGAATAATTTTTGAAGCAACAAAATACATGTTTTTTCAAAATGAAAATTTTGATTTACCAACGCAACATAGATGCAAACGGTGAATATTTTTAGGAATTTTTCTTAATTCTTTTAAATCCGACACTTGGTATGAAACTACCTGATACAAGGAGCATAATGAAGAAGAAGTTTATCTTGAATGAGAATGCAGAAAAAAAAACAATCAAGAAGGCCAATTTGAAATTTTCCGGGTTTTGCACCCATAAGAATCCGGTGGGTCTATATGGTGATCATTTGTTCAACACTTCTTTACGCAACGGCTGGAAGCCTACCTCTTGAAAGTCTTCAGCTTTAACCCTTCGTCAGGCACATATTTTGAGCCCTTAGTTTTGGCACATGGTGTCTGGCCAGACCCCTATACATTTACATGCATTTGTATGGAAATAAGGGTTGTTTGCCGTTAAGTTTTTTACAAAGATAGGTAAATATTTGTTATATTTTGTGTTTCTATTTCTTTTTATTACTATGTTATTAGCTACCTGAGGAAGAAAAAATATGCCTGAAAAAATCTTTGGAATGAAAAGGCAACAATTTTTTTTTTCTATATATATTTCTCTTTATTATGGGTAAAGTAATAAATGTTTATGACAAAATAGAAAATTATTATGAAGAATACATTGAAATATTTTATTCAGAATTTTGCGGAAGGCAAAAAAAAAAAAATAAATAATCTACTTTTGAATGTTGCTGACAAACAGGATTGTTGCATTTGCAGCAAAAAAAGCGTGTCTTACGGCGTATTTTGTCACCTTGCTGCAGGCAAATTCTGCAATATTTTTTGGCAGCTAATGTGTCTGGACCACTGCGTGAAGCCACATTAGGGTTTGGTATATTGAGAGGTCTTCCAAAGTACGCTTCAAATACGAGTTGTTGGTTGAGCCACAATGTGCGGATTATTGATGCGATTTTCAACGTTGGCTACACGGAGAAAATTATTTTGCTTGAATCAAGCCATTACTTTGCTTAAACGCAAATTAGCAAAATTTTGCTCAATAGCGGTTTGATTTTAGAAAACGTTTTCTAAATTGAAATTACTTCTCATATAATTTGAAAAAAGCAAAATAAAGATAAATTTTAGCAATAATTTGCTTATTTATTATAAATTCAAATAGCAAATTTTGATTTGATTCAAGCCAAACTTTGCTAAGTTATTATAAGGTAATTTTGTTCAGGCAAAAGCAAAATTTGACTCAATGTAAGCAAAAATTTGCTCAGTTATTATAAATTGATATAGCAAATTTTGAATTGATTCAAGCAAAAAGTTGCTAGGTTATTGAAATATAAAACAAAATTCGAACTTTAAATAGAAATACCGTGGCATGCAGGTTAAGAGTGTGGCTTAGCATGCTCGGAGCCCGAGTTCGATTCCCAGTCGAAATGGCCAATTTGTTTGTTTTTTTTTTTTTTATTTTATTTTTTATAAATAGAAATAGCAAATTTTGATTTGATTCGAGCAAACACTCGCTCAGTTATTATAAATCGAAAAAGCAAATTTTGATTTAATTCAAGCGAAAATTTGCTAAGTTATTATAAATTTAAATAGCAAAATTTGCTTGATTTTTGCTGAAAATAAGCAATATTTTGAAGTGGCTGAGAATTATGCTCAAGTTTTGCTTAATCTCCATACAAATTTAGCAAACAGTTTTCTCCGTGTAGTACCAATTGCTTTGCAAGTTTATATAAAAATATGTGTCTTCTTTCTTTTCTTGTATTTTCATCATTTTCATCACATCAATTATGTTGCAGAAAAACGCGTATGTCCAGCGTCTGGTTGATCGTTTTGTTGTGTAATGAGTTAGCATTTGATCCATCGTATCGACTTCGGCTTTAGTTGAATTGTAAAATAAAATTGCTTCCGGTTTCTTGGCTACGCCTTCAACATATTTCGTGTAATGCACGGTTGAAATTAAATTGACTGCTGCCTTATTTTTTTTGGGCACGTAGCTGCAAAGTGCAACAAGATTTTCATGAAAACCAAACACACTTGAAAGAATTGGTCGTCTGGTGCTCTTCATAACTTCCTTAGGAAGACATCTTTTGTTTGCTCGAATGGTGCCAACAAATGCCAGCCCCATAGCAGCCAGTCGTTTAGCGCCGTTCAATGAGGTGAAAAAATTATCAGAAAAAATTGTTCTGCCGCTGTTTGCGTAACGATTTGCCAAATACATTAGAACGTTTTCACCTTGATTTATATCCCGATCGTCTCCTTCCTTTCCAGTGTATAGTTTTCCTTTCAATGGAAATTTCTTCTTAGCATCGCATGCCCACCAAACTTTGATACCATACCTTGCAGGTTTTGGTGGGATATATGTATTGGGTAAACTTTGTGCGCCCACGGTACGGAAATAACTGCTCATCGATGGTGATATTTTCATAAGGATCATAATAATTTTGCAGATTTTCATTGAGAAAATTCCAAAGGTCCCGAATAGGAGCTGCTTAATCTGTTTGCTGTCGAAATGCCCGCGTACGACTATTATCAAAACGAATATATTTGGAGAGAGTAATGAATCGTTTGTGCGACGTAGCCGCACGAAATATGGGCAGCGAATCAGAACGCCACAATATACTGGAGTCTTGCATATTATTATAGCTGAGACCAGAAGCCAACAAAATCCCAATAAATGCATCTAGCTTAGAGCTTGTCAAATCAATCCATTTTCTTTGGGTAGACCCTGGATGTTCTTCATTCAATTTTCTAATTGATTCTTTGATTGATTCAAAGATTCTACCTGACTTTGAAAATCACGCACTAATGCCTCTGACAATTGGAGTTGCAAATTCGCGCTACGCAAGCGTGTATTATAAATAAATTCCAGTTCATCAGCCATAATATACTAAAAACGCAACAAATCTACCTGCGTAAAATTATTCACAAGCTCGAAATTACCGCACAAAAACTAGATTACTTCTTCACTGTTCAACGTTCAATGAATAATTAACTCACAAACAAAAGCAGAAGAAAGAAAGAAGCATAAAAGAATAAAGTAAATACAAATTTCCAACTCGTGCCATGCGCTTTGCCTATGCGTTCATACAAAATGCACAGGGGTCTGTCCAGGCACCATGTACCAAAAGTAAGGTGTAGATTTTTTATTTGGCTTTTTCGTCCTGTTCCAAGGACTTTTTTTTAATTATTAATTTATACGTGGAAAGCCAACAATATTTTGGGAGATTACCTGAAATTACAGCCATGTACCTAAAATAGAAATATGCTAAATTGAAGCATGAAAATGAAATATGTCTGGCCAGAACCATGTGCCAGTTTGAGGGTTAAGTATGTTCCACAAAATGCAAAACTATTCATTATCAGCGCTATTCTATTTACACTAATGGACGCTCTAAATGCAAACCATCACTTTATCCTTTAAGAGAGAAAGAGCCAAAATATTGAAGACACTCTTGCATGACTTGACAAATCTCAGAGTGAGACTTTGCCAATAGAGTTCAGTTAAATTCAAGCAAGACCCAAAGCTTTCTGTCTGGGCATATCGATCCAATCCTATCTTCGATGGAATCGTCATATATTCGGAGTGTCGACAGAAGCGGCCAAATGCCTAGGTTTTTAAAACGGTATAAGAAATATTTCACTCAAGTTAATCTTAGCACGATCTTACCAACATAGATAAGATCGAAGAGGGAACAACTAACACATTTAGGCAGGGTCTTTAGGATCTTATTTGTAGCTTCTGGACCGAATTGTGACATATTTGATAGGGAATGAAAACTTTTAATCCTCTCTTATTGCTGTAAGGCATCGATGTTGATTGTGTGAGCCTACTGTTCGGGTTTTTCCATGGAAAGGGTTCAGGGGAGATATGCAGCCTGAAGCGTATTATCATTATTTTGATGCCCAATATAATATTGCATTACAGAGACAATTTGTTATTATATCAGGAACTGGGGAATACTATTTATACACCCCCACAAACCGGTTATTTCAGCGTACGCTTAGCTGACATCCTGGGTCCAAAAGATCCAAACAGAAAATTATCTCTTTGATGGCAGCTCATGCCCTTCACGCGGATGAGGCTGAAAGTGTAGTTCATCTCCTCTGCCAGAGCCTTGCCTTGAATAGGCGGTTAAACCTTTCTATACTTTCTTTTGACAGTTTCGACGTTTGGACAAAATCCATCGAATCGACAGATTCAAAGAATCTACAAAAAGGTTTTATGCAGAATGCCCCATATAATTCCAGACAAATTGAGACTATATGGTTTCAAGATGGGCCTTGAATGGCCTGCGTTTGTAAGCCTCTTTATTCTTATCTTTTTATGTAACAAGTTTAACTTTTCTAATTTCAGCCTTTGAAAGGACTTTGATCGAGTTTCTTATGATCAAATTGTGTTGTATCTTATTAAATGTTGGTACACAATTGACTGAACCTATATTTTTTATGCCGACTCCGACTTAAAACATACAAACAAATTGGCCATTTCAGCCCTTGATAGGACTTTGACCGAGCTTCTTATGATCAATTGTGTTGTGTGTGTTATTAAATGTTTGCACACAATTGACCGAGAACTGGACCTACATGTTTTATGCCGACTCCGAACGGCTAAAGTTCATGTTCTCAAGAAGCTTTACATGACATTATTTACTCTCTGAGGTTTGCCATTGTCTGCAGAGAGGTGGTGACCGATCTGAAAATTTTTTTATTGAAAAAACTTTGCCGCAAGTGGGAATCGATCTCGGGCTCTAGGCATGCAAAGTCACACACTTAACCTGCATGACACGGTCACCCCAACCAAGTTTAACTACGATTTTTTGATTCCACGAATGATGTGGGAAAAATAGACATAAAATATGATTTCAAAAATTAACATAGATTAAAACTAACTTTCAGGTTACCCTCCCACTTCCCCCACCCTTCCTATAAACAGTCCCCCATACCTTGTTTACAGAGAGAATCGTTGATCTCCTTAAAAAAGCCATCGATCGCTGACTCTTGATTCTTGCCGCTTATGAAACTTTTTTCCTTTTTTTATACATAATTATTTGTTCCAAAAAAATATGCTGTTGCTAATATCGCTCAAACTGTAATTATGTTTTGGTATTACAGTGCTTTTCAAATTTTTTTACTTATATTATCATTAAAATTTTAATTTTTTGCCTGAAAGTATGCACTCAAAATTTATTTCAGATAACAAGAACAGGCTTCTATGCTATTTTTTTAATAAACGGCATTACTTATACAAAAATTTTGATGTTTTATAACAATACTAGCGGATGTAACCCGGTGTTACTCGGGGTTGCGCCTCGAGCACAGAAAGAGGACGATTTTCGAAACTGCTCTCAAACTTTTTACGTTTTTAAAATTATCAATTCAATTTTAAAATTTTTTAAATTATCGTTTTTTATGGTTTAGCCCCCTCCCCTCCTTTCGTCGAAAGTGTTTAGTCAATTTTCCGTAAAACTGTACCAGCCAGATATGATGAGATTTCCAGATTTCCGTAAAACTGTACCAAAAAAAATGACATCTTCAACGTCTCAATCTGAAGTCTGGTTTCTGAGGAAAATGGTCACCCACACTCAAAAAGAAACACATATCTTTCTCCGGTGAAAAATTTCTCTATTTTCGATATAGCAATTTTCTCTTTTTCAAATAAAATTTTCTTCGATTAGAATAAATTTTCACATTTTCGAAGAAGTATTTCTTCACTTCTAAAAAATGGATATATTTCAATGTCTCTTATAATGATAATTATTTTACTCACTCAAAAAAATTCTCATTTATAGAGAAAAATTTACTGAAAATGAAAAATTTTTCTCAAAAAATTCCAATTTTAAAAAATCCTAAATCGAATCGATGCTTAATTCGATTTTTGGATTGTCTTCTTTAAACTTCGGTTTTGGTCGATACTGTTCGGTTGATGTTTTTCATCTTGATATAGCTTCTGCTCGTGTTCGTTTTACTTTTTTTTTCATTCGTCTTTGGTTCTTTACTTCGTTTAAAAGCATAGAATGTATTTAAGTAACAGATACAAACAACTACCAAGTTTTATCAAAATCGGTTCATGCGTTTTGACGTGAATGAGCCAAACATAGTTGATTGAATAAAGTGCCCTTTCACGGAAGTTTTCTGAAATTTAAGTAGCCTCAATTCTGTTGCAGGGTCAAGTTATTTCATGTGCCAAATTTTAGTAAAATCGGTCAAGTCATTTAAGAGTTATTGAGTCTTAACATTGCACTACTTAAAGCGCCACTACTTAAAGCATGTTTTATCTTGGGTGCAGTTGAACGTTCATACCAAATTTCATTGAAATCGGTTGTTAGCCTATGTTATCTTGGGCGCAGTCGAACCTTCATTCCAAATTTAATTGAAATAGGTCCAGGTGTTAAGGAGTTATTATAGAGTGCCACGCCCACTTTTTTACCTAAGCTTTATATTGGGTGCAGTTGAACCTCCATACCAAATTTCATTGAAATCGGTCCAAGTGTTTAGGAGTTATTATGTCTTTAAAACGCACTTCTTAAAGCGCCCTCTTGCGGAAGTCTTTGTAATTTGTTATAGCCTATCTTTTATTTTGGAAGCAGTTGAACCTCCATACCAAATTTCATTGAAATCGGTCCAGGAGTTTAGAAGTTATTATAGAGTGCCACGCCCACATACTTGCGCCCACTTTTTTACACCCCCTATGTTCTTTTTCTCTATGAAAGGTACTCGGTGTCCAAATTTCAGCTCAATCCAATTAACGGTGCGCGACCCTACACGGAACAGACAGACCGACAGACAGACAGACAGACAGGAGGACAAACATTTGATTTTATATATAAGATAAAGTCAAAACATGGAGGTCAGGTGTGATATAAAGGGTGTTTTTTTATTAGGTTTTTTTTCAATATGTATTTATCTATTGTCTGACAGTTGTTTTGACAGTTTAAAGTGACGTCTCTACTCAGTGTTGTTTGGCAAATCATCATGAATAGGTTAACTCCAGAAAACGCTTCCAAATCGTGGAAATTTATTTTCAAAAACAGTGTTTAACTAAAAATGTTTATAGAGAACTTCGTGAATTTTATGGTGCTCATAATCGTCCGTCTGAGACCACCATAAAGAACGTAATTACCAAATTTTATATGTGAAATGTCAAGAAATTATCTACCAAATAAAAACCAAATTTTTTGTTGGCCATTTCATAATTTGGCATGTGTTTTATTTAAATTTCAAATCAGCGAGCTCTTTAAAAACACCCTTTAAAACGGAAGGGGGTCAAAATTGTCCTTTCCAAAATCCCCAATATCATAATTCAGCATCAGAAAATTCTGCTTTACAAAACATGCCCTCTTCAAAATTTTTCTTTTTTTTAAATTAATTTTTAAAATTCCCTTTTAACGAAATTCTTTTGGAAACGTTTTATATTCCACAATGATCTTTTTTTTTTTTGTTTTACAGAATCCCACTCGAATATTTTTAAAAACTACAACTAAGTTTCAACAAGTTAGCTCAAGAAATTATTTCGAGTGCAGCTCGCCACAAAGTTCACAAACAGAGACTAGATGGCGATGGTGATGGTTGTGAAAATATTGGAAACGCGCACATGAACGACTGCGAACTAAACAACGGATAATGATTAGGAAAACCGACTGACATCTGATTTGTTTCGTACAAAATATTATAACGACCTGAGATGCTGGTTCAGATAAAAAGGCAATACGGCGAATGGCAGCAGAAATGAACGAAAAGTAGATATGACAGCATAGATAAAACAAAGACAGAACCAGCAAAGACTACCAAAAGCTGCTGAAGAGAAGAGACATACATAAGAAAAAAAATTAAAATAAAAAACAATCTAAAATAAAAGCATACGTAAGAAGAAACGTAAACGTAAATGTAATGTAAGCGAGCGGCGTACGTATATTAATGTTGCTGTTGTTGTTGTCGGAATTCTTAAAACCAACTGTCGACAGTTAACATTGTAAACCGTCTGTCTACATGGTGGCACAGACAGACAGACAGACAGCAAGCACATGCTGACCAAAAGGCGGCATGCAACAACAACCAGTACGAAGCGTCGCTTTCTCGCACTTCTCAGAAGACGACGCAATCAAAGAAAGAGACGGACAACTTTTAATGCAACCGGCATGCAATATGTATGCACAAAAGAAGCGTTTAAGTTTTGCGCGTTGAACTGTCAATTTGAAGCTATTGAAATGTCAGCCCCGGTGGTTGGTGGCTCGTTTAGTCGGACTATGAAACGGTCAATTTGGTCTCAGATCAACAGCTTAAGAAGGCAGCAAGAGTATCAAAAACAGAAAAAAAAGTTAAGCACTTGACGGGCACATCATATCATTAAAGCTAGCCAGTTTGTTGTTGTTCTGGCTGCTCTGTTTGCATGCCCCATTTGGCGTGTAAGAAATACCGAAGAAAAAAAAAATTAAAACCCAACCAAGCTGCCTTGAGTGACCAAAATCAACAATGTTGCGCCTGCGCATGCGTAACATAAGCACACAGCAGCCAATGGTAAAAAAAAATCAGTGCAAGCTACTGCAATTTTGCTGTCGTTGCTGTTGTTGTTGCTTTTTTTAATGCTGTCAACCAAAGCAGCTAAAGTGCAGCAATAAATGTTTTTGTGGCGATTTTTTGCGAAGCAATTTAATGCGACAATACTTGTTGTTTTTATGTTGTTGTTGTTTTTGACTCACCGACGTTCATCACTTTCTGCGACAAGTGAACATATTGTTATTGTAGACTAGTTGTTGTTGTTGTTGGCATGCGGTATTTTGTAAGCTCTCAAGTTAAACATTGATCTGACGCTGCGATAAATATAATTACCTAACTTTTTGCGGACCTCATCTGTGTCTCGAGCAAATTCTTGCATTTTGACTTTATGTTCGCAAAAACTATGCCAAGCTGTTGGAATATATATTTATTTTAAAATTTATATAGGAGCTCAGTAAGACTTAAGCTGAGTTATAAGCAAATATTTAAAATTTCCATATGAGCCTTACTTAGATTAACTACTTAGACTAACTTACATAGCTTTACTTACTTTGTAAAAGTTAGTATTGGAGTTCTTTTAAAGTTTCAAAAATACTTTTGCTAATGAGGACATAATCATGTGTTGGATTATTATAAATGTCTACTAACCGGGTGGCATGAATTCAATTTCATCTGACGCAGAAAATGTTTAGCTTCCTAGCAGAAAAATAGACTTATCTTTAAAAAGTTCTGAACTAGTTCCAAAAAGGGCCAGTACTGGTCCTACTAGAAAACATAGAAAAAGACAATCCTGAAAAAGACAAAATTCCCATAAACATGTCTTTGCCCTTATGTACTAGTACATATCTACTAGTTTCACTTTGAATAGTTCATTGAAAGCTCCATTTTACTCTCATTTTTAGAACAGGCTTGTTCAAAAAAATTTTAAATTTACTTATTATGTTTTACCTGATAATTGAGTTTTTCAAGAGTGTTTCTGTCAAAGGTGGGTAAAAAGCCCGAACAATTACCTAAATCGATTAATCCATTTCCATCCGTTTTATACAAATCCATTTAAAACAATCAAGGAGGCAATGCTAAAATAAAGAGTCCCTCATCAAAATATAGTATGGATTGTTCTACCCAAGCAACAATTACTATCTTTATTTTATCCTAAAGACTTCCTAAAGAGAAATTATTAAGAATGACTCACTAACGATTACCACTACACGATATCTGTAAGAGACTTGTAAAACTCTTCTAAGCTCATTTTGGCACCATATAAGTGCAAGTTTTTATTTGAAGAGATGAGGGTGATGAGAGATCGACCTCTTAGACCACTGAAACAAGATCAACACTCTTAGAAGCATTGTCTTAGACAATACTTACAGATCTATTGCAGATATATACTCTTAAGAGAATTAAAACATAAATACGTAAACATCAATACAATCAAATATTCTTTATTAGGATTATGTTTACATTCAATACTTCCCAAATTATTTTATCTACTAGTTCTTTCCCGTCAAAAATGACGGACCCTTTTTTATTAATGAAAAAATGTGAGATATTGATTTTCTTTAAGGTATATTCATGATAGAATTATTTTACCAGGTAGTGTTGACAAATGTTGATTCTCTCAGCTACAAGTAAACGAACTCTTGTCAAAAACAGCTGTTCGTTGTTATATTCGTTGGCCACATTCAGCTGTGTCAACTGTTGTGACAGCAACACATCGGGGAGCGCTATTATCGGTATTGAAGTTTCAGAAAAATTGTCAAGTTTATGAAATATCAAGCTTTGTATCAAATACGAATGGAAATTTAACCGACAAATTAAAAATTTTCTATTTTTAAACGCATTTTAATACGCAACTTCATATTTATGTGCATCAAGTTTTGACTTAGCAGTTGGCAACTGTTGGGTACGCTGAATGTGACCAGTGAAAATTAATTGTATGCTATGACGGATTGTGAGCGCTCTCTTTCTTGTTATATTTTTTGACAATCGTCCGTTTCCAACAGAAACGTCAATACTACCTTGGAGTAATTATATCATGAGGTATATTAGAAATTAGCGATAGTCACATTTTCAATTTTAAGTTGTGCAAATAACAATTTTAGTTTCAAATTTTTAAAAAATACTTTGAAGTAAAAACGGAAACTATAGTAGGTTCGACGAAATAAGTTTAAAAATTTTTGTAAAACTGAAAATTTAAAAATGAAAAAAAAAATATTATAAGTTTTTGAAGTTTCAATAAATCACAAAACAAAACATGCCTATGAAATTATGCTATGAAATTAAAAAAAAAAAAAAATCAAGCGTTCCGCACTCACATTTCACGGAATTATGTTATAGTATGATATTGTTTATATTGTTTAAGTGGTGACCGTGGCATGCAGGTTAATTGTGTGGCCTAGGATGCTCGGAGCACGGGTTCGATCGCCAGCCGTGGCGAAAAGTTTTTTGTTAATAAAAAATTTTTCTGATCGGTCACCACCTCTCTGCAGACAACAGCAAACCTCAGAGAGTAAACAATGTCATGTAAAGCTTCTTGAGAACATGAACTTTAGCCGTTCGGAGTCCGCATAAAACATGTAGGTCCAGTTCTCGGTCAATTGTGTGCAAACATTTAATAACACACACAACACAATCGATCATAAGAAGCTCGGTCAAAGTCCTTTCAAAGGCTGAAATGGCCAATTTATTTTTTTTTGTTTTTTTTGTTTTATATTGTTTATGAGTGGTGTAATATTTTATCACATAAACGCATTAATTTCATTGCGATGAAAGCTTTACCGTATGAATCTTATATTGCACTTCGGTTAGAAGTTGTCCCCTTTCGCAAAAATCAACATTAAAAGTTTTATTTAATTAAAAAATTATAATATACTCTTAATAAATGTACTGTAAGGCAGTTTTAAGAGTTGATGCTCCATACAAGAGTACAGCTCTTACTTAAAAAATAATATACTTAAGTGAGTCACATATAAGAGTTGTATCATCTACGAGATGGGTTAAAGGCGAAATTTGTATGACCACCATTTTGAAAAAGCATTCACTAGTCAGACAGTTGCTCTTATAATGAGAGTTGTACTCTTCTAGTCAGACCGTTGTTCTTATACAAAGTCTTCTACTCTAATGTTATTTTAGAATATAATACACTCTTTATTGACACTTACAGGGCCCTTGATTTTACAATCTACCATATCAGATCAGAACTGCTTCAATCTAAGCCTTGGAAATGTCTATAAGACTTAATTTATAAAGATTAAACTCTTCAGAGTTTGACTCTGATAGCTGAAGTCTTGTAGAAGTCTGTAAGAAATGGCTTGTAAGATACAGAATCTTTGCAGGAATGCTCTTATAACATAACTCTCTTAAACTACTGTGAGGTAATGTGAAATAGAACAGAACACTTATAGACAACTAGCTATGCTGTAATTAATCTGTAAGCGTATTACTTTTGCTGAAAATAGCTATAAGACCTTATCCAAAAATAAAATTGTTCGTTCAGTGCTCAACTCTTAAGAATTGTTGTTTGGGTAGCTCAGTGGAACGTGCAACATCATCACAGTTATCAGAGGATAACCTCCTGGAGGGGTTTCATCACCTTTTTTGTGGACATTGGTCGTTGTTGAACTATTCGAAAAGCTCAAAAACTAGAGATTTGCTACTTAATGATATGCGGATGATTTGGTTATCTGGAGTCAAGTCTGAACTCTCATGGGCCAACGGTATGGATCAGAGTGCAAAGTGCCCTACGCATAACAAATATATGATGTTGGTACACAGGCTTAACTATCAATCCTTAAAAAAGCCATTCTAGTACCTGTTTCCAGAAAGAGGCTCTTACATCTTTTAAAGCCAAGACTTGGTTGGCAGTTGGTTGATTTTTCAATTGTGGTGAAATACTGAGAATTAACTTCTGACAAGCAATATCTTTGGAACACTCACTTGGCAAACTCTGTAGGCTGCACATGGTGTATTCAATTACCAACGCTTTCTTGGCAATGCTTGGGGTCTCAAGCCAGAAATGTTACATTGGACGTTCTTAAGTCCAGTGTGGTTGGAGAAAATCATTGATTACAGAGCAGGCAGTTTAAAACGGCATATGGTGATTTTTGTTCTCTTTAACGTTACACTTGAATGCATATTTCTGCAAATTTATCGAAAATATTCCATGAAATAGGGATTCCAGTCCTGGGATCCCGGACTTTTTCTAGTCCTGAAAGTCCCGGGATTAGAAGTCCTGAAATCCCGTGATTTTCGGGATCTTGGAATACCCTTAAAATTTCTGGATTTGGTGGATTTTTCCGAACTTTTCCATAAAATTAGATGAAATAAAAGTATTTATAAATATATCTTGCAACTCTTTTTCGAGTAATGCCAATTACAAAATAGTAGTAGAAAAATGTAACACTTAGTTTGAAATTCGAGTAACATTTGCTTACAACACTGTTTGTTTGTGTCAGCTGGCTGGTTAAAAAGGATTGTTTACTGTTTTGCAAAAATGACTGGTAATTATGAATATATTTTGTTCAATACGATGATTCTTTATTCCTGATCTCTATTTTCACAGATTCCTCTGAAAAAGACGAATTAATTCTGCTTCCTTTATGTATCTTCATTAGAAATATATATGAACTAGCAACCCTCCGCGGCCTTGCTCGCGATATGTTTTATTATAAAAAACAATGTCTTATGTAATTTGTTGTATTATTGTTTAAGTATCGTCATATGTATTCAAAATTGACATTATTTTGAATCTAATATAAATTCATTATTTTCGGTTGTTTTCTGATATCAGGTAGAATAAATCTATTGGATGGATTTCCTATCCTAAAAAGACCAAAATATTACGGAAAAACAGTTCTGCATTAGATAATCACAGACATTTAAAAGGATGGACCTTGTGCTTGGTTTATTGTCAAAGTAAAACTCGTTGGTACAGAATTATAAACTTATATCCCCTTAAATGTGAGGGAATCAAAGGGATTCGAGGCATTAAAATATTTTCTCCTCTGCTGGACCAGTCAGAATAATACCCTTAACACGTAACCGAACTCCATTGCATACAAATTCGAAAGTAAGTCATCTTTTGTTTTTAGTGCATTGCTCAAGCATGAAGTAAACTTTATGCCAATATCCAACTGTCAGAACTGTTGAAGCAAACGTACCAGTTTTAAGTTACCGCGAAGTTGCACTCGAATATTCGTGCACAATTGTACAACTTGCTCTTTATGCCAAAATAATGACTTTTAAAGAAGCTTCTTTAAAATCGCCCGAAATCACCTGAAAAAAACAAAATTATCCGAGCTTCATGAAATGAACGAATATCTCTTTCGTTTAGGATATTAATTCGTTCTTATTATTCTCGATTTACATATGTAAGTAATGTTACTGTAGAAACCTTAAAAATAACATACATAGCTTTTTAAAATAACTATTACCGACCCTATGTAAAAAAGTTATTGTGTGTTTGTGATTAGAAATTTGCTCATAAAATCCGCATGTCTTTGATTAATTATAACTTTTATACTCTTCTAACCCCACTTCTATGGAAACATATTTTATTTTATCACGAAATAGCCGCAAAAAATTAAGGGACTCTGTTTTATTTTTAAATATAACTGAAAACCAAATAGAGCAACTTTGAAAAACTTTACCCTTTTTTATTTTATACCTCAGCCTTTGAAATAAAACTCGTTGTAGTGGTTTTTTACAAAATGAATGACAATATCGATAATTTATTCTTTCAATAAAAATTATTTCTTAATCGTTTCTGATTTAGCAAAAACCGTACAAAATTTTAACCGTTAGACTAAGTCGACTTTGATAAGTATCGAATCATTTATTTAAGAAGTATGACTTTATTTCTGACTTATTTTTATAGTACGAAAAGATCTTCAGTTTGTTCATATATATTGTATTGACTACCTATATATCAATTCAAATAAAGAGAATCCTAATGAAAAATAAAGCAATTTATGAGATATCATGTTAAATGTTCAACTATTGTTTAAAATCGTAGATAGAAGATATTTTCACTTTTTAATAATTTAAAATTCAAAGTGAAAATTTTATTTAAATCAATGATATAGTTCATGAGTTATTAAACAAACAAAAAAAAACGAATCTTTGAGATTAATTTTTATGTAATTCCATAGATATATTCAAGCTCTTTTATACTGCAAGTTGAAACCATTTTTATACCAAAAAAATATAAGGTGATGTGATTAAATTTCTGCAAACGCTTGTTATGCATAGAAATAAGCGATTCCGGTAAAGAAAATTATATATATTCTTGATCAGGTGTCATCTCATGAGTCCATTTATCCATGTCTGTTTATCCGTCCGTCTGTGTGTTGTCCATAAGCATAGGATAAGAAGCAGTTGAGTTAACTCCATTTTGGTAGACATATTGAAATGGATCCAAGATCTGCACTTTTGAATATTTTTGGAATTCACCCATGGACACGCTTACCTCCCCTACAACCCAAATATTTAAAACTCCATACATAAGCTTATGTTTGGCCAAAGAAGACACAATTTGGTTTATATTTTATATCAAAACTAAGATGTGTTAAAAATAATGTGTGTAATACGAATAAACTCATACCTTTTTAAAATATTAAACTTTTGGGAAATAAATACAAAAATAATTCTTTATCCCTTAAAATACTTACAAATAAACATATAAAAAACCCATGAAAGGCTTGTGAATATACATAGTACAAAAAACCTAAGTGAATCTTTGTATTGTATCCTTTTAAGGCAAATGGTCTTCAAAACGTCATGCTCTTTAATTTAAGCCTTAAATTTTAACAAAAATTTCGATTCCCCTTTTTCTGTAGCTTTTCTATTCTGCACACAGTAGAGAGCGAGTAACAATTCTACTGTTTTTATTTGTACAGAAAAAATTCCCACTGCAAATAATTATTACGTTGAGACAGCAACAAACGAAAAACTCATAAGAATTTCTAAAATAAGAAATTCCAAATGAAAAAAATAAAGCAAAGACACAAATGCAAATATCTAAATAAAGCAAATATTAATGTTTAACACATAACCAGCGTTGCCGTTTTCACTTCGATCGAAGTTTTTTACTTCACTTTTATGTCAAACACTTCCACACTTCTTCTTTTGTGAAAACACTTCGATTTTGAATGATTAAAGTTTTTTAAGTAATTAAGCAATATCTTACTTTTTTACTGCATTTCACATCAAAAAGTCAATAACATGGCATAACTGTTGGTGTAAACGAATGCATATGTTTTACCTTCTCTAACAGAGCTTTGATTGGATTTGAAAATTTTAACTGTAGTGGTAACACTAGTTCGATTAAATACTTCTTACAGAAGCTCGTGCTGTGAAGGTTGTTGAAATGTAAGTTTGTACGAATTTCTTAATTTCTAATTTTTTATATTAAAAAAATTCTTAAATTTATATTTTCAGCATGTGGAAGCAGGGTGGCATAAAAAGGCTTGCATTTATTTTAAGGTATTTTTCAAAAAATATAGAAAATGATGGAAAAAATACGAATGTGGACCATGACATTATTTCGAAGCAGAGTGCCGCAGGATGTTAAAACCGAGGATGGTGATACGACTTGCATTGAACACATGTCTACACAAAAGATTCAAACAAAGCTTCATTGAGGAATGGAGAAGTAAGTTTGCATGGTTGAAATGTATTTCAGTATTTTCTTATTGAACTCTGTTTATTGATTTTTTAAGAAAATATTTTTATTGTTTTTTTCGTTATTCATTTTGAAATGTACCTAAATATGTTTAATAAACATTCATGTTAAAAACAGAATTAAGGGGTAACATGACATTGGCCGATTTTTTAAATCGACTTTTTTTAATAATTTTGGATTTTAGTAAATATTCTTAAGATTTTAAGAATTTGATGGAAAAATTCCTACGGGTTCAAAAGTTACAGCCGGATTAGTGAGAGCGCATTTTTAATTTTCGCCTTTTTTTTTCTTTGTTCGCAAACTTTGAAAGCGTTTATCTCGAAACCATGTTTTTGGTACTGGTTGCGGCACTAGCGGGTTAATTTTTTGACGAAATTTTTTTTTGCACTTTTTTAAACTTTATTCGCTATCGTACGACAGGAGCTTTTTTAAATTTTTTTTCGATTTTTTGTGAATTTTTAAAGTCAATATATTTTTCGAAAAAACAAACTTTCAAATTTGGAACATCACCCAAAATTAAAAAAAAAATTTAAAAAGCTCCTGTCACACGATAACCAATTTTGTTAAGATTTAAAAAAGGAATTTTTTTTCCAGATCGGACAATTTTTGCGACACCCACCTTTTTTTCTCTGCCGCCAGTTTGGAGCTCAATAAAAACATGTTGGTGTAAAAAATATATTTTTTTGAATTTTGTTTTGTAATTTGTTCAATTCTCTACAAAAATGTAAAAATGTTTGTTTTTGACTGAGCTATGAATTTTTTAAAAAAGGTCTGTTTTCTCTGCCGCGAATGTTATGTCCCACCTTAATTCATTTTAACACTTCGAAATCTCTGAAAGTACTTCCTTCTTGTAGCCTATTTTACTTCGTTTTAAAATTCTCGAGCGGCAACACTGCACATAACCATGTTGCTCTATTTATTTTTAAAACAGCGCGCAGCCGCAAATCAACACAACATAACCAGTCGATTACGCAGTCGCAACTAAATTGTCTCCTTCTCGTTCATCGACTTGGCTTAAATTTCTGCACGAAGCATGTTGCAGCATTTTGCAGCGAAAACAACAATGTGTGCGCTGCAAACAACGATAGCCATCGAAGCTATCAACAATCGACCTGCTTGCAAGAAATTTGTAGGAAAATTGATAAATTTTTAACTAAAATACCAATTTTACGGAAAAACTATTGATCTGAGATACATGTCACCACTGACTTCTTTGTTGGAAACGGCAAGATCTTTCATTTGCTCATACATCATACCCACCTAACTGTTAAGGTGTAGGCAGCATATGGAAAATAAGCGATTAATTTGATGAAAAATATTGACTTAAGTAAGATTATTGGCCTATAACTTTTTAGCTTTTTTATAACTTAAAATTCTGAGTATACAAAGACCGTCTTGAATAATTTATTGTTCGATTAGTGAAAATTTCATTCAAATCAGTACAGTGGTTCCGGAGATCCTGAATTACATACATGAAAAAAGCGAATCTTGGAGTTTCATTTTTATATAATAGTATAGATAAAACAAACTAACTTTTTAAAAATTTATTTAAGTCAACTGTGCTTTTTATTTCTTTGGTCAA
Organism: Tetanocera ferruginea; assembly: GCA_958299015.1. NCBI lineage: Eukaryota > Metazoa > Arthropoda > Insecta > Diptera > Sciomyzidae > Tetanocera > Tetanocera ferruginea. Next base: position 114,503,300 of record OY282641.1, read on the forward strand.
TTTGTTTTTTGACAATAATATCCTAACTTTCCAACTTAATATACGAATTTATTTATTTATTAAAAAAATTGGTTTTTCTCTGTTTTCTAAATCCCGGGTCTAATCCCAGGATCCCGGGATTCCTAACAAACAGCCCCGAAATCCCGAAATTTGAAATCAGTCCCGGGACTGGAATCCTTACCATGAAACCAACAAAATTTGCATGTGAACATGAAAGTAGGTCTTCTAGACTTGCATTTTATGTGAACAAATCTTTATTCTTTCTATTGTAGTTTGGAAAATATAGATAGTTTTACACGGTATTTAATGTTACATCTGTTGGAAGTATATTTACTCCCTGAGGATTGACATTGTTTCCAAAGGCGTGATAGCCGAAGAGAAAAATGTATTTCTATTGAAATCGCAATTTATTTATTTCATCAGCTCGCGCGTAACATACTAAGCACGCACGCCCAAGACCGCCGAAGGAATCAAATTAGCAATGAATTTTTTCCTTGAGCAACACAGGCGAAATGAAAGTATACAGCGAAGCGAGACAAAATATGTTTTTTATTTATGTTTTTGATGGTTAAACATATTAACAAGCGGAATATAGTTGATATTGAAAAAAAAAAAACAAATTGGCCATTTCAGCTCTTGAAAGGACTTTGGCCGAGCTTCTTATGATCAATTGTGTTGTGTGTGTTATTAAATGTTTGCACACAATTGATCGAAAACTGGACCTACATGATTTATGCCGACTCCGAACGGCTTAAGTTTATGTTCTCAAGAAGCTTTACATGGCATTATTTACTCTCTGAGGTTTGCTATTGTCTGCAGAGAGTTGGTGACCGATCAGAACAATTTTTTTATTGAAAAAAACTTTTCGCCGCGGCTGGGGATCGAACCCGTGCTCCGAGCATGCTAGGCCACACACTTAACCTGCATGCCACGGTCACAACTTTTATATTTACAACTCACTGTGATCTTAAATGCCATCTCAAAAAGATAGGTTTCTCTGAATCTGATATCTGCATATTTTGTGAGAAGGAGGAAGAGACTTCAGAACACATTCTTTGTGAATGCCCTGCAATCTACAAACTCAAACTTCTCTACTTAGGTGTATCATTTATACCACAATTAGACTGAATAGATCCATTGGGTCGCGGAGTACGTGGGCCAAATTAAACATAACATAATTTCACTAGAATCTAACTAGTTGATTCTTCCCAATTGCTTCTCAAGGTAATGGTTCGGTTAGTATTACTTAAAAAAATGATCACTGTAGTTAATATTTTAAGATAGTATTATTAGATTAAGATAGTAAGATAGGTCATTAAGATAGTATAAAAAGATATTATTGCAATGAAATTGGTCATATTTTCCAAAGAAAAATCTGCAATTTGAACGCATTTGAAGTATTTCGGTTTCTGGCTTATGGTTTGGGAAAGTTAAGGCTATAAAGGATGTAGATTCGCTGGCACTAAGATGGACTCATATCCACTGCATAATGTGCCCTTTGACCTTTTGAGAAAATATTGCTGAAACAGTACCATATTCTAAAAGCACAATGCATCAATTCATTGCTCCCGGATTATTAGAGTTCCTGGAGTCTTAGGATATATTCACTCTGAAAATAGTTCCATTTTTAATACCGTTGAAGACTTGTGATCGATCTATGCAGCAACTTGGTGGTACGACGCTTACGAGTGGTAAGCGTTCTTGACTTCTTTCACAGAGTTCCCCGGCTCAAATCGCTTTAACCTTTTTTAAAGTTTTTTCTTATTTATAAAAAAACTGAAATTAAAATTGTTTATTCAGGGCTTGGATTATGTTGACTTCGCAACTTTTTTCTGCTATAACATAGATATTTTCTAATGATGCAAAAACACCGTTCATAGTCCGCAGGGATCTGAGATAATAATTTTAAGGGCATTTATTCGTCATTTTTATTCTGGTTTTCAGGTCATACCTATGTATAATATACATATTTTTTAGTAACAGATGTCGCACCATATAGTATTAAAGCAGAAAAGTCTATAAAGAATTTGTAACCAAAAATAATAGATATATGTTTCGTGAATGGCACATGGTTTGCATAGAGTTGCTGAAAAAGTAAGAACAAACTTTCGAATGGTCGATGGGCTTATTTCAAAGCACCTGGAACTCTTACCTACCCAGCCTGTCATTATGCGAAGGGGTACATAAAAAAATGTTTCCACGAAAAAACCAAAAAGTTTTTATGGTTTTTTCGTAGGGTTTTTAGGGCATCTTTAATGTTTTTTTAAGGCATTAGGTAATTTTATGTGTCTCTTTGGGCATCAAAATCTGATCCCTATTCATCAATATATACGATTTTTAAAAAAGTTGGTGTTAGAGAAGTTTGGTTTGTTTGTTCCCGATATAATGATATCTATCACATATAGACTATGCGACTCTCTTAGCTCTATTGAAGATCTATGCGCCTGAAAGATATTTTAGGCAAATTGCCTTTTATAGTTCTTTCCCGTCAAAAATTACGGGCCCGGTTTTAATAAAAAAAAAATCATAATATATAGATTTTTTTTATGATGAATTAGTAATCAGCCATGGTCTCATATTCGATTTTAAATTTTGCAAATACATAACAATTTTTAGTTCCAAATACATATTTATAAAATACCTTTATATAAAAACGGAAACCATAGTAGGTACGACGAAATAAGTTCAAAAGTTTTTTGTAAAAGTGAAAATTTCAAAATAAAAAACACATATCGTCGCTACGCCTTAAAATTCAGTTATGTGTTTTTCGACAACTTTTCAGGAGAGCAAAAAAACTGATTTATTCTCTGCGCTTCCAAATTTATTGCAATGTCATAATTTTGTATTTTTTGCTATAAAATTCTAGAGATAAATATTAAAAAAAAAACTTAAACTTCTTACTCCAGCACGAAGCGAGGATGCATTCTTCCATTTTCAGACACATAACCGATTTTTTTCCGGGCATTTTGTTTTTCGCGCAGCGACGATATAAAAAGTTTTTGAAGTTTCAATAAATTACAAAACAAAAAATGCCTAAAAATATGCTGTGAAATTTAGAAAAAAAAAAAATCAAGCGTTCCGCACTCACATTTTACGGAATTATGTTATACTAATCATAGGACTTCTAAGATCGTAATGATCCTATTATAATATCTGTTTGGCATTAAACTCCATTAGTGCTCAAATTGATCTCAAATAAAACATAAATATTTAAAAAAAAATCTATGACGAATAGTATTAAATGAAATCAAAAGTGTTATGTTGTTCGAATATTAACAATTATATTTAATTTACTATTATTTTGTGCTAATTTAATTTTACTGTAATTTTCAAAACTGCTGTACCTTAATTGTTTAGAAACAGCTTTACTTAACAGAAACATAGTACCTATAGGGACAGTTGAGAAAATTGTTGGATTAGTAGGAATATAGCAAGACTGCTGTCGGAATAGTTCTTACAGACGTTCTAGAATGGTCCTTTAGACTAGGAATGCCCGCTGCCCTTACTTTTACCGAAATTAGGGTGAAATTTAAGAAATAAGAAGGCATAAGTATTTAGTGAGTTAGCAGCTTTATCTACTAGAATATCGACGTTGTCGCATGGAATCTTAATAACACAGATATTGAATATATAGACTTGCCTGACTCTTTTGAGAACTACAAATTGTTTTGCACTATTTTAGTTTCAATTTATTCTATGAACATTGACGCAAAGACGGAAATCCTTGGTGAGCTCGCATCATTTACAAACATAACCAAAGCTCCACCACCAGTGCGATTGAAATTTTGATTGAAAAAAAAGAATTGTGGACCTTTCAAACTGTAGTAAAGAAGTTACAAAGGTCTGTTTACACTATATGAGCTTAAACTAATTGATACTTCTTGTGAGGTTCCTTCACCCATTTATTATGGCCGCTTGATCATGAAAGAATTCTTTAGTTTTTCTGTAAATTTAGACATTTTTCATGCTTATTAAACCAGTAAAGCCCCTCTTAGTTTTCATATCTTATGAAACCAAAACATATTATTATAATTTTTATTGTTGTCCTATATTTATCATTAATCTGAAACAACCTGCCCTGCAGCACTTGTAGAGATTTATTTTACTTATCCAACATATAACAAGGTAAATATACGGTGATGACCCCAAGTTGTATTGGGTGTGTAGCAACTGGTGATGGCAATTATTAGCTGTGAACAACAACGCTACATAACAAAAGAGCAGAACAAAAAACAAAAATAAAAAAAACAACACCATCAAATATAAAAGCACAACCTTAACATACGGCAGAAAAATGGAGCGAATTTACTACTTTAAATACCAACACCAAATAACATACTCTCGTACGCACGCTTCATAAGTAAAAACAACAAACAAACAACAAAATAAAATATGTACCAAAGAACCCTCTTTATTTTTCTTTGCCACCATGTTTAAGCCGCCAATAAAACGTTTAACGAGCTCATAACATAAACTCGGGAAGCACCATGAGTGAAAAAAAGGCACCGAAAAGCTTCACTAAAAACACATCATTACCCACCAATTAGGCTGTGGAGTGATCGAGTCTTTATATGGTTCGAAACAAAACAAAGGAGAGCAGAAAAAAAATCAAACAACAAAAAAAAAATAAAGGGAAGCCAAGCAACTGAGTGGCTTACGTGCCGCGGCAGCCACAGACGACGTATCATCAGGCCAAAGAATGGGAGTTCCTTGGTGGCACAGCAAACATTACAACAAACATGAACCACCAACAAAGTAGAGATGACGCGCGATGTGGTCGCTGTTGAAACTAGGGACTGTGAAACTGAGTAGCTGTGTCTTTGGCAAAGGATGCAAAGGTAGGCTCGAGAAGTTGGAGATGTGGCGGTGGTGGCTCTGGCAGTGGCAGTGGCAGCGGCATGTGTGTTTGGAACACTTTGTAGTGGCCTCTTGTTGGCGCTTGTTTTGCAAGTTGTTTTTGCTGTTGTTCTTGTTGTTGTTGTTGTCTGCTTGGGTGTTGTATAAAAGCGGCATGCCGAAAATTACCTCCATGACAAGAAAATAGCAACAATAACATTCAGAGTAATGAGGTTTATAGCAGTGATGACGATGACGGCAATGCTGTGGATGATGATGATGATGATCATCATGATGATGATGTTGATGATGATTATGGTTTTTATGCTGTTGCTGCTGCTGCTGCTGATGCCGTAGGTAGCTTTGGCGATGATGATGTTGATGATTCGCATAGCGTGCCGAAATGATGAAGTGAAAAAGACTTGCCAACATCTTGTAATGATTTTAAGTGGGTTTTATGCAAAATCTTGACTTCACTCCTTGACTAATGAAGAGATGATTGGAGGAGTTTTGAGTGAAGTTGACAGGCTTTTAAGTTTAATGCGCTGCTGCATCGTGTAAAATCGATCAATCGTATTCGTGCATCAGAAACCTGAATGGATGTTGAAAATCTTAAACAAGTTGTGCCGGTTGTTGATTTTAGAAAATCAGAAATTAATAAAGTTTTCAACATTAATTGCAAATTATTGAATATTTTGGAAAATTTAAATTATTTTAACAATCACTAAACAGTTGCTAATGGCGAGATGAAATGATTAAATTTTTATAAGAACACTAGAGCAGCTATTCGCTATGCATCAGACATTATTTTAATATTTTCTAACATAAACCAATGAATGTATTGATCGCTGGATACACGATAAAAAATAGCAAAACTATTTTCTGGGTGGTAAAAATGTAATTTTTACTGTTTGGTTATATATTTTTGTTTGTTAAAAATCATTGATTTTAATAATTTATAAAAAAAAATTTGCCACAAGACCTTATTCTAAAAACAAACAAAACAAATTGGCCATTTCAGCCCTTGAAAGGACTTTGACCGAGCTTCTAATGATCAATTGTGTTGTGTGTTATTAAATGTTTGCACATTAAATGATTGACCGAGAACTGGACCTACATGTTTTATGCCGACTCCGAACGAACGTTTAACCTGCAAACCACGGTCACCACTTATGCCTAAGACCTTATTCGAATACGACGTAAATCAAAACTTGGCAACATAACGGTTATTAGTGATTTAGGCAGATTGCGCAAAACTGCTTCTAAGTCCTTTTTAGTTTTTAACGTTGGAAATAACATATGACAGCATAAACATCATCGTATCATAACCATATCTTCGCCTCCTGAACAATACATAATTTTGATTAACGTCGTATTAGAATAAGGACAATATAAGAAATCAGACATATACTATGTCATTACATCATGTTGTTGATATAATCAAATAATGCATTGAAGGTACAATTTCAACCATTCAGCAAGAAGGTCTTCTGACGGACCTAATCGATTTAAGAGTAATTTTTTAAAATTTCATTAAGGCCTTAATATTTCACCTAATGATATGGTGAAGTCTGCACACTAGTTCAAAGAGTGTCTGGCGTCTGTCCCTAATTCCCATCCTAAAACTTTATCCCATTCGTAGATATCCCCGTAGATATCCAGTCATGCCTAATTATAATGTATTCTATCTCAATTGGGATGACATGAGACGAAAACTTAATAAGCTATTTGTTGAAGCAAAATCCTGCCACTTCATCGTTCTAGTTTTCACAGAAACGTTTTTCAATAATACGTTCAGAGACGAGGAAATCATGAACCTAATGGGAATCTTGATCGCCAACGTCATATACGATTTCGCCATGTCTCGGAACGTTTGAAAAGGTCCAAAGCTAGAGCTCTGGCCGCATCAAAAGAAGGTAGAACTGCCCGAAGAGCACAAAGCGCCACTGAGTCCTCATTTTTTGAAGAAGAGGTAGGAGTTCTTTATGAGGCTGGCATTGCAGATTGATATATCTGTGTCGACAAGGAATAACAGCTAAACTCATTTTAAAAATTTCAGGAGAGCATTTTTAAAACTTAAATTGCTACCTTATATCAGGGTACCCTAACTTTTGCTGTTTAGATTTGAAAGCCTCAAACATTTAATTTTTAAGTTACAACCATAAAAATGTGCGTACTAGTGTATTTCGTTGCAAAAATTCGCAATGAAAGCAATAACCTCAGTTTGTCCTAACTCGACTTTAGCGGTTATTCCTTGTCGACACAGATATGTTAGTATTTCACAAAAAAAAAGTTTTATTGTCTAAAATTTTCTTCGAGTTTTTTTTCAAAATCAGGTTTTTGAACTTCGAAGGCACTTTTCTCCAGTTATACTGAACCGATTGTGATTAAACCAAGTGCAATCGGCGCAGAATTGCCGAATTTCTAAAACTGCATGCTAATTTTTTTTGTTGATGCAAACAAATAACTTCAAACTTAAACGCGTTTATCTCGAAACCACGTTTTTCGAGCTTGCGGCCTAGATTGCGCCCGTAGTTATGAACCGATTTTGATGAAACAAAGTTCAATCACCACACAGAATTGTCACCAGTTTTGTCCTTACCAATCAATCTTAATTTTAAACAAATTTTTACTAATTTTTTTTTACACTAAACCAAAAAAAAAAATACCCAAAATCGGTTTTTCATTTTTCAATGACCGCCATTTTGTAAAAAATAATCGCAAAATTATGATTTAGATAGGGACTAGAATTAGATCTGTTCTTAATCTAACACCGCTTACTTTTTTTATTTCAGATGATCCGAAGTCGAGTTATCCGGGCTGCAAGGACTGCAAGGACTGCAAGGACTTTTTGAACAGCCCTCTTACAAATGAAAAAAATAAGGAATTCAGATTTAAATAACTCTTAACGTTTTCAAATGAGAAGTTTTTCAAAAAGGGTCCAAAAATAGACTTCCAACCAGCAATACTCCCTTAAACAAGAAAGATAAAGTTTTATGTTTTGGAGATTTTCATCGAGCAAACATAGGATTTCTCACGGATAAAAATGACAATTATCTTATGCAGATAAATCTCTCTAGTCTCTAGAAAATCAACCCAAATCCAAACAAGAACGGTTCATCCTACGATGAAGAAAAAGAGCAGACGGCAACGATAATAAACCATCTCGTACGTCCGGCATGTCGACTTGCGCAGAGTCGTAATCAACCGACGGGCAAAAATTACTTGGTGACGCATGCGCACGAGCGCGAGAGCGAGTGAACCTATCGCTTTCCGGGAGAGGTGCAGTAGGTGCATTAGAAATTTGTTTTGTTTTTTTTCTTTTCGGAGAAGCAATAACTGACAATGTTCCACTAACACTTTGTTTTGCATTTTTAGAGAATTCTTCAAATTTAGCATTTAACTTTTTTACTTCGGAGTTTAACTTTAAAAGAATGCTGATTATTGAGTCACCAGCCATTATGCATGTCGAGCATTTAAAACCAATTTTTGCGCTTTCAATTAGAGTGTTTAATATAATTTCATTGTCAATTTCAATGCAATTTGCATGATGCTTTTTAGCACAAAAAATGCACGAAATTGATTGTGATTTATCGCAGTCAATTTTTAGCGTACAAACTTCACATATAGGCTCGAGAGGCATTTTCACGTCTATCCGCACAAACGAACGAAACTGAACTGTTACAACACTGTTGTAATGAATTGACGAAATTGGTGTAATGAATGTTTGTTTCCCTACTGAATATTTTATAATCGTTTGACGAAAAAATTCAAGAACATTCGTTTATTCGTTTAGAGTATTCGTACAATCAGTCTCAGTATCGTCGTGTTTTTTTTTAATGTTGTGCGTGCGTCATCTAGTTCGGCTTGTGTTGTTGTTGCTTGTAGACGTTTTTGTTTTTGCTTTGTCGTGAAAAAATGAAAACAATAAGAAATGCATTCAAAGAAACTCAGTCTGGAATAATTATATAAATAAAAGTGTCGGTCGCAAAAATGAACGATTATAAACGAACGTTTGTTATTTTTGCTATTCTGTGTGTAAGTGCTAAACCAGAGGTCCCGGGTTCGAATGCTGGTTCATGGTCCCACGCTTTAAATTTTCCTCAATTTTTTCTTTATATCTTATCAACTGAAATCCCAAATTCATCAATATTAGAGTTGTAGCTGGTGATATAGATGTTTGTGGAATGAGATTTCGTAATAACTCGAATTTAATGAGGTAAAGGCATAACACTTGCCTCAGATTCAAATTCACATGATCCTCTCCGCTACACATAGAACATTCTATACTTGTTTTACTTGATTTCCCTTTCTCTTATACTTATTTATCTCCCCACTTATCTGATATCTGAATCCTTTGTTCACAAAAAAATATTTGCATACGAAAACTTTTGAAAAAAGGTGGGACCGAAAGATATGTTTACATAAGAAAACCTATCACAAACTTCAATAAAATCGTTGCTCGAAGAGGTAACAGAAAAAATTACAAAATTCATCAATAAGATGTAATATAATATTTTTATTAAAAGATTCAAATCGGTATTGCAAAGTGTATTTTATTTTAATCCTAAAGATGAGAGACGCTGAGAGACGCTGCCCCTGTTATGACACAAAAATCGTTTTTGGTGATTTCAACGCTAAGTTGGGTAGGGAAAACATATTTGGATCAACACTCGGAAAGTTCAGCTTCCACGGCAACACATCCGATAACGAAATGAGATTGATTGACTTCGCCGCAGCACGAAACATGATCGTTAGTAGCATAGATTCAAGCATCTCAATATTCATAAGGCCACCTGGCTGTCCCCTGATCAAAAACTACGCAACCAAATTGCTCATGTTTTGATTGATGAAATGTATGTACTCTTCCAGTGAACTAGACATACGGACGATCCATGGTGCCAACATAGACTTGGATCATTATCTTATTAGCCAAGATCCGTACATGTCTGTGCGCAGCTTAGAATGCTTGGAATCCTACACAGAGAAAGCTAGGCGTCGATAAGCTGCAGTCAAAACGGAATGCCGAAGCCATCGCCGAAACCAGTGGCACGACCAGGAGTATCGCGACGCCACTGCAAAGAAAGATGTCGCCTTCAAAACCCCCCTGCAGTTGGTTGTAACTCATGCTGCTATAGAGCAATGCCGTGAGAAGAGGAGGGAAGAGAGACGCCTTTTCAGGCGAAAAAAAAACGAGAGACAGAAATGTGTGTGTACGTGAAAATGGAGATGCATGGCGACAGGAATGAGAGTAGAAAATTTGTATTTTCAAGAATTTTAAAACAAGAATCTAGTGACATAAATCCAGAGTACACTGATGTTATGCCGACATCAATATATTCAAGGGTATAAAATTGAGCGGCTTCGCTGAATATCGAGAGAATGAACGAGGATGCTTCAGCGAAAAAATTATTTGATTCGGTATCCAGCGACGGTCAACGCAGACGAGGAAAACCGCATCTTTGTTGGAAAGTGCAGGCATTGGATAACCTGACGATGCTTGAAGTTTTCAACTGGCACCGGCAAGAGCACGTCAAAAGAGGCAAACTCTTAAACGAGGCCAAAGCCGACCTACGTTTGTAAGCTCCAATCAAGAAGGTAAGTAAGACGAATCATATATATTTTTTGTACTAAGTGTAAGTATTTATAATTTCTTAAACGTTTCAGCAAGAACCGACATAGGTTTTTCTTTTTTTTTGTCAAGCTTTGGTTTTCACTTGTAATTAAAGAAAGTTATTTTTTTTTATAATTAAATACAAGAATTTTAAGAAAACCAATTGCACTATTGTAATTCAACTTTCATAGTGAAAGAACTAATTTCAATAGTGAACTATGAAAAGCAATTTCATAGTGAAAGAACTAAAAATATCTTTTCAGCTGTTACCGTTATGTTGGTAACAAAAAGTACGTGAGTATACTTTTATACTCTTTAATAATATAGATTGTAAATAACCGTTAAATATTATATATAAAATTTAAAAAAGTAACCGTTAATAATAAGCCACAAACTTAAGCGCTAAGTTGGAAAACTACTTGAAAAGCACGCACGCCCTTAAAACAATTTTCCAATTCGCTACTATTCCACACTTCCACACAACTGATGATGATGATGATGATGAAGATGCTGTTGTATCTTAACAAGACCAATAAAACCACAACAACAACAACAACAGCTATAGCAAAAAATACCTTATTTGCCTTAACAACAGCTAAATGTACAAGCAACAAACTGCTGCAAATAAATCATCATTCCGCACCAAACCGTACCAAATTGAAAGCCAACGAACCAACCAACCCTACTATGTCATGCGCTATGCCATCGCGTAGTCAGTCAGTCAGTTCAATCTATGTAAGTCAAACCAAGTCAAACAACAAAACACGGTTAACAAAATGAAGTGCAAATTTGCTGCTTGAACGTTGGTTGCATTGTTTTCCATTTTCGTACATGATAAACACATCAAAGTCATCAAAATGTTAAGCGAAGAAGTTAACACAATTGATGCAGAGAAACCAACGCCCACCCCACTCAAGCGCCTTGTTGCCTTATATCGTGGGCTGACAAGGTGGTGTATTGAGTAAGATAAGAAGATGAAAAAAAAAAAAAATAAAACTAAACTGAAAACTGACTTGTGACAGGAATAGCGAAACAGACACGATTTTGAGACGAGTACGAGTACGAGTACTCTTTTATATATAGGCATTAGACAGGCATTCATCACGAATTCGCTGTAAGACATTGAGTAGTGTTGATGGTAATGCACCATAGTAGCTTGACAGAAGTAGCAGCATGTAGTATGGGTGGGTTGCAAGTCAACAAAATAACAGCAAAAATGAACAACAAAAAAAAACTAAACTCGATGCGGATTATGATGAATTTGAGGAATCGCAGTTGTTACGTGATTTGTAGCAAGTTGTTTTTCGGTTTATGCTGTTCCCTAAGTTGTAGATAAGTTGCTGAAGATTTGTGTGAACTGCTGGAAAATATCTAATGGGAAAGTTTTGAGCGAAATTTAAGTAGAAGACATAACATGACTTGACGATATTGATCATGAAACATTTTTGCACAAACATTAGTTACTAAACTATTTGATATTGACTTTACTTGTGTTTCTCTTTTTGAAATTTTCATAAGTATGTATCTGCCAATAACAACAACAGAAAGTTGAAAGTTTCATATCAGCAAAAGTTGATAGAAATATTCTTGGTACCTACTCGTACCAACTGTGTTATTTTAACTTAACAAATATTTTGCATGTGTTAATATGCAAATTTTTTCGCTGCAAAATTCACTGTGTAATAATTTTGCAACAAAAATGCAAACCAACCAACCAACCATCAGTTCCGATCAATCCGGTGTTAAGAGTAGCTCTGAGCAGCCAAGACTTCAATTTCTAAATTGCGCCTGCTTGAGAGAACTGGATGATGGCAGATTAATGCAGTCGAACAAACTTACATACCATACCACTTGAGTCAATTTAAATATTTGCTGTTCTTTTACATGTACACTGAGAGAAAATATAGAGTATGCTGGGGATAGTTTGGAAATAATTATGAAAATAATAATGAACAATGCATTAGAATTACACTAAAATACATTGTTTCAATACATTAGAAGCTCAATTACAAGGAAAAGACAAAGAAATGAAGTCTTCTTGCATTCAGCAGGAATAGAAACTTCGAAACATTTTTCTCAAAAGTGAATTTAGTCATTGCAGGTAGAGAGTACATAGACATCCATATCAATTTCTTCGTCTATACTCCCGCTGCTTTAATTTTTTTCTATGGTTTTGGACCACCAGAAAATTTACGCTAAAACTGCATCTGGTGCTTTATTTTCTCTTTATCTGTAAAAGGAAATAAACCCTAGGTAATTTTTTAAGACACATTGACACCAAGTTTCTGGAATGCATTTAACATCTCTTTTACAGACATTTTATAGGTATTGAAGCCGTTTCTGCCTATAATAATAAGCAACCCCAAAAATAACCCCTTTCATTGCATTTCTGACAACATCTGACAGACCAGGATCGTACATAGAATGAACTTTTGTTTCAGGTACACTGAGAAAATAAACATGGTTTCAAAATAAATAAAAAATTTTAAAACAAAAATTTAACGCATTTGCGTTTCTACAAAACAAAATTTAAAACAAGCGTGTTGAAATTTCAGCTATAAGCTCTTTTATTTTTTTTTTCGTGTGTTTTGGTAATTTTTATACTTTTACAAAATCATAAAAAAATATTTTAAAGAAACATTGTTGTTAACTGTCAGCGGTCGATTTTTCAAATTGTTGAACTCGATTTATTAATATTGAAAATGTGCGGAGAATTATAAAATTTGTTAAAAATATGTGATCTCGTCGATGTATTGGATGAATTGATATGTAAGTATGTTATTAAAGATAGTCAGTTCATAAAATATTTTTCATAGCTGCTGGCGTAACGTTTAGAAACCTTCAATATTTATATTAAAGCGATATGGTGCACGCTATAAAAAATGTCGGCAAGCGTGCAGAGTTTCGAGAAAAACTTTTTCTTTGGCAAAAACAACAGGTATGTCGATATTTTAATCGTACCGTTGCCGAGTTGCTAAGTTATAAGTTCATACCTTATTTTAGTCACAGGTTTCCATCATTAATCCCCAGGAGGGAAGCCGTTTAAATGGGAAGGTATGTAGCATGGTCAAAATATTTCAACTTATAACATAAAAAGAAAATAGAAAAAAGTTCTGAGTCCTCTGCTCAGTCTTCAATTGCATGCGAGTCAGAAAGTGATTCTAGCGAAGTCGACTACGACATTTCAACAGCAAAGAAAACAGAGCTACAAAGAAACATTAAAGACTGGACAATAGTTTGCGATAAGTGGGAGAGAACATTTCCACTACGACAACATGAAATAAAGGTGCTCGACATCGTTGAATTCTTGCAGCAGTTGCCTAAATTTAAAGATTTACGAGCACCAGCATTAGTAAGCATATTCATTAAGTTTTTTTGTTTAGTTGTTTATTAATTATTTTTTTTTATTTTTAGATTGACATTGACTTCAATTTTTTATATATTGGAAAATTGCCTCTCTTAAAAAATGGAATCCTTTTAAGGAAAAAATAAAGCTGTCATACCAACTTCACTTAAAGAATGCAGCTTGTAAAGCTCAGCTTAAAGAAGCGATTGAAACGTCAAAAAAATGGTATTCTAAGAATGTTTAAGTTTTTTATAAATTTTTTTAAAGAGATGATTCTTCTATTAAATGCTGTCTTAAAGTGCACAACTGGATTTATAGACAAGAACGGCAAGCGAAAGTAGACTACAATAAAAGATGCCGAGCAATCTCAATCAATATTTAAAATTGTATAAAAAATTTATTTTGATACTTTGTTTAAGTAACATATTAGTTCTCGCTATACCAATTGAAATTAGAAGGTTTAATTTGTTACTCATTTTTATGCTTATTACACGCAGAAAAAAAATATATTTACCACAAACATAATGTGAGAGGAAACTTTTATGTTTGAAAACTTATTGAGAGCAAACAAGTTTATTTTTACTAGAAACATGTTTCTACTTTACGGTTACCATAAATAGTTTGCGAAAGCAAGTTACTTTGTTACGATTCATATATTATGTTCACTAGCAACTATGCTAATTTGATACAATAAATATATTATGTTTACGGTGCCCAGTTTAAAGGCAACTAAGTTCATAGTAAGCTAAGTATACAATTAGATCGCGAGCAAAATTTTCATTTCGTGGTTCAGTTGGTTAAGCGCTTGTTAATTTGATTTTAATTTTAACATCCCAGGTTCAATTTTTAAGCCGAACTGAGCTCTAATTTTATTTTATTTTTATTAAAATTTATACAAGCAAATATTTTAAGGAAAAATTGCATTTCATTACAATTGACCAATTTGTTATCAACGGGATTTGAACGCGGAACGTCGCTCATCATAGTCCAACACACTAACCATTATGCCAATCGCCTGATGGCGTGTGAGCGAAAAAATTCCAACAAAACAAACAAACCGAACACGGATATTGCATGAACATATAATATTGTATGCGATCATGTTGTATGTTTCTGACATATATGATATGCTCATGGCAAAGAAATTACTGTTTTTGTTGCAAACATATTGCGGTTATGTTTTCAATTAAACTATATTTTTATCACATCTATCAAAATATGTTTACTGGCATAAGAATCAAATATTGAAATGATTGGCCCGAAAATAGCAACATGAATAACAAACAAAGTATGGTCAGAATTGTAGTTTATAATTACAGTAAAGGGAAATATGTTTGCTAGAATCAAAGTCCAAAATGTCATTTTTTTGCGTGTAGGTTGGAAAATGCGAACAAAAGCTAGAGTTACATCCAATTGATATCTTCACAACACTTCCTACGTAACTCCATACAATAAATAATGGTAAAACATTTTACAAATATAAAAGTATTTAATTTAAGTTTTTGCCAATATATGTTATTTTAATGTTATCAAAAATTAATATTCAATAAAACAAAAGAATAAAAAATGACATGGTTTTTACTTCAGCAGCTTTTTATTAAAATACTAGCGGATGTAACCCGGTGTTACTCGGGGTTGCTCCTCGAGCACAGAAAGAGGACGATTTTCAAAACTGCTCTGATTTAACGTTTTTAAAATTATCAATTCAATTTTAAAATTTTTTAAATTATCGTTTTTTGGGGTTTAGCCCCCCTCCCCTCCTTCCGTCGAAAGTGTTTAGTCAGTTTTCCGTAAAACTGTACCAGCCAGATATGATTAAAAACTAGTAAGGTATATCTTCGACTTGGCCGAAGTTAAAATACCCCCACGGCCGATTCTTAAAGGTGGAAGAATATTAAATTGGAGAGCTTTTTCTATGAGATTCTGAGAGATTTTATTATTTTCTATGTGTCAAATTGTTTTCCTGCAGCTTAATTATAAGCCTTTTTATAATGTTTTAAATTTTGGGGTTGTATGGGAGGTGGGCGTGTTAGATTTTGTATGACGCCCATTTTTCTAGCATATCTCAGTTTCGACATAGAATACACAAATACCGAGTTTCTGTCTTGTAGCTTTAATATTAACCTCTTTATAGATTTTTCAATTTTAGGGTTGTATGGGAGGTGGGCGTGTTAAAAAGTGGATGACGCCCAATTTTATAACACACCTCAGTTTTGACATAAATTACACAAAAACCGAGTTTCCATCTTGTAACTTTAATATTAGCCTCTTTATAGATTGTTAAATTTTGGGGTTGTATGGGAGGTGGGCGTGTTAGTGGGTGGATGACGCCCATTTTTCTAACACACCTCAGTTTTGACATTGAATACTCAAATACCGAGTTTCCGTCTTGTAACTTTACTATTAGCCTTTTTATAGATTTTTCAATTTTGGGGTTGTATGGGAGGTGGGCGTGTTAGTGGGTGGATTACGCCCATTTTTCTAAGACATATCAGTTTTAACATAGAATACACATTTACCAAATTTCAGTATTGTAGCTTAAATATTAGCTTCTTTGTAGAGTTTTCAATTTTTGGGTTGTATGGGAGGTAGGCGCGGTTTTCATCCGATTTAGCCCATTCTCGAACTTGACCTTAGTTTTTTTAAAAAAAGCTTAAATATCGAATTTCATTACGATAGCTTCAAAATTGCGGCTGTAATCGTGTCGACAGACAGACGGACAGACGGACAGACGGACAGACGGACAGACAGACGGACATGGCTAAATCAACTCAGGTGGTGATGCTGAGCAAGAATATATATACTTTTCCATACCTACCACGCCTCCTTTTGGATGTTACACACGTCGTGACAAAATTAATATACCCCTTACGCAGTACGCGTGGGGGTATAAAAATGACAACTTTAACGTCTCGATCTGAAGTCTGGTTTCTGAGGAAAATGGCCACTCGCACTCAAAAAGAAACACATATCTTTCTCCGGTGAAAAATTTCTCTATTTTCGATAATAGCAATTTTCTCTTTTTCAAATAAAATTTTCTTCGATTAGAATAAATTTTCACATTTTCGAAGAAGTATTTCTTCACTTCTAAAAAATGGATATATTTCAATGTCTCTTATAATGATAATTATTTTACTCACACAAAAATATTCTCATTTATAGAGAAAAATTTTACTGAAAATGAAAAATTTTTCTCAAAAAACTTTCAATTTTAAAAAATCCTATAAGCATCGATTCGATTTTTGGATTGTCTTCTTTAAACTTCGGTTTTGGTCGGTACTGTTCGTTTGATGTTTTTCATCTTGATATAGCTTCTGCTCGTGTTCGCTTAACTTTTTTTTTCGTTCGTCTTTGGTTCTTGACTTCGTTTAAAAGCATAGAATGTATTTAAGTAACAGATACAAATAACTACCAAGTTTTATCAAAATCGGTTCATCCGTTTTGACGTGAATGAGCCAAACATAGTTGATTGAATAAAGTGCCCTTTCACGGAAGTTTTCTGTAATTTAAGTAGCCTCAATTCTGTTGAAGGGTCAAGTTATTTCACGTGCCAAATTTTAGTAAAATCGGTCAAGTCATTTAAGAGTTATTGAGTCTTAACATTGCACTACTTAAAGCGCCCTCTTGCGGAAGTCTTTGGAATTTTTTAAATTTTATGTTTTATCTTGGGTGCAGTTGAACGTTCATACCAAATTTTATTGAAATCGGTTGAGGCGCTTAGGAGTTACAGAGTCTTAAAAACGCACTACTTAAAGCGCCCTCTTACGGAAATCTTTGGAATTTTGTTTAGCCTATGTTATCTTGGGCCCAGTCGAATCTTCATTCCAAATTTAATTGAAATAGGTCTAGGTGCTTAGGAGTTATTATAGAGTGCCACGCCCACTTTTTATTTATGCTTTATATTGGGTGCAGTTGAACCTCCATACCAAATTTCATTGAAATCGGTTCAAGTGTTTAGGAGTTATTATGTCTTTAAAACGCACTACTCAAAGCGCCCTCTTGTGGAAGTTTTTGTACTTTTTTATAGCCTATGTTTTATTTTGGGAGCAGTTGAACCTCCATACCAAAGTTCATTGAAATAGGTTCAGTCGTTCAGAAGTTATTATAGAGTGCCACGCCCACATACTTCCGCCCACTTTTTACCTGTGCTTTATCTTTTTAAATGTGTTTTTAATTAAAGAATAATATTTGGAATTATCTTTTATAGTATTTGTTTTTAATATTAAAACCTTTGTTTTGGATTTATTTTTAAGTAAAGGTTTTTAATTTGAAAACATTTGTTATGAAGTTATATTTGAAAACATTGTTGTAAATACAAAAACTTTTGTTTTAAATTTAAATTTTAAAACATTTCTGTTTAACTCTAATGAATTTGTTTCAAGCTCTATTTCAAAAACAAATTCGTTAAATTTGAACACAGTTTCATTTAATTTTAATGCATTTTTCTCTCAGTGTAGAATGGGCATGGCTTTGTAGAGGAATGTGACAGTCGTACTTGAGCACTGGGAAGACTTTGATATTGATATTACTTCATGTTTTTCTCCTAAATCCAGACACAGTCAGCCCAATCATGAAACATTTTCTCCCGGGAGTTGTAAATGGGAGTTTCCGGTTTTAAGATAGCAGATAAAGATATCTCATTTTTTTATTTTACACTCATAAATATTGGCGATTGATGAACAAAATTGCATTAAAAATTTCCAAAAAGTATTTTAACTTTATCTTAAAAATGAATACTCCCATTTACAACTCCTGGGAGTAAATATTTCATGATTGGGCTGAGTATTAACGCATGCATAACAGTTCAAGAGGTCATGTTCAATATGCTCAATCCATACCATATGAACACCAAACGTCATCGATCTGCGTTATAGATGCAAAAATTCCAACTTTTAAAAATTAAAATTATTTTGGGTACCCACCGAACATCTTAATATATAAAAGGCAAGTGTCCTGCTCCGTGCTCTATATTGCTCAAACTGCTATAGTTGCTATTGCTATGCTTTTTAACATGTTCGGCCTGTACCAGAATCTGTTCTAAAATTATCCATTTGAAATCTTTGTTCGTACTATACTTTTTATAACCTGTTCAGCCTGGACCAGAACCAGTTATAAATTTATCCATTTGAAATCTTTGTACGTACTACACTTATTCAGCCTGAACCAGAACCTGTTATAAATTCATCCATTTGAAATCTTTGTACGTACTATATTTATTGCGACCTGTTCAGCCTGGACTAGAACCTGTTCTAAAGTTATGGCATTGGAAATCTTTGTACATGAAGACTACCAAGTACCAGAACCAGAACCGGTTCGGCCAGCATAAGCTGAACAGCAATTATATCTGCTATTATAGTGCTTCTTAAGCATGTTCAGCTTTTAATATGCACTGAAAATTTATTTATTACTTAGCAGAAACTGTTCACCCTAAGATGCACTGAAAATTTAATTGGTACTTATCAGTAGCAACATTGGCAAAAGTTCAACATTGGTAAAGGTTCGCTTATTAAAAAGATTTTTGGGGATACTTTGAGTCCGGATAACATCAACCGTTATTCCAAAATCTCTATCCTGTGCCCAAAAAATTCTGATGTGAACGAAGTCAACGAGCAAGTTCTGAATATTTTAGTTGGTGACACAGTTACATATCTGAGCACGGATTCAATTGAAGACAGTGATGATAACGATAAACAAAATTATCCTGTAGAGTTTTTGAATGAATGTTGTCCTTCACGAATGCCATCGCATAAGTTAAACCTCAAAATTGGAAGTATTATAATACTTCTTCGAAATTTCAATACCAAAAGAGATATCTGTAATGGAAGGTGGTTAGTTTTGAAAAACCTAAAAACTTAATTAATCATCGCACAGGTATTGACAGGCGCACTGGCGAACATGAAATAGTTTTCATACCAAGAATTGATTTGGCCCCGACAAACACAGATTTGCCCTTCACTTTCCGGCGGCGACAATTTCCCGTTAAACTAGCATTTTCAATGACCATAAATAAATCGCAAGGTCAAACATTACAAAAAGTAGGAGTTTTTCTAAAAGAACCTGTATTTAGTCATGGGCAGCTTTATGTAGCCATGTTTAGAGTTCAGCGGGCTGACGATGTAAAACTGAGCATTATAGATAGCAAGGGACAAGGTGAATTGGTAATGAAAAATTCTACAAAAATTTTTACTAGAAATGTTGTATACAAGGAAGTTTTATTAAAATAATTTTATAACATGTTTTGAAATAAAAAGCTTTGTATATAAATCCAATAAATTTTTGGTCACATTTTGTACTCTAAATGGTTCCTTCCCGTCGTAGGACGGGCTTTTATACTAGTCCAAAATAAACAACTGATCATAGTAATTGCGATGTGTTGGTCATTTAATTTAATGAATGTAACTTTTTATTTCAAAATATTGGTATGAGTAAGAAATTTAATATTTTAGTAGATGTGGATATGCATGCGTTCTGTCAAAAATAAAAAGTTACAAGCAAAAAACATGTTTTTTAACCAAAAAGGACCTTCAGGAGAATCAAAATTGCCCAAAATGAGCATGACAGAAAACAAATTGCTTTTGTTTTCTTTTAAGTTGTTTATTCTGCTATTCGGGGCGCAGATAAATTCAGCAAACCAAAGATGAATAAAATCGGGCCGGGAGTTACCCTAAACCTGAAAGGTCAGGGTATATTAACTTTGTGCAAACGTTTGAAACACATAGAAGGAAGTGTGTCCGGTATAGAAAAGTATATATATTCATGATCAGAAAACTGAAAACTGCATAAATCATTATTAAGCTCATAATTAAACTGCAACAATAAAATTTAATGTGTATGTGTTTTGTATTAACACAAATATGTCTGCGAAATGGGTGTCATACGGCTACGGACCCGCCTACCTCCCATACAACCCAAAAATTGAAAATGCAATAAATAAGCCTCTGTTTAGCCTATAAGAATAAAATTTGGGGCGTATGTTTTTTATGACAAAATAAATATGGTTTTGAAAAATGGACATCATCCGCCCACGGACACGCCTACCTACCATACAACGCAAAAATTGAAAACTGCATAAATCAGCTCATAATTAACCTTCAACAATAAAATTTGGTGTGTATGTGTTTTGCATCAACACAAAAATGTCTGCGAAAAATGGGTATCATCCGCTTACGGACACGCCCACCTCCCATACAATATTGAAAACGCAATAAGCCTCTGTTTAACCTACAGAGATAAAATTTGGCACGTATGTTTTTTATGACAAAACAAAGATAGTTTTGGAAAATGGACGTCATCCGCCCACGGACACGTCCACCTCCCATACAACCCAAAAAGTGTGAAACTGAATAAATAAGATTATGTTTGTCATAGAGATATCAAATTTGGTTTGTGTGTATATTATACCAAAACCAAGGTGTGGTCAAAAATTGGGAGTCTCATCCGTCCATGAACACGCCCACCTCCCATAGCGAAAACACAATAAAGGCATTTACTGAGAGCTACAGGAATGAAACTTGGTATGTGAAAATTGTTCATCAACATTTACACGGATATAAAATAAAGGCTTCATCCGCCCACGGAAACGCCCATTTTCAATAAAATTTTTTTTGTATTTGGAAAAGTAGGTTTAGGGTATTTCATAGTCGACCTAGGCTGACTTTAGACTTTCTTTACTTGTTTTAAGTTATAAATAGTGTAACTTAACCCACTTTGTTTTATATACATATGTGATGCTTCACAGGAAAAGGAAAGAAAATTGAAAAATATAATAATTACCTTAATAGAAGACAAGATCCCTTTTCTTGTAAAATATCACATTTATAGATTTTATATTTAAGGCACCGATTTATTGAAATGTAGCGCATTGCTTGTTCAATTCAATTCAATTCAATTCAATTCCGTTTCCAATTCGAAGCAGTGTATATCATATGCTAACACAATAACACACACACACACACACACACACACACACACATTGACAAACAGCTACTTGCAATATTTGAAAAAGCGCGGGAGTTTCAAACCGAAGATCTCAATTGATCAAAACCAAGACGCTAAGACACAACAACAAAAAAAAAAAATAAAACTACAACGCTCGCATTAAAAACCGTATAGCTAGTTGCTGAATGTTGCTAACAAGCGACAACTGCTGATCAATAATCAGCAAAAGCAAAAACAAATAAAAAAAATCCCCATAAACTAAGTTGCAAAAAACAAGCATTGAGCGTGTGCACACGAAATCCACCAAATAAATAATAAAATCATATAAAACAAAAAAATAAAACAAAAATTGTTAACGATTTTTAGCGACAATTTCATCTTATTTTAGAACGCATGGCCAGTAAGAAGAGAAACAGACTGTTTTATCAGGCTACCAGGTTGCATGGAAAAAATTAAAAGAAAAAAAGAACAACTTAAGGTTAGCAACAATCCGATCACAGCAACAACAACCAGAACTGCTAAGCAAACATCATGCCAACATCAGTTAAATCAATTGCTCAACAACATTGAACTGTTGTTGTTGAGTCCCGATCTGCTGTTGCTGTTGCACTGTTGCTCCTCGAATCCTGCTGCTTGCCAGCTCAGCTACAGCGTTGAGTATATCGATCGCTTTTCTTTTAATTAAGACATCAAGACTTGTGACTCTGGCAGCAGATTTCGTAGAATTTCACTGCATCTTTTGGTTGAGTTTCTATTTTTTTTCTCGTTTTTTTATATTTTAAGATTGTTGCTTATGAGAGATCTTGCCAGGTTCAACTTGAAGTTGGTAGAAGTCGTTGTTGTGGTCACAACAACTAGGTTTTGTGGGAGCAAATTAGTTTCACAAAGTGTCTTTTGTCTAAGATTCGGAATGATGATTCTGTGACTGTTTCTTCTTAAAACAACGATTTTATTCTAACTTTAGTTAAAGGCAGCAGAAGAAATGGTTAAAAAAAATTTCAAGATACCGAATGTTAACAAGCAGGGTCAACGAACGTGCACTGTGTTAAACCTTTTTTTCTTGTTCTATTGATAAAGAGAATTTTAAGGAATCTAGCGTAGGGTTAATTCAAATTTTAATGAATCAGTTATAGAATGAAAATCCATGGAACATATATATGGAATGGATTTAACATGGATTTTTGGGGGAACTATGAAAGGTTTTCTGTGACAAATGATTTTGGATGAAAAAAGTAGAAAGAAGTAGGCTAAATATATAAGTTTCTGAAATATGCGT
This sequence comes from Tetanocera ferruginea, assembly GCA_958299015.1. NCBI lineage: Eukaryota > Metazoa > Arthropoda > Insecta > Diptera > Sciomyzidae > Tetanocera > Tetanocera ferruginea. Next base: position 114,526,310 of record OY282641.1, read on the forward strand.
TAAACAAAAATATCTATAAAATGCGTTGACAATTTGACTTGTTGCTTCGAAAAAGACGTTTTATTAAAAATAATCGTAAGAAAAGGCAGTTATACGTAACAGGCAAATATGGAGAAATTATAGGGTCATCCCTGAATTATACCCATAGTTTGGTATGCTGATGGGTTCCAACTAGAAAATGGAGATATGGAGCAGAGGTGATACAAGCTTGATTCAAAACTACTCTTTGATTGTGTTAAATCATGGAATGCATTGGGACAAAAAAAGGGGCATATTGGTCCATCATTGCCCTTGAACCATTTTATAGACCGTCAAAAGGCTATTTTGTGGAAAAGGTTAGGACCGGTGAAAACAAAAAGTTTCTGTGACACTGAACAAATTGTAATGGACTTACCTCTGTCTTGCAAAGAAATTTATTACTCTCAGTTTAGCTAAATCAAAGATCCTCTTCTAGTTAACAAGATCCAACTTCAACTTCTGACACGTTATTATAGAGGTCACTTTGCTCTCACATACCATCAAAGGGAGAGGTCTCTCTAAATCAAATGTCTGCAAACTCTGCGAGGAGAAGAAAGAAACTGCACAACATATCCTTTGTGAATGCAAGGCAGTCTGTAAACGCAGACTTCTCTACTTTGGTGAGGCATTTGTGACACCATCAAAAGGGTGAGATACCAAGCCAGAAACAGTGGCTTAAATTCATAAAAACCGTTCATCTGGAAATTATACTATATCTGGTTGCATGCCTTTTGTAACGGCTGACACATGTGAACCAAATTTTCAATGCAATGTAGTACACCTCCACTAGCAAATATGTACATAAATTCGACCATAGGTAGATGCTCATGGGACCGTACATAGCAATGAAGTGCAAAAATTAAAAAGAGTGCAACGTAGTACTTCCAAATGAGTCACTGAAAATTCTTCCAGCTACCTAGCTATCCTTAGACAAAACAGGTAAAGAAAGTCTAAAGTCGGTCTAGGCCGACTATGAAATACCCTAAACCTACTTTTCCAAAAAAAAATAATATTATTGAAAATGGGAGTGTCTGTGGGAGGATGAAGCCTATATTTTATATGCATTTAAAAATTTATACAAACACACTTAATTTTATTGTTGCAGGTTATTTATGAGTTTATTTCTGCAGTTTTCAATTTTGCGTTGTATGTGAGTTAGGGGTGTCCGTGAGCGGATTCCAAAAATATTCAATAATGCAGATCCTTGGGTCTATGTTACCATGTGTACCAAGTTTCATGCAATTATCTCAACTCCTTCTTTTTATCCTGTGTTTACGGACAACACACACACGGACGGATGGACGGAAATAGATAGCTCGACTCACGTGGTGACGCTGATCAAGAATATATATACTTTTCTATACCGGACTCGCTTCGTTCTATGCGTTACAAACGTTTGCAGAAAGTTAATATACCCTGACCTTTCAGGTTAAGGGTATAAAAATGCTTTTTGGCCTAAATTATCGAAAAACTTGGTGATGAGATATTTAGAAAAATCGATTTAACCCACGTTTTTTGTTATATATCTCAAAACCTATTGATTCTACGACCATTATGTCAAAGACATGTTGATGACAAATTATCTACTGAGCCAAACCTTCATGGTCCAAATTTTTAAAATTCCGCTAAGAGATTTTTGAAAAAATCTAACTATCCTACCCTTTTTGGTCATATATCTCAAAAACTAATGATCCTCCGGAAATTTTGTGTCTGAAAGCTTCTTTGGAGCTCTCTAATAAGAAAAGCGAATTTATTGACCATTTTTGGGCGTAAGCAAATGATCCTACAGAAATTTTAGTATAAAATTTGTATGTAAAATCTACTGAAGAATAAAATCCATTTTGTACTTTTTGAAATATCATATAGAAAACCCGTTTTAACTGATCTTTTTTGGGGGTATATCTCAAAATTTTTTGATCTGGTAATATTTTTTTCCTGAAGATCAGTTCCAAAAGTGTGGAGTAGCTGGACTATAAGAAAAAAAATAAAGAAAGCATACCATTTTATGAACTAAATATTATAGTTTCTTTAAGCAGAAGGCTCAAGGAAGCATACCTAATAGGGCCCATACACAGGCGGACATGTTCGTTTGGCAGATACATTTAAAGGACTTACACATAAGCGAATTGGTTCGTCGAACAATATGGCGTACAGTGATGCGAGCCCATATAACGAGTGGGCAAAATTAGAATATTGGACCGATTTTGATTATATCTAGGTGGATGATGGTCTCCAAAACTCAAAAATGAAGTCAGTTTTTTGCTCGGACTAGTAGCTAAAAATAAGTGTGAAAACTGTAAAATTGTCAATTTCAGAATGTTATTAATTAATCAAATCAAAGAAATATCAACGAATAGTAAATCAAAATAATTAAACATATGAATCTCAATAAATTAATTTTTCAAGAAATTATTCAATTTTCATTCAATAAAATGCTTGAATTAACATTTTCAAAATTTTCACACAGAATGTATTTTTTAATATCTTCTAAAGGTAAATTTGATTTATTTTCTGTTACAATCCTTTGTGATGAATTTGGTGTGGATCCGAATAAATCAACATATAAGAAAGAAGATCCTTGTTGACGTGAGTTCTGGAGTCCTTTCTTGTATGGGACAACCGGACTTTACTCATATTTTTATTATTTACTTCCAATGCCTCTTCAGACAAATTTCCTAGGATAAAGAACATTTATATAGCAAAAAATTTATATTAAAGTCCATTACAAATACCTATTGGAAAATCAAAAAATTTAATTATGTACATCACTTCCGTGTACAAGAATCTTGTGCACACTGCTTGGCATATGATACCATCCATAGTGAATCAAATATATGTTTCTCGTTAGATATTTTAACTAATTCTTCAAATTCTGTAACATTAATTGGCAGTGCACATGAAAGCAATCTCTGAATAATGGAAAAGTTGTTTATCAAGTCCTCATTAATTCCAGTGATTTCAGCTGCAATTAATGTGTTGGAAAAAAAATCGACAAGGTGTATTTCCGACATTTGTGGTGCCGAATCCAGTTTTGACTTGATCCACAATTAAACCTGTTCTTGTACTGAACTCTTTACTGAAACTAAAAACTAAATTACTTCCTCTACTTTTTTCAAAACCCTCGCATTTTGTAACTTAAATGCCAAATAAAAAAAAAATCGTCCGGGATTCCGGGATCCTTAACTTTGATTATCCTAGTATATGCAAAACAATAATACTCTTGTGAGAATACAATCTCATACACACATACATATGTGCTATTGTTTGTCAATAAAAAAGTTATAATAAATCGCAAATGAAGTCTTTTTAAAATCGAAACTAAGTTGGGAACGTGTAAAAACCTTCAACCCGAAGCCAAAAGTCCCGAACTTAATGAAGAAACTTGCAAATATTAGGCTTTGTTAGGTCTTGTTTTAGCAAAAATGTAAACATCTATACATAAATAGGCGTAGGGAAAACACTTAAGAACCATTTCCTCCCGAGTTTCTCAACCGATTTTGAAATATTTTTTTTTTTTTAATTTAATCAGAGTGCGGAAAAGGAGTGCACCGACTATTTTTTGTAATTATAAATAGACAAACAGAAAGTTGGTCCAATTTCGACCCCGATACAAGTCAATAAGCTTGTGGCAAACCGAAAACTGGGTACGTGTGCATGTTGTGGGATATGTTTGTTCGTGTATGAGCCCATTATACGTAAAAGGTCGGAAATAAACCCACAACTGTCAGCAGCGCATCGACAAGTCCATCTTACATTTGTTCAAGAGCTCAGTAGTGGGATTCTGTAACTTGTTCTCAACTTCCGATCGGAATCGTAATTCGCGACTATTCTCGGTTGTCATACCGAAAACGGTATTCACCAACTTGTACTTTACGACGAAATTCGGTTGCCTACAAATTTGTTTGGTTCACTTATCGTCAACAAAATATTCGTCGCAAGTTTCCGAAAAACTTTTCGATACTTTCACCGACAAAATCGGAAAAGGTGTTTACTGAATACCATTTTCCGAAAATTATCGCAAACAGAACTTTGCGACACCGAATATCTACCGAAATGTGTTACAGAATTCCACTACAGGTTGAATCTTAGAGCAATGGAGTTCCGTTATTTTCTCTGATGAGTTCAGAATGTGCGTTCTTCAAACAGAAAAGAACGAGTCCATAGCAGGCCAGGTAAATGTAATGCAAAATGTTACATGAGAGAAACAAGGATCTTGTATGATGTGCACTGGCGCAATATCACATGACAATAAAAAAAAGATCTGGTTTTTATATCTGGTGGAGGCAGAGGAAATGGATAAACGGCTGAACGATGTACTCGGAAGGCACTACATCCTCTTGTTGTGCCTTACCGAGTAATTTTTAGGGTATTATTTATTTTTATGCAGGATAATGATCACAAGATCGGAAGAAAGTTGACGTTTCGGGGTCTGAAATAAGAGTTTAGATGGAGAGAATAAAAAATATTTTTTTACAGTGTACTCTTCGTTAACAAGAATGTTTTAAAGCCTTGGTCGAAAAAAAAATTAATGGGAACACCACAAAAAGTATGCAGTTGTGAGGGATGTAACAAGATCTTGAAACAATACTGTTATATATAAGTTTTTCATTGTTATTTAGTATTTTGGTAGAATATAACATGCTTTATACTACTATGTATTTTAACATATTCTTCGAATCTTTTTATAAATTCGAACAATTCTGTGTCGACAAGGAATAACAGCTCAACTCTTTTTCAAAATTTCAGGAGAGCATTTTTAAGATTAAAATCGCTACCTTATAACGGGATACTATGACTTTTACTATTTAGATTTGGTGGCCTCAAACATTAAATTCTCAATTTACAACCATACAAATTTGCGAACTGGTGTATTTCACTGCAAAAAAACGCAATGAAAGTGCGCAACCCCACTTTGTCCTAACTCGACTTTAGCGGCTATTCCTTGTCGACACAGAATTTTGATTTATTTTTAAAAATCACATGACTTGTATTGTCAAAGTTTATTTCAAAGTTTACTGAGATACTTTTTTGATACAATAGTGTGTTTTATTACATTAGTACAATTATTTCTTTCTACAATTGTTTTTTATATAAAAAAATTACTAAAAGTAATCAAGCCATATAAATGCATTTGAAAAAGTTATTAATTTTTAAAGTTTTTTAAATTCTTCATACAATTATCTTATATCTGAAACATCCTCTTATACTAAGGAGACTTATAATAGACCGTATCGGAAAAACAAAAGTTCACGTACTGGTTTCCGAAATAAGAGTTTAAGTACACTCAGAAAAAAACACATATCTTTCGTCGAAACTAAAATTTCTCTATTTTCGATAATGGAAATTTTCTTTTTTTTCAATAAAATTTTTTTTAATTAGAATACATTTTCACATTTTTGAAGAAATATTTTTTCACTTGTGGGAAATCAAAATATTTCAACATCTCTATAATGATAAGTATTTTTCCCGCACATAAAAATTCTCATTTATATAGAAAAATGTATTCAAAATAAGAAATTTTTCCTATATTTTGATAAAAAATTCAATATGTATTTTCTTCAAGTATTTTCTTCAATAAAAACAAATCTTTTCTCAAAAATAAAAAATCTTTTTTTCTAAAAACGATATATTTTATATATTTTTCTTTTTCATTGAAGCTTTTTAACATTTTTATGCTTGGTTTTCACTTGTCATTTTTTGTTTGACATGAAATTTAAAAGTTTAAAAAATCACATAAATAACTTTTTTTTTTTGCAATTTTTGCTTTTAACATGTGAAGAGATCAGTTTCTCCTATTTTTCGGCATTATCAAACAGAAAAAAAAAATTACAACGTGCTGGCATTTTTCATGTGACTGACAACAACTGACCATTGAAATTGACATAGTGAAAACCAGGCTTTATAGAATTTTTAGGATCACATTTGGAGAAAAACATTCTCTGGAGCAAAGTCTGTAACATTTTTCTCTAACCATGATATGCCTTTTTTATCATATTCCGAGAAACTTTTTTCTGAGTGTAGAAGAAGAAAACCAAAAATCTGTGGTGATCGTGGCAAGCAGGTAAAATTTTCTGAATGGTCACCACCTCTATGTGGACAATGGCAAACGTCAGAGAGTAAATAATGCCATGTAAAGCTTCTTGAGAACATGAACTTTAGCCGTTAGGAGTCGGCATTAAACATGTACATAGGTCCAGTTCTAGGTCAATTGTGTGCAATAATTTAATAACACACACAACACAATTGATCATAAGAAGCTCGGTCAAAGTCCTTTCAAGGACTGAAATGGCCAATTTGTTTTTTTTTTGTGTACCTGTTAGCAACTTTTGGAAATATTTTAATGGTGATCCCACAAAAAGTATTGTATTGTGAGGAATGTAACAAGATGTTAGTATAAATAATTTTTAATTAATTTATTGAATTAATCTATTGTCGAGATGATAATACGAATTATTAATATTTGTATAATTTTCCTTTTGCTACTGTGAATAGCTTAAGCTTAAGCGGGGACATAACATTGGCCGTTATTTGAAATTGACTTTTGAAATGAAACTTCTTTGGCGGCGAGTGAAATTTCAAAGTCTCTTATTCGTGACGCTAGGCTTACGTTTTCAATTCATATGAAAATTTATAAAAATTATTGCCGCTGCCGAGAATCGAACCCCGAACATCGTTGCTTAAGAGTCGGAATCTATGCGTTTACGCCATCTAGGCACATGATAAACACCCAAACAAAATGTAATTAAAACTGAACGCGTAACATACTGAAAATAACATAATTAATATTACATTACATTACATTACATTAAAATTAACATTATATTATTAACAAAACCGTTACATTAATTTTCAACCTACAAGTATGCACGGAAAAAAATAGAAAAATAGCTAAAGCAGGAGCAGAACGCGTTCGTGAATATAGAGAGCGAATTAGAGCTCTTAAGAATGCAGCCGCAGCTGGGTCTGCAACTAATGATGAAGGTAAGGTGATTGCAACATCGGCTGAGTTCCAAAATGTTTTTTGGAACTCAGCCATCATCCCACAAAATTTTATAGCCAACCAAGTTGATACACTCAACAATCAACGTTCGCTGCTTTACGAGGCCCTCACTCAACATAGCAATTATTATGATCAGGAAGCAAAACACAATAATCAACAAGATTTGCCTCTGCTTTCGGAGGCTCTTCAACGAGTACTATGAAAATGCAATCTAGCATTAAAAAAGTGGCAATGTTGAGAAGACATTCGAAAGCAACTAAAAACACCAATTGAACTGAAAACAAGGACCAAAAATAACTATTATTTTAAAATTTTCAAATGAAAAAAATTGTTGAAAGACTTTTTCAAATATAGCATTATGTTACAAATGTCCTTAGCCTCATGAGTATTAAGTGCCTTTTAAATTTCCGACTGATTCTGTAAAAGTTAAAAGTTAACTGTTATTTTTTTTCTTTGTATTTTTCGAGGAAAAATAAAGGCTATTTTGACTTTTATTTTATCTTTAATTTTTTCGGTTAAAATTATCAAGCAATTTGGGTTTTTTAAAGGCCTCTTGACAGATTGAACTGTTGACACCATGTGTAAAATGTCTCACCGATGAGATGAAAATAATGGTATCAACATTATTTTAGTCGGTAAAATGACTTGAACAAATATAAACTACCTGATATTTTTGACCGAAAAAATAAACGGCAGAAAATAACTGTTATTTTCGATCGATAAAATAAAAGTCGAAAGTAACTGTTATTTTTGCCCAAAAAACTATAAGGCTCAAAATAACTTTTATTTTTGTCGGAAAAAAAAAACAAAGAGATAAAAGTTAATATGTGACACTTTCGATAAAAACCATTGCCGATACGGCCCCTGGATGCAAATATTGAATCAACAGATTATTATTCCATTTCGTATTGATTGAATTTCTTTTCAGATACTTTCTCTCTTTATTTCACACTAAAATCTCTCTTATTTCTTACTGTTAAAGAAGTTTCACTTCTGTCACGTGTACGTTGCTACACGCGAGTTTTTTTTTTTATAATTTTGTATTTTAGTAAATATTCTTAAGATTCTAAGAAAACAGAAATTTCATGGAAAAATTCCTACGGGTTCAAAAGTTACAGCCGGATTAGTGAGAGCGCATTTTTAATTTTCTTTTTTTTTTTTTTGTTCACAAACTTTGAACGCGTTTATCTCGAAACCATGTTTTTCGTACGTTACGGCACTAGCAGGTTCATTTTTTGAGGAATTTTTTTTTTTGTATTTCTTAAAACTTGAAATTTTTAAAGTCAATATTTTTTTCGAATTTCAAATTCGAATTTCAAATTTGGAACATCACCAAAAATTAAAAAACGCTCCTGTCATACGATAACCAATTTTGTTAAGATTGAAAAACAGTCATTTTTATTCCAGATCGGACAATTTTTGAGACTCCTTGCGCTGCAACCACGAGGCTCGGTTTTTTCTCTGCCGCCAGTTTGAGCTCTATAAAACCATATTGGAGTGAAAAATATATTTTTTTGAATTTGAATTTGGAAAAAATGTTGGAAAAATGTTTGTTTTTGACTGAGTTATGAATTTAAAAAAAGGTCTGTTTTCTTTGCCACGAATATTATGTCTCAACTTAAACGTGTTGTTTGGTGGTACATTTGTAATTTATTGTTTTCAAAATCTTGCTTAACGATAAGAAAAAGAGTTCAGAGAGTGTTTAAAAATCAACACCAACAAAATTAGAAATTCATATTATGTACACTGCACTATAGAGTAACTTCGGGTATTGTGATATGGTCGGGTAATGTGATATACCTGCATCATTTGTTAAATACTTTTGTCTAAAGTGTGTTTTTACAAAAAAACCTTATTATTTTAACCGAATTCGGCTATTGTGATATAGTCAAAGTTGGGTAATGTGATATACCATATATTCATACCATATCTGTTCATTCCATTCATTTTAAACTTTGTGTAATTTGTTTTGTTAAGCTTTTTTTTACATGCGTATTTTTATTCAGTTGATATTGTTTGTATTTATGATTTTTTTTATGTAAATTCCACTCAAATAATAAAATTGTGTCAACAACAATATCAATCATAAAACTAAGGCAACATTTTTTTTTTCAATACATTTTTCCTTTCAAGTCAGCTTTTGAGCACTATTCGGGTAATATGATATTGGTTTTTATAGTATATCACATTTAACGTGGTATATCACTTTACCCGCCAATTTCATTAAGGGTAGTTACATGACACTTTTTCATTGTGTTGAAAAAGCTCCAAATTGGGTTACGAAATAGAGTAAAGTAGTAAAACACTGCAAAATGCATCAAAAAATATTCTGTGTAATGCATCATAAGCTAAGTTATAAAAGTTACTAGTAATTATAAATTTAAAAATACCTATATCACATTACCCAAAGTTACTCTAAATAAATGTGAAGCTTGAAATACATATATACTAAGGTTCTAAAATTGTTGCCACGATAGCTCTAGATTACAGTCAAGCCTCGTTAATAATTCGCTTAAACTTGTTTTTTTTTTTGCCACCTACTATCAACGCCTGGCAATCTTTGCCCAAAATTCGTTTTAATAATTAAACAAATTAAATTTTTGTTCACACGTTTTTCGTAGAAATATATCTGTTTGCCCAAAAAAATCTTTAAAAAAAAAAAAACAAAAAGGAAACGCGAAAAAACGTGAGCTTATTTTTGCCACATCTTGCTTCATCTGCCTACCGAGCAAGTCAGACAGTCAGCTAGCAGCCACCTTCAATTTTTAGAAGCAGCCAGCACCACCCGCCTACCGCAAGACTACATCGGCCTAAACCAGCTCAACAACAACATAGCGCACAGCCATGATTAAGATTACGAAAAATCTTATTTTCGCGCTTAAATTTTGCCACCTTTTCAACAAAGTGAGATGAGAGGCAGGTGGTGGCGTGACGTTAATGCAGAATGCTGCCCATGCGCCTTGCATTTTTGTTATTTTTTGTTATGTTTGCAAGCAGTTCTACCACAGCTGAACTTGCTTATTATCAATTGTTATTAATCAAAAATAAAGCAAATGCAAAATAAATAACAAAACAATTCTAAAAAAACACAAAAAAAACCCAAATAATTCAACAGCGTTAAAATCGAATTTGCAGCGCAGCCGATTTGCTGCTTCGTGTAGTAACTATAGGGTAAATAATCAACATTTTTCTATCGCTGCTACAATGCTATGATCTCTCCCCACATTCAAAACATTTGTCTGTTCGACACCACCCATTGATACCCCGCACCGCATCCAACATCACCCACCCAATCCGCAACCAACTTGAGCTTTTCGTGATTTACTCAGGATTGAATATCGATCGGATTTGCGAAAATTTCTGTGATATTTTCTTCAACGAGTTCAATTGTTTGGCGTGGAAACTAACTTATATTGAACTCGTTGTTATTGTTACTTCTGTTGTTGTAGTTTTACCACCTCTATTCTTCTAAATTCCTCGATTTGTTGATAAGGTTCATTTTATTCCAAACGTTTGAGTTTTTATACCCTAAACCTGAAAGGTCAGGGTATATTAACTTTGTGCAAACGTTTGTAACGCATAGAACGAAGCGAGTCCGGTATAGAAAAGTATATATATTCTTGATCAGCGTCACCACGTGAGTCGAGCTATCCATGTCCGTCCGTCCGTCCGTCCGTCCGTCCGTCTGTCCGTCTGTGTGTTGTCCGTATACACAGGATAAGAAGAAGGAGTAGAGATAATTGGATGAAACTTGGTACACATAGTCATATGGGCTCAAGGATCTGCACTATTGAATATTTTTGGAATCCGCCCACGGACACGCCTACCTCCCGTACAACGCGAAAATTGAAAACTGCATAACTCAGCTTATAATTAGCATACAACAATAAAATTTGGTATGTATGTGTTTTATAGTAACACAAATATGTTTTTGAAAAATGGACGTCATCCGCTTACGGACACGCCCACCTCCCATACAACCCAAAAATTGAAAACGCTATAAATAAGCCTCTGTTTAACGTACAGAGCTAAAATTTAGCACATGTGTTTGTTATGACAAAACAAAGACGGTTTTGAAAAATGGACATCATCCGCCCACGGACACGCCTACCTCCCATACAACGCGAAAATTGAAAACTGCATAACTCAGCTCATAATTAGCCTACAACAACAAAATTTGATATGTATGTGTTTTATATCAACACAAAGATGTCTTTGAAAAATGGACGTCATCCGCTTACGGACACGCCCACCTTCCATACAACCCAAAAATTGAAAACGCAATAAATAAGCCTCTGTTTAACCTACAGAGCTATAATTTGGCACATATGTTTTTTGTAACAAAACAAAGATGGTTTTGAAAGGTGGACATCATCCGCTCACGGACACGCCTACCTCCCATACAACGCGAAAATTGAAAACTGCATAACTCAGCTCATAATAAGCCTACAATAATAAAATTTGATACGTATGTGTTTTATACAAACACAAAGATGTCTTCGAAAAATGGACGTCATCCGCTCATGGACACGCCCACCTCCCATACAACCCAAAAATTGAAAACGCAATAAATAAGCCTCTGTTTAACCTACTGAGCTAAAATTTGGCACGTATGTTTTTTATGACAAGACAAAGATGGTTTTGAAAAATGGACGTCATCCGCTTACGGACACGCCTTTTTCCCATGCAACCCAAAAAGTTTTAAACTCAATAAATAAGGTTATGTTTGTCATAGAGAAATTCAATTTGGTATGCATGTATTTTATACCAAAACTAAGGTGTGTTCAAAAATTGGAAGTAATCCGTCCATGAACACGCCCACTTCCCATAGCGAAAGCACAATAAAAGCATTAACTGTGAGCTACAGGAATAAAACTTGGTATGTGTAAATTTTTCATCAACATTTAAATGCATATAAAATATAGGCTTCATCCGCACTTGGAGACGCCCATTTACAATAAAAATTTTTTGTTTTTGAAAAGTGGGTTTAGGGTATTTCATAGTCGGCCTAGACCGACTTTAGACTTTCTTTACTTGTTTTTTTTCAATGTGATGATGCGATTCAGTTCTCTGTGGATTTGGTTGTTGTTGTTGTTATGTTTTTAGGTGTTTATCTGATAGTTGCTTTTGTTGCAGGTAGGGTTAGCTCTTTGTTGTTGTGATTGTGGTTTGTTCGAAAAGGTGTTAATTTTTTTAAAACCAATTAACAATTATTTGGTGTTGAATTCAAGGAAGTGGTTGGCAAAAGTTTTCATTATTAATGAATAGAAGTCATGCAGCTTGTGGTTAGATTTTCGTATTTGAACTTGAAAGCTAAGCTAGATTTCTACCTGTGAAATTCTTGCAGTTCTAAAAATCATAGTTTTTAAATATTATCATTTAATATTATTGCTAAACAATGTAAAAAGTAACAGTTGAGGTAACAACAACAAATGCTTTAAAGTGGAGACACATATAATTCCACTTTAGTTGTATGTGAATTGTGCTCAGATATGTAGATAGAATATAGACATGTTTTGCGGGGAGTTTTAATAGCTCTGACACTTGTGTCTATTAGTTATTTAAAGTGATTTAGGGAACTACAGAAGCCACAGAACTGTATTGATGAATTGGTGTAGCGGCCAATGAGTCGTCAAGTCTGTGGTTTATTCTGGAAAAAACTTTGCTGTTTGCTGGTTCCTAAACCAGTTATTTCAAAACGTTCATAAAAAAGTTAATTTTTGAAATTTAATTAGTTAAAATGGTAAATTTGGTTTTTACCAAATAGTAAAAATGTTATAAACGGTGGTAAAACCCTTGCTCCTGAAAATATTCTCAAACTTTATACGCCTTAACTACATTGCAAGGAGCTGGAGAAGAGTCAAAGTTTTCACTATTCTGAAAGTTCGCAGGCGGGGTCACAAATCGGTTAAGGACATTACACCCAATAGTCTATCATCATTCGTACTAAAAATTCTAGAGAGAATTTTAGATATTCACTAGCGTGCCTACCTCAAAAGAAAATTAACGGAGACAGCTTTGCATGAGGTTATCACTACCTTTGAGAGATCAACATTCATATACGTCCCATTCACGACTCGGTTGCGATGTGGGTGTGGAACCACCTGTGAAAAACTGGATTGTTTCGAAGCTCAGAACAAAAGTTATTTAGGCGGGTCTCGGTAAAAGCCAATTAACTAGATTCGTAAATAGAGGAACGCCTCTAGGAGGGTAGATTTCTTGCTTTCTTTGGCTCATAGCTTTGAACGGGAAACTGAATCTACTTAACAATAGTATCAAGGCAGCAGTGTAACGCCTTCATACAGCGGACGGAATGAAATTTGGCAGGAGTATTTTTTTGAATAAAAGAAATATTTGGACGAAATTTGGTTCAAATCGGACAAGTAACACGCCCACCTTCCATATAACCGAAATGGGTAATCTAGACTTACGCCAATAAAAGTTATCTTAGAACATTTAAATTAAGCACAAACAAGTAAAAAAAGTCTAAAGTCAGTCTAGGCCGACCCTAAACCCACTTTTCAAAAATAAAAAAAAATTTTTAATGTAAATGGGTGTGTCCGTGGGCGGATGAAGCCTTTATTTTATATGCATTTAAATGTTGATGAAAAATTTACACATACCAAGTTTTATTCCTGTAGCTCACAGTAAATGCCTTTATTGCGCTTTCGCTATGGGAGGTGGGCGTATTCATGGACGGATTACTCCCAATTTTTGAACACACCTTAGTTTTGGCATAACATACATAAATACATACCAAATTTAATTTTTCTATGACAAACATACGCTTATTTATTGAGTTTTAAACTTTTTGGTTTGTATGGGAGGTAGGCGTGTCCGTAGGCGGATGACGTCCATTTTTCAAAACCATCTTTGTCTTGTCATAAGAAACATACGTGCGAAATTTTAGAGTTAAACAGAGGCTTATTTATTGTGTTTTCAATTTTTGGGTTGCATCGGAGGTGGGCGTGTCCGTGAGCGGATGACGTCCATTTTTCGAAGACATCTTTGTGTTTGTATAAAACACTTACATATCAAATTTAATTGTTGTAGGCTAATTATGAGCTGAGTTATGCAGTTTTCAATTTTCGCGTTGTATGGGAGGTAGGCGTGTCCGTGGGCAGATGATGTCCATTTTTCAAAACCATCTTTGATTTGTTATAGAAAACATATGTGCTAAATTTTAGCTCTGTATGTTAAACAAAGGCTTATTTATTGCGTTTTAAATTTCTGGGTTGTATTGGAGGTGGGCGTGTCCGTGAGCAGAAGACATCTTTTTGTTGATATAAAACACATACATACCAAATTTTATTGTTGTAGGCTTATTATGAGCTGAGTTATGCAGTTTTAAATTTTTGCGTTGTATGGGAGGTAGGCGTGTCCGTGGGCGGACTTACAAAATATTCAATAGTGAAGATTCTTGGGTGCATGTGACCATGTGTGCCAAGTTTCATTCAATTATCTCTACTCCTTCTTCTTTTCCTGTGTTTACGGACAACACACAGACGGACGGACGGACGGACGGACATGAATAGCTCGACTCACGAGGTGACGCTGATCAAGAATATATATACTTTTCTATACCGGACTCGCTTCGTTCTATGCATTACAAACGTTTGCACAAAGTTAATATACCCTGACCTTTCAGGTTTAGGGTATAAAAACCAAATTGACTTACTAACACGCCCACCTGCCATATAACTGAAATCGGTAATCGGAAATATTCTCCTAATAAGAAGAAATGATTTTACTTACAAAAATGTTGGCCCAGCAATTTTTTTACAAATAAACATATTTAAAAAAAAAGAAACAGTTTCGATAGTATCGTAAGTGTAGACGTAGAATTCCGTTAAAGTTGTAACTTCTTCTACTTTGTATCTTTGGTCCGATTGTTTTGTTCATTTTCCACGTATTTTTTATTGATCTTCCGAAAATTAACAAATAAATCAATAACACTCATTTAGGGACTACTTATCGAGGCCAAAACAAAGAAAAAGTTAAAAGTAAGTATGATTAAATAAGTAAGCAAAAAGAAACAAGCAAAATTTCAAATTTTTTCGATCATTTTGTTAAGTTTGACAGGTTGAGTTCATTGACTTAGTTGAAAAGAAGGCGAAGCAAATGCACTTTCCATTGGTGCCACTTTCTTCTCTGCCCGATGTATAGTTTGTGAGCTACAGTCAGTTTAACTACTAATTTCAAATTAAAATTAAGACCCCAATTTTTAAAAATCGATTGGTGACTATATTTCACGCTGAGCACATGTCCTTTCCTTTAGTGCCACTCTCGTCTCTGTCTGATATTTAATTTGCGAGCTACACTTTCGTCTCTGTTCGATGTATAGTTTGCGAACTACACTCGCTAGTGCTAGTGGGATGTGGGATGTGGAATCCAAATTAATTTGCATTAAAAACAAAAATTATAATTTTACGCCTTCTAAAAGCCTTTACGGTAAAAGCATAAAACAAAATATGATCCAACTCGTTTTTTTTCATAAGAGTTAAACCGGATCACAGACCCATTTCATTAAATTTGACAGTTTGAGTTCATTGACTGAGTTGAAAAGAGGTTCATGACCTCTGGTTTCAAAATAGAGCACTTAGTAAACTAGAACAGTAGTGCATACATAAACCCAATGCGAACCAATGTTTACAATGCTACCAACACCAACCAATCAGTTCGTGCAAAACAGCAGGCACAGCAGGTACATTATAAGCAGCTGATGATTGATTTTCTTATATAAAAATATGCATTTGTCTTCATATATGTTACTATTTTGTGACTTTAATATAATATTGACAAAATCCGAAATTAGATATTCATTCAGCGCAGGATATATCTGATATTAAAACATTTATATTATCTTTGTACGATAAGTATTAAAGACTGCAGGTATACCCTAAAGTATTAGCCAAAAAAGTTGCTTGACCTTCAAAAAATCTGTCAAAACGACCCCATACAAACCGCGCTGTAAGACGTAATTCTACGCCAAAAATGTTTTTCTGAGGAGTGCGCAAAAAATTACAAACTATTCGCTTTCACTGCTACAAATAATATCTTCGAAGTGTATCGATGTAAGGATATCGTTTCTTGAGTTATCATTATTTAAAAAATTACATAATGCATTAATCCTCATATTTGTGATGTTTTCGGTCAAAAACTTTGCGTTTAGAGGCAATCGATGGCTCTGTTGATAAAAGCAACCCAGCTAGAAGGTCATTTGTTTGAGGCTTCTCTTGAGGTCTTACGGGTATGACTAAGCTGACAATTCCTTAGCTCTTTATGAGTAGCTTCCAAAGCATCTTACGAAAGCATACCGATTGGTAAAGCAAAATTCCGAGCAACTTCATCAGCATGAACTAACATCTTATGTACTGTTATGGCAATTATTTAAAATGTGATTGATTAATTAATTTTCCGCTACACGCAACGAAACTTTTCGTTTACCGCAACTGAAAAATTCACCGACTATACTTCGTTTGCGAACTGTATTTGCCGCAAACGAATATTCAGTTTTCATCAACTTAAAAATATTCTTACTTGAAACGAAAAAACATCGAACTTATTGAAATTTTATCACTGTTTTGGAAGTTCAAGTTTAGCCGAGTGTATTGGCCTTCGAGTATAGAACTCGATTTACCTGAGTTCAATCCCCGACAAAAACACCAAAGTTTTTTTTTTAATTAATGTTTTTGAGTAAAACTTATTTTAACGGTTATTTGTGGCGAAACAGTTAATGAAACAGAATTAGAATTTCAATAATTTAATTAAAATTATTGATGCTAACACAGCCAGGATTCGAACTCACGTCTTCCGCATGACAGTCTAGCACACTTTCATTGAGCTATTGTGAGATATTATGTAGAATGAATTTTTATACCCTAAACCTGAAAGGTGAGGGTATATTAACTTTGTGCAAACGTTTGTAACGCATAGAACGAAGCGAGTCCGGTATAGAAAAGTATATATGTATATTCTTGATCAGCGTCACCTCGTCGTCGTCCGTCTGTATGTTGTCCGTAAACACAGGATAAGAAGAAGGAGTAGAGATAATTGGATGAAACTTGGTACACATAGTCACATGCACCCAAGGATCTGCACTATTGAATATTTTTAGAATCCGCCCACGGACACGCTTACCTCCCATACAACGCAAACATTTAAAACTGCATAACTCAGCACAAAATAAGCCTACAACAATAAAATTTGGTATGTATGTGTTTTATATCAACACAAAGATGTCTTCGAAATATGGACGACATCCGCTCACGGACACGCCCACCTCCCATACAACACAAAAATTGAAAACGCAATAAATAAGCCTTTGTTTAACCTACAGAGCTAAAATTTAGCACATATGTTTTTTATAACAAAACAAAGATGGTTTTGAAAAATGGGTGTCATCCGCCCGCGGACACGCCTACCTCCCATACAACGCGAAAATAGAAAACTGCATAACTTAGCTCATAATTAGCCTACAATAATAAAATTGTATATGTATGTGTTTTATACCAACACAAACATGTCTTTGAAAAATGGACATCATCCGCTTACGGACACGCCCACTTCTCATACAACCCAAAAATTGAAAACGCAATAAATAAGCCTCTGTTTAACCTACAGAGCTAAAACTTGGCACGTATGTTTTTTACAACAAGACAAAGACGGTTTTGAAAAATGGACGTCATCCGCCTACGGACACGCCTACCTCCCATACAACCCAAAAAGTTCAAAACTCAATAAATAAGGTTATCTTTGTTTATTAGGAAATGCAATTTGTTATGTATGTATATTATACCAAAACTAAGGTGTTTTCAAAAATTGGGAGTAATCCGTCCATGAACACGCCCACCTCCCATAGCGAAAGCACAATAAAGGCATTAACTGAGAGCTACATGAATAAAACTTGGTAGGTTTTAATTTTTCATCAACATTTAAATGCATATAAAATATAGGCTTCATCCGCCCACGGACACGCCCATTTTTAATAAATATTTTTTTTATTTTTGAAAAGTGGGTTTAGGGTATTTCATAGTCGGCCTAGACCGACTTTAGACTTCCGTTAGTTGTTTACATTACAAATGTGTGTGTCATAAGAAATGGAATTTTAAAACAACTTACGTTTATCACAAACGAAATTTATTTCTTGCAACTAAATAACGCAACGTATAACGTTTCCCGCAACTGAATATTATTATAACAACTGTTCAAACGTTTCCAAGAAATGACTTTAAGCACGACAAATGAAGTTCGTTTGCAGTAAACTGGCGATAAACGTTTTCTTTTTCTTTGCGTGTATAGAATAGTTTCTTTACACAATTGTAACTTTTATAGACTTGGTTTAAGCAATAATAAAAACTTCAATCAACATTTTTAAAGTGTTGCATTTTGTTCAGTCTTGAAACTGACAGTATTCCAATATAGCGTAGAAATGTTCGTTGAGTGAAATAAATGTACTGAAAAGTCTTTTGTGGTATGAAATTAGAAACAATGTAAAATTGTAAAAAAGTTGCGATGAGCACAAAAGAAAATTTAAAGTATAAGAACTAACGATATATTCATATTCTTCAACCGAACTGGTTGGCTCTGAGAAAACATGACCTATTCGTCCTGGCACCCACTGGAATAAGAGGTAGTGCCATCAAAATGTCTTCATAGAACCAATTGGATACTACCGTACCTTTTTCACTACTACCAACTAAATATATATAAATATATATAAATATAAGATTGTTTTAAGTGTAAAGCCACAAAAACAGAACTCCTTCTAAAACAGCATCGAAAGGCCAGACAAGCTGGCGGCTCAGCCATTTTTTTCACTGTTTAACTCTAGAAACTTATCTTATATCTCTTTAAATACTAGAACCAGCAATCTTGATAATCCACTTAAGCCAAGTTTAAAAAGAGTATAAAAGATATTGCATTAACGAGCAACATTGTAGGTGAGAAAACATAGACAAAAGAAAAACGTGCAACAGTCTTCTACTTTTTGCAGAAAACACTCGTTCAGCCCAACCAAGACACTCGAGATCTAAAAATTTTAGAAATCGGTTGGTTTTTATTCAATATGTTTTATATTGTTTACTTATGGCTTCACAATGACCTTAACTTAGCACATTTAAAACACGGTCGCACATGCGCCGTGAAATAGCCGCGAATAACCTAAGAAAAGATCGCGCAGAACAGATCGTTCAAACGACCAACTGATCGTCAAACTGCCAGATTTGCAGATAGCCTCGTACAATTCGTAACTGGCTGGCAAAAACCAAATTGTTCGATTGTTTATTGCATTGAACGCCTTTGGCGCGATTATTTTTTCGAATTATATTTAAAAAGGTCTTATTTCGCTTCGTTTTTTTTTTGCATTTGGTACAAAGCTTATCTGCAGCCTCAACTTCAAGTCAAAGTCGCAGCCTGGCCAAGTGATCCTGTTTGGAAAGCGAAATATATAAGAAAAAACAAAAACAAAAAAAAAGAGAAATATTTAAAGCACTGCAATCAGAATTGAGCTCAGCGTACCAACAAAGCTTATCGCAGCAATCGACGCAATGCGCTGCTGCTGCAGCACGTCGATGCAAACTCAGCGATAAGCAATTGAAACAATAAGAAAATAAAATAATATAAAAAAAAAAATTTAAGGTAAAACATAAAATAAAAAAAAAACTAAAAGATTGTAGCGCGAAATGTTCAACGAATTGCTTAACAAACGATTGTTGTTTTTATTGTTGTTGTTGTGTTGTTGTTGTTGTTGTGTTGTTGTTATTGTTGTGACTGGCAACAATTATATTTTTGCATTTAACAATATAACGCGTGTTTCTGGCTTGGCTTAAAACTTGAAAGCTCAACCCACTTCAACAGCAACAACAATAGCTGCAGCAACAGCTGCTGCTGCTGTTACTGCTGCCACTTCAGATTGCTTGAGAGCAGAAGCAAGTTTAAAGCCTCTTTTGTTGCTTACTGCATATCGGACCCTTCAAATCTTTGCCAAGGAAATCGCAGTCCCAACAACAACAACAACAACAACAACAACAACAACAACAACAACAACAACAACAACAACAACAACAACAACAACAACAACAACAACAACATCAGTGCCAAGATGTAACGATTCCGTTGCTGT
Organism: Tetanocera ferruginea; assembly: GCA_958299015.1. Classification (NCBI taxonomy): domain Eukaryota; kingdom Metazoa; phylum Arthropoda; class Insecta; order Diptera; family Sciomyzidae; genus Tetanocera; species Tetanocera ferruginea. The sequence goes on from OY282641.1 coordinate 114,546,451, forward strand.
TAGTTTTGTTGTTGCCTTGTTGTTGCACGGCCTACGAAAAAAGTGCGCGCACTTTACGTGCGCTCGTTGATATCGTTTTACGATCAAAGGCAATAAATATCTTACAAATAAGCAGAATGCGTTGGAATGCTGGTGCTGTTCCCGGCCTGATTCCTGCTGCTTGCAAAACAGTGGAATTCAACAGAAATCCACAATAACAACAACAATGACAACAATAAATACCGCAAAACAATCATATCGCTTCTTCTGCTGAAATGCTCAAAGTCATCATCATCATCATCATCATCATCATCATCATCATCATCATAATCATCATTATAATCTTCATCTGCAATTGTTGCCGGATTTTTGGCACTGCTAATTTGGCTCAATGGTTAATGAACTATGTCAGGACTTTTAAGACTAACGTGAATAAGATTGCCACAAATAATTCATTATTTACAATGTCCTTCAGTGAATTTTTCATTTTGGTTCAATAGAATTTTTGACATATGTGAAGTACAATTGAATCGTTGAATTTTGATATAAATTTGTACTTTTAAGCTAATGGAAATATTTAGACTTTTAAGTTATGCATGTGTCAAAATCAAAATAGAATTAAAAAAGGTTACCAATTCAAGCATGTAGTGGAAAAAGAATTGAAAAATATGTTTGAACAAAAAAAAATGAAGTTGCTTAAAACCTATAGGCACGACCCTAAAGTAAATAATTAAGCTAGGGTGTGTATGAGCGTAGTGTTCGACAAGCGCTGCGTCTTGAACAAAAAATCAGTCATAACTGTTATAAGAAATATCTTTAAAAATTGGACCATAACAGTTATATTGTAAGAAAAAAAATATTTATCAATAATAACTATTATTTAAAAAAAAAAATAATTTTTCTCTGAAATAAGAGTTATGAATGAAGAACATATTTTTTCGTTGCTGATAACGTTTATTTTCAATTTTTATTTTTTTACGTTGCCTCATAACTGTTATAGACGAGAAAAAAATTTTTACGTTGCTCATAATTTGTATGAAATAAAAAATCTTTGTTACTTTTTTACGGAAACATGTGTAAGATTGTCAATTGTAATTTTATTTTCTTGCTCTCAGTAAGAGAATAAGGAGTTTTCACAAAATTAGGCATTCATAAAATTCTTAAATCGCATTTTAGGGCAACAGCAGTACAAGTGATTTTTCGGAAAAAAATTAGTTACATAAGTATGAGAACGCAAAGAAGAAATTGATATTTCATTCAAAAAATCATTCATTTCAGTAATTTCACATGTCATTTCAGCAAATAACAGCGTATTTCACAATTTTATATAAACGTATTTAAATTGTTTGTTAGAGAAAGAGAAGTACAAGTGCACTTGGACTAGACTCCTGAATGGAATAACATTTTTATTTAGGCGAACAGTAGTACTTCTTTTTCTGATTTTTCTTAACCATAGAAGTAAAACATTCAAATTTTGCATAAAACTTTACCACACGAAGAACCAACTACTCATTTTAAGAACAAACAAAAATTCAGTAAAAAACAAGCAACTAAAAACGATGCAAATGGAAGATTTTTATTGGATAGTGACAATAAGGGCGGTGCCATGCCCCCTTTCCAAAGATTGCTCAAATTTATTAGTCGAAGGACACGACTCAATAGTTAGTTCTAGGTCAGTTATAGGTCAAAACTTTACCGAAAATTTACCTACAAAATATATAAAAAAATTTCGACTACAAACACCGTGACGCGAAATTTTTATATATTAGAAATAACGTAAAAATTTATTTCTTTACAATAACTCTTACCAGGCAACGTAAAAAAATTTTTTTTGAAAATAAAAGTTATGAGCAACGTAAAATATTTTTTCTCGTTTATAACTGTTATGAGGCAACGTAAAAAATATAAATTGAAAATAACTGTTATGAAGCAACGTATAAAATATTTTTCAAAATATCGACAACTTTTTCAACCTAAAAAAAATAAATAACTGTTATTTTGGGTCTCTGCAAAAAATCCTTTAAGCCCGCAACTGGAACTGTCAAGGTGAGTCGGAGCCGCCTCAAAAGCTCAATGTCTGAAATTCCCTGTCTCTTCTAGATTTTAAGCTTGAAGAGTCTCTATAGGACTTTAGAAATGGAATGTGCGTAGGGTTTGGGTCCCCACCACATTATTACTTACCAATGAAAACCAAACTAGCCTCGGATATGAACCCCTACTACGTTGACGACCAACGAAAAAGAAAAACGAACAAAGATTTACGGATATGCATCTGGAATGTCCGGACACTTTTGTAGCATGCAACGTTCTAAATGTTATATTTGTTGTTGTTGGGCAGATGATAAGCGACGGAAGCACGCTTTGATTTCCGGCTCTGGCTCGTCAGCTATTGGGGTGGGATATCTTGTAGCCTATCATCTTAAAAAAAACAGTTACTACAGCGATACTAATTTAAATTTGCGTGCAAGGAATAGGATAAAGGTAAGAATAGGGAAGAATAAGAAAAGAAGTTTTAGAAGAAAAGAAAAGAGAATCTGCGCTCGAAAATGTTGTTGTTGAGACTTGGTGATGTTGTCTCAACCTTTGCCCTCCCATCCATGATCATCAAAACAAATCCAAAAATTAAAGCAAAAGATGATCCCAAAAAAAAAAGTTACACAACTTACTCACAACGCTCGCATGAAAGCAAACATGTATTTTACAGATACATTTCAAAACAATTCAATATCTTTATTTATAACTATAAGAATATTTCATATTTTTGCTTAAACCCAAAAGTAACTTAATCAAAAAAAAAATCTACAAAGCAAATATTCAAAATGAACATTTTATAAAAAGTTAATATATGAAAATATATTGTTAATTTCATTAAAACTAACATTATAAATATATTGCTTATAAATTAAATCTAAACAGATATAAACAAAAAAAAACAAGTATTCGATTAAAAACAAAGTTAAGTTTTTTCATTGTTTTGGTTTGTTTTTTTTTCTTCTTAAAGCGCAAGTAAAAGTTCTGACTTTAATGTTCTAATGTTGGTTGTTGTTTTTGTTGTATTTTTCGTATACATAATTTTTTGGTTTAAGAGAAAAAAAAAAAAGCTTTTTATAAATATTTCATAAGAGAGAAATTAAGAGAAAAACACTTACTTTGGTTGAACCTGCTGCTCCCGCGATGAAAGATCTTTCACGTTGGTCTTAGCTAGAATTTTAGGTTTGTATGTATGTGTGTATGTTTGATTTGTGTAATTTTAAAGAAAAAGAGCTTTTCTCTATTTGAGTTAAGTAATGAGACTAAAGCCTAACTTTAACAAACGCGCTCATATTTTTATGTTGTTTTTTCTTTGTTTTTTTTTCTTAACAGAGCTTTAATAACATCATGTTACTAACTTTAGTAGCCGCGCTTAGTGACTTGCTAAGTGTGGTGAATTATAATTATATGCAACACTTTTTTTTCATACTTTTTCTTTCGACTAATTTTTTTTTTCTTTTCTTTGTATAGTACTATGTTAAGTACAAAAACAACACCAAAACCATTATTATTGTTTTAAGCTAGATTTAAGTATTAAGTAAATTAGTTTTAGAATTATTTTAGATTTAAGTTCTTAATATATATATTTTAGCGTAGTTTAGATTCATTTTCAATAGTATTTTAATGTTATTTTAGATCTTTAGAGGTTTTAGTTGTGTATTGATTTCATACTAAGTTTTATTCTAAATTTTTATTCTTAGCCTTAAGCTTAAGTTAGAGTTTGTTTTAGTTAGGTTAAATATAGAGTTTAAGTTTAGAGTTTTTCTGTTGTTCACTATTATTTAGCTTTAAAGATTCACACTAATTCTTGGCGGCGCACATAGTGGTGAGTTTTGTATGCGCGTTAACTGCACTATATATATGTAGCTTAGGTGTACATAATTTTTTTTCTTTTTTAATTTTTTTAACATTAACTTATCTTTTTTTTCTTTTATAACTAAAGTATATTTAGATTGTTTTTTTTTCATTTTTAACCGATTTAAACTAATTTTACCGTCTCATTTTTCGTTTTCAACACAATTTCCACATTTTCTATAATATCAATACCGCACTTTTTACTTTTTCCCAAGGCTGAGATGATGATGATTTTTATGATGATGATGCTCTTGATGATCGTCGCGAACTAAGTTCATACTCAAAGCCTGTTGTCCCTTGTTGCATGTTATTTTATCTTGGTGAAAACTTTATTTCTTCTTAATTAAAGCTTTCGGTGTCTTCTCTTCGGCTTTTCGGATTCTGCACTAAATTCTAACAAATTTTACCCACATTTTGTCAAACATCAAGTAAATTTCAACAAAAATCGTTAATGGTGCCAAATCTAGAGAGATTTGTTTTTTTTATTAATGTTTTAATAGAATTTTTTAATTAATTGAATATATTACCCTTAACGGAGATGGCACCTGATAATGAAATTTTGCTTGTTTAAGCAAAGAAGATTTTATGGCAGGAATTCTTCCGTCTTTTATGCTTTTTTTAAAAAAAATTAAATTTAACTTTAGGAAGTAAGAAAGCGAATAGCTTAATATGATCACTTACTTTAACTTTTTTTCTTCATAAATCTAAAACTTTTATGTTTAAGCAGATGAATCCAAAATGAGTCAATTGCAACAATGCAAAAATTTATTTAGTCGATTAAACTAATAAATTAAAATAAAATTTCAGCAAAATTTAAATAAAAAATATGTAAATTACTTACATGTCATACTTAAAGTACAGTCAGCTAATTGAATGTAATTATTAATTTCTTTAGGCTCAAGTTAAATTGATCTTCTTTGGACGACGCTGATAAAGAAAAGAAAGCTTAAATCTTTCGATCAAGCCACGATTCTTTTGCTAACAGCATATCAGAAAGAAATAATCCGCAATAGCGTTAGATTTCCAATAAAAATACTGAGAATTGGTAGACAAAGGAAAATGATAAATCTTCATTTATGTGAGGTGAATTCCTGTTTTCACACCTAGATGGTGCTAGTTTTGATTCAGTTGGGTTTGAAAAAGAAGGTGTAAAAATTTTAAAAAAAGGAAAATAGCTTATTTTGCTACAAGCGCCAGTACATTTCCCCCCCGCCAAAATCAGATTTTGGGGGTTGACAAAAACGCAAAAGCTGATACCGCTTGTAGCTCAATCAATTCACTGCCGAATATCTTTGGCATGATAAACACCAACAAGTCTTCCTTGTAAATCTTCAAGTTCATACGAACACGTACCTATCTTTCGTCTTACTCGTGCTTTAATGAATGTTGGGGATAACTTTGCATTAAAGCCTTTTTCAAAGTTACTTTGTTTAAAATTACGCCGAAACACTTCTTGACCAACATCATACGATACGATCTTGGCTCTGAGGTTGTACGCTCGTTCGTTTCGCTTTTGTTGTAATTGCATTTGATTACAAGCTTTCTTTCTTATTATTTCCAGCGAATCATTTTTATCAAACTTTACTGTTCTATCATCTAGCATATTCAATTTTCTTAGGAGTGCATATGTAGACGCATTGGTGATCATGTGTTGACCAAAAGCCATATAATAAGGTGAAGTATTTATAGCACTGTGTGTTGCTGAACGAAGTGCACAACAAATACTGCTAAGGTGCTCGTCCCAGTCTTTTTGATCCGGTGAAACAAAAGCTCTGATAGCTGAAATAACGGATCGATTGACTCGTTCAGATGCATTAGATTGTGGCGAATGCACAGCAGTATACAGATGGTTAACACCATATTTTTGAAGCAGAGTATTAAATTTAAGTGATTTAAATTGCGTACCATTATCAGAGACAATAGTCTCGGGAACTCCAAACGAATGGAAAATCTCTTCTTCTAAAAACTTACAGACTACATCCGCAGAAAATTTTTTTACCGCTTTGAGAAACGGGTACTTTGAAAAATGGTCTAAAATTATGAAAATGCCAACATGTCCAGACCTAGACCGAGGATATGGACCTAAAAAGTCAACATACAATTTTTGAAATAATCGCTGAGTTTCAGACGTTTTACCCATTGGTGGACGCAATATAAAATTTGGGTGTTTTGTACACTTGCAAATCTCACAAGAATTGATGTACGACTTAACATCAGCCACTAAACAAGGCCAAAAGTAAAAACGTCTTATTCGTTCAAGTGTCTTGTTTATACCACCGTGTGATGCTAAATGACTGTCATGTGCTCTTTTCAACACATCAATAACCATACCTTTTGGAATCCAAAGTTTCCAAGAAAAATCGTCCTGCAATTGTTCACCGGTTGCGTGCTCTGTTCTTCTATATAAATACTCGTCAATTACTTTCAAGTCTGGAAATTTATCTTGATTTTCTTTAACATTCCTAACGAGGTCTTTATAGTCATCGGACTTAAAATGTGATGAACTCAAATCTACAAAAATACCATTTCCGCCATCGATTTCTGACAAATCTTCTATGTTTACCCTAGAAAGTGCATCCGGAACTAGGTTCTGACTACCGCGCCTATGTTGAATTTTAAAATTAAAGCCTTGAAGTTTTAATGCCCATCGTGCTAACCTAGAATTTAGGTCTGTCTGGGACATGAGCCACTTTAACGAAGCATGATCCGTAATCACTGTGAATTCATGCCCTTCCACATACGCTCGAAATTTTTTTATACTTAGCATTGCTGCTAAGCATTCTTGTTCGGTTACCGAATAATTACGTTGGGCTTGGTTGAGTTTCTTTGACATAAAGGCAATTGGAAACTCTTCACCCTCCGCAGTAATTTGAACCAAGACACTTCCTATTCCTGTTTTGCTTGTATCACAGTGTATGAAAAACGGTTGTGTGAAGTCTGGACTATGCAAAACAGGGGCAGAACTCAAAATGGATTTTAAATCTTCAAAAGCTGATTGTGCGTCATCAGACCAAGTAAATTTGCGATTTGTTTTTAACAAATCGGTTAAGGGGGCAGTAACAGATGCATAGTTCTGGATAAACTTCCTATACCATCCTGACATACCTAAGAATCTTCGCAGTTGCTTAACAGATCTAGGAACAGGAAAATCGATTATAGCAGATACTTTTTCTGGGTCTGTCTGAATAGTTCCATTTCCGACTATATGTCCTAAATATCGAACTTCTTTTAAGCAAAACTTGCTTTTCTCAACATTTATTGTCAGGCCTGATTGTCGTATGCAGCTGGCTACTTCTCTCAAGACATTCATGTGTTTTTGAAAACTCTCTGAAACAATTAACAAATCGTCCAAGTATATGAATACTTCGGATCGCAAATGCGCAGGGATTACTTTATCCATAAGACGAGACATAGTTTGAGGCGCGTTGCAGAGACCAAAAGGCATTACCTTAAAGTGGTACAACGGTCTACCCGGAACGGTAAAAGCAGTTTTGTCCCTGGATGCGACATCCAAAGGAATTTGCCAGAAAGCATCTTTTAGGTCTAAACTGGTTATAAATTCTGCTTTTGGTAATCGGCCTAAAATTCCATCAATATTAGGTAACGGATAAGCATCCTTTACCGTAATTGAATTTACTTTCCGACTGTCCAAACACAACCTAACTTTTCCTGGTTTGCGCACTAACACAATTGGTGAAGACCAAGCACTATCTGATTCTTCAATGATTCCAAGATCAAGCATCCTATCTATTTCAGAGTAAATTAGTTTTTCAATTGCCGGAGAAACCGGAAAATGACGCTGTTTGATGGGCTTACTTTCGCCAACATCTATTGTGTGTGTCAAAACGGATGTCTTTCCAAGGCCTTCTTTGGCAAATGAAGGAAACAAACCTATCACTTTTGTCAGCTGATCCTTTTGACTTTCAGTTAATGACCGTAAAGGACAAGTGTCAGAAGAAACTTTAATTTCAGAACAGTTAATTTCTGAAAGAATAGGCAAAAGATCAAAATTTTTCCAAAAATCTACACCCAGATACAAATTTTGTGACAAGCTCGGAATAATATAAATTGTAATCGGCTTGGTATTGCCTCGAAATGAAACTTGTGTTTCCACGTAACCAAAAATGCGTTGCGTTTTACCATCCGCAGTACGAACAAAAGAATTTATTTTTTTGAAAGAAGGTATATTCAACGATAAAACTTCACTTGCAGTTTGAGCACCAACACAACTTACTGACGCACCCGTATCTAGCAAACCAGTAATCGTCTTGCCAAACAACGTAACCTCAGCATATGGGCGAATATCATTGGGCTTATCAAAAACTGAGCTCACGAAATGTTTCCTGCAGCTTTTAACTTTATTCCAAAACTTTCGAATTCTATTGCTAGAACGACAAGGAGCTTTATGAGGAAAATTTTCGAAGATACGTTTTCGCGTTTCTTGATATGCTGCAAAACGCACGTGAAAAGGTTTTAAAGGAGCTCTAAGCGGGACAGAAGTATCTGTAGTTTTTATTTCTTCAAAAGAGTTTTTAGTTAAAATTTTTATATCGTTTTTAGAGTCTGGTTCGGCTTCTAATCGGTATTGGTCGATTGGTGTTTGGCTTCTTTGAACAAAGGTGGTCTGCGTGCACTTCTCAGCGCACTCGACTGGCAGTTTTTTGAATTTGAACAGTTTTTGCAATTTGGCTTATAAATATTCGGAGCACCGCATCCGTAGCAGAAGACCTTTCTTTCTCCAAGACAATCTTGAAAACGATGACCAGTTTTGTTGCAATTCCAGCACACCAAAGCAATCGCAGAAATTTCTTGATCTTCTTCATTATACAAATCTTCAGGATCGTCAAAAACTTGAGTGTCTACTTCAGCAATATGTCTGCGCGCTGGACTTGGTTTTGCATATGCTTGCTTTCGGTAGATGTCTTGAAGAAAGAACTCTCTTCTCCTACAGATGTCTCGAAGTTGATAAACCGTGTAAACATGTAGATTTAAAATCTCATGTTGGATTTCTGCAAGAAGGTTTCTCCTCAAAATTTCTACTAAAGAACTTTCAGGCAGCTGCTGATCAAGTCGATCCGTGAGTTCCAAGATTGATTCATAGAAAGAATCAAAGCTTTCGTTTGACTTTTGCTTTCTATCTCGAATTAATTCGCGATAGTCAACATCAGTCCTTGAATCTTTATACTGTCTGCGAAGCGCCACACATAATTCAATCCATCGGATCTCACGAACCGACTTGTGGTACCTCCAGAACCAATCGTTAGCTTTTCCATCAAAAAGAGTGTTTACATTTTGGCACAGAACTTCAAAATTTCCACCCAAAGTCGTTTGAGTCAACACTTCTACGCGATATATAAAATTGTCCACTGATAAGCTATCAGCTCCACCAGTAAACTTAATCTTCCAATTAAAGATAATATAGCTGACTTTATCTGGACGTAAGGACAAATTTGGATTTGAATTCGAAGGGACATGTGATATTGAAGATCGTCGGTCTTGTCTATTATTTTCAACACGTTCGTTATTAGCTGATGGTAAGCCAAGAAGTTGCTCAAGTGTTTGATGCTCGACGGCTGGTAAAGATTGTATTATCGTTTGAGTTGGCGGATTACCAAAATTATTGCTTTGAACCTGTTGTGTGTGTAGTTGTTGCAAACTTAGCCGCTTGAAACCACTTTCAATATTGTTCTCAATTAGTTGAGTTAGCTGCTGACTAAGAGCAGAAAGCATTTGAGCTTGTTGCGCACCAACTGCAGCAGTAACTATGTTACGAATATTCTGTCTTTGATCAGTGGGAGAAAGATGAAAAGAGGATTCGCTTTGAACTTCTGGAAGTTCTGAATTGTTTTTAGCACTAGAAAAGTTTTTCACTGTATTGTTTGCCGCAGCTTGAGTTTGAGCCCGAGTTTTTGGTTTTGCACCACTAGTTTGCTCAACCGCTTTATGTGGACTCTGCACTGTCTTAGGAAAAGACGTACTCGAAGTAACATTCGTTAAGCCACAAATAGGGCAAGAATTATCATTTGATAGATGTTTTGACAAACAAGCTTTATGAAAGCAATGGCCACAAATAGTTTTAGCTAAATGCGCACGAACGCTAATAGCATTCTTGCAAATATTACATTGCGGAGCACTTGTGTCAGACAAAGATAAATCTTCGGTACTGCGCCGAACAGCCATTGTAGGAAAAAAAAAATTGAAAAAAAATAAAATAGAAGAATCAAAATACTTGTTTTGATGCAAGCACCAACATTTCAAATTAAAACTTTTTAAAATTGAAAACAATTTTAAAAACAGAAAAAAAATCTCAAGTCATATGAGCAAAAAGCAAAAAAATGTGTAAAATTCAAATCACAATAAAAAAAATTCATATAAGTATAGGACGAAAATTGTTATAAAATATATATTATGACAATATCTTTAATTAACCGTAAAATTCATTTCGAAAACTCGGATAACCGACACCAGAAATAAACCAAAAATCCAAGAGATAGATTTAACTCAAATTATAAAGAATAGTAAAGAAAAAGAAAAAGTTTTAAAAAAAACATATTTGCGAAAAATTAAAAATTTTGAAAAAAATATTATTCAAGTCAAATTCTCAATCCAATATTAAATCGGAATTCAAATAAAATCAAAAAAATAACAAATGAGTTATTATCCTCAAAAAAAAATTTAGATAGAAATCAAAATCAAATAAAGTAGAAATAAATACAAAAAGAGTAGCAATAAATTGCAAAAAAATTCCAAACTAAAAACAAAAAGATATCAAAATCAAAATTAAATAAAATCTCAAAAGCTAAACTCAAATCAAAATTGTTATGTTCACAAAGAGTGAAATATAACAAAATATTTTAAATAGATATATAAAAAACGTTGATTTCATTGCGTAGCCAATTGGAGTTGTCGTGATTAACTTATTAAACATCTTTATTCGAGCTAACAGAAAAGTAGTGAAATTTATAGAAAAAGAATAGGTACAACAATGAAGCGAAGTAAATAGAAAGAAAAAGACACAAGAATAACAAACAAAATTATCGTTGGTTAACTAGTGCAACTGTTAGGCACTTAGTTCAATTTCCAAAAAAATAAATTTTGCAGAGAACATTGTTGAAAAATAAATCAGATAATACTATTTCTATGGCCAGATCTTAGAAAGTGTTCCAAGCTATCTGTATTTCCAAGTAGAAAAGCTAGTAAATGAAAATTTAACAAAAGAAGAAAAAAAAATTAATAGACTTGAATTTTTAATATTATCTTCGCCGGTATACGAAAACAGCATAAGCCTTTGAATCGTATCAATTCCAATGCAGAAGCAAATAAGAACCAAATTAATTTTTTTCCTGAAGGAAGAAGAAAAATACAAATTGAAAGATTATAAAGATTATAAAGAAAAAGTTAGAATAGAAAGTTGAAGAAATTTAGGTTTAGATGAAAAAATTTAAAATAAAAGAAAGGGACCGGAAAAAGTTTGGGAACCACACAATTATTTAAAATTTGGAGCAATTTAAAAAAAAAAATTTTAAATGATTCTCACAAAGATGACTAAAAAAAATAAGAATTTAAATGCGTGGGGCCCCACGTTGGGCGCAAAAAATTAATATCTATCTTTCTGTAGCATGCAACGTTCTAAATGTTATATTTGTTGTTGTTGGGCAGATGATAAGCGACGGAAGCACGCTTTGATTTCCGGCTCTGGCTCGTCAGCTATTGGGGTGGGATATCTTGTAGCCTATCATCTTAAAAAAAACAGTTACTACAGCGATACTAATTTAAATTTGCGTGCAAGGAATAGGATAAAGGTAAGAATAGGGAAGAATAAGAAAAGAAGTTTTAGAAGAAAAGAAAAGAGAATCTGCGCTCGAAAATGTTGTTGTTGAGACTTGGTGATGTTGTCTCAACCTTTGCCCTCCCATCCATGATCATCAAAACAAATCCAAAAATTAAAGCAAAAGATGATCCCAAAAAAAAAAGTTACACAACTTACTCACAACGCTCGCATGAAAGCAAACATGTATTTTACAGATACATTTCAAAACAATTCAATATCTTTATTTATAACTATAAGAATATTTCATATTTTTGCTTAAACCCAAAAGTAACTTAATCAAAAAAAAAATCTACAAAGCAAATATTCAAAATGAACATTTTATAAAAAGTTAATATATGAAAATATATTGTTAATTTCATTAAAACTAACATTATAAATATATTGCTTATAAATTAAATCTAAACAGATATAAACAAAAAAAAACAAGTATTCGATTAAAAACAAAGTTAAGTTTTTTCATTGTTTTGGTTTGTTTTTTTTTCTTCTTAAAGCGCAAGTAAAAGTTCTGACTTTAATGTTCTAATGTTGGTTGTTGTTTTTGTTGTATTTTTCGTATACATAATTTTTTGGTTTAAGAGAAAAAAAAAAAAGCTTTTTATAAATATTTCATAAGAGAGAAATTAAGAGAAAAACACTTACTTTGGTTGAACCTGCTGCTCCCGCGATGAAAGATCTTTCACGTTGGTCTTAGCTAGAATTTTAGGTTTGTATGTATGTGTGTATGTTTGATTTGTGTAATTTTAAAGAAAAAGAGCTTTTCTCTATTTGAGTTAAGTAATGAGACTAAAGCCTAACTTTAACAAACGCGCTCATATTTTTATGTTGTTTTTTCTTTGTTTTTTTTTCTTAACAGAGCTTTAATAACATCATGTTACTAACTTTAGTAGCCGCGCTTAGTGACTTGCTAAGTGTGGTGAATTATAATTATATGCAACACTTTTTTTTCATACTTTTTCTTTCGACTAATTTTTTTTTTCTTTTCTTTGTATAGTACTATGTTAAGTACAAAAACAACACCAAAACCATTATTATTGTTTTAAGCTAGATTTAAGTATTAAGTAAATTAGTTTTAGAATTATTTTAGATTTAAGTTCTTAATATATATATTTTAGCGTAGTTTAGATTCATTTTCAATAGTATTTTAATGTTATTTTAGATCTTTAGAGGTTTTAGTTGTGTATTGATTTCATACTAAGTTTTATTCTAAATTTTTATTCTTAGCCTTAAGCTTAAGTTAGAGTTTGTTTTAGTTAGGTTAAATATAGAGTTTAAGTTTAGAGTTTTTCTGTTGTTCACTATTATTTAGCTTTAAAGATTCACACTAATTCTTGGCGGCGCACATAGTGGTGAGTTTTGTATGCGCGTTAACTGCACTATATATATGTAGCTTAGGTGTACATAATTTTTTTTCTTTTTTAATTTTTTTAACATTAACTTATCTTTTTTTTCTTTTATAACTAAAGTATATTTAGATTGTTTTTTTTTCATTTTTAACCGATTTAAACTAATTTTACCGTCTCATTTTTCGTTTTCAACACAATTTCCACATTTTCTATAATATCAATACCGCACTTTTTACTTTTTCCCAAGGCTGAGATGATGATGATTTTTATGATGATGATGCTCTTGATGATCGTCGCGAACTAAGTTCATACTCAAAGCCTGTTGTCCCTTGTTGCATGTTATTTTATCTTGGTGAAAACTTTATTTCTTCTTAATTAAAGCTTTCGGTGTCTTCTCTTCGGCTTTTCGGATTCTGCACTAAATTCTAACAAATTTTACCCACATTTTGTCAAACATCAAGTAAATTTCAACAAAAATCGTTAATGGTGCCAAATCTAGAGAGATTTGTTTTTTTTATTAATGTTTTAATAGAATTTTTTAATTAATTGAATATATTACCCTTAACGGAGATGGCACCTGATAATGAAATTTTGCTTGTTTAAGCAAAGAAGATTTTATGGCAGGAATTCTTCCGTCTTTTATGCTTTTTTTAAAAAAAATTAAATTTAACTTTAGGAAGTAAGAAAGCGAATAGCTTAATATGATCACTTACTTTAACTTTTTTTCTTCATAAATCTAAAACTTTTATGTTTAAGCAGATGAATCCAAAATGAGTCAATTGCAACAATGCAAAAATTTATTTAGTCGATTAAACTAATAAATTAAAATAAAATTTCAGCAAAATTTAAATAAAAAATATGTAAATTACTTACATGTCATACTTAAAGTACAGTCAGCTAATTGAATGTAATTATTAATTTCTTTAGGCTCAAGTTAAATTGATCTTCTTTGGACGACGCTGATAAAGAAAAGAAAGCTTAAATCTTTCGATCAAGCCACGATTCTTTTGCTAACAGCATATCAGAAAGAAATAATCCGCAATAGCGTTAGATTTCCAATAAAAATACTGAGAATTGGTAGACAAAGGAAAATGATAAATCTTCATTTATGTGAGGTGAATTCCTGTTTTCACACCTAGATGGTGCTAGTTTTGATTCAGTTGGGTTTGAAAAAGAAGGTGTAAAAATTTTAAAAAAAGGAAAATAGCTTATTTTGCTACAAGCGCCAGTACACTTTATAGGGAAAGTGCCTCTGTCCAATTGGCAAAAATAAAGGCTGCCATCACCGCCATACAGGAGATGCGATGGAACGGACAAGGCTGCTCTAAGAGAGCAGACTTCGAGCATTTCCATCGTAACTCATGCGACATGCGTACGTAAGTTTATGTTATTAATGAAAAAAAATTTCTAATGTACATATGTATATCTTAGAAGAAATAGTAATGGTATGATTTAACAAAATTGTCGTTCCAGTAACTAATTAAGAATAGCAGTGGTAAATATGGGAGTAACTCACGCGGAAGTGTGTTTTACAAGCAAGATTAGATTGTAAAAATCAGCGAATTTTCCCAAATAACTTGTTTTTGTTTTTAATTTTTAAATAAAGGAAAAACAGTGAAGTTTCATAATAAACCCACTTTACTGATGAAATTTGCCTGTTTAAAAATATTTAGAGTTTCCAAAAAATTTTTGCCGTAACTCACGCGACATAACCCAAGCGAAAAAAATGTCCGTTAAAAAAAATGTGTAAGTAAGAACACCAATTAAGGCTTTTAAAAATAGTTTTATATTATTAAATATAAAAAAATATTTATTCTATTCCAACAAAGAAAATCTGATTTCAAAAAGTTAAAAAAAAATTAAAAAGAAGCATAAAATTAACGGTGAAACGTTTACAATTTAATTGTATACATCTTCGATGAATACGTTTTAGCGACTTTAATACAAGTTTTATCGACAAATGAAAAGAATTGATAACTTTTTATACCCACAATATTGCGAGTATTCGACCATTATACAACAGTATTTTACTAGATTAAGAAATTGAACTAGGAAAAAGCGGGATATCTCGAAAACGGAACGAGATAGGCCAAAAATAACCACTTTTTACGAGTTTATATGGGGGATTGTATTTTCGAGACGCGTAGATAGAGGGGCGCACTATGCCAAAATATTGCACCAAAATAAATGAAAAAAAAACTCGCGTGTAGCAACGTACATGTGACAGAAGTGAAATTTCTTAAACAGTAAAATATATGAGAGATTTTAGTGTGAAATATAGAGAAAGTATCTAAAAAGGAAATCAATCAACACAAAATGGAATAATATTCTGTTTATTCAATATTTATTTCCAGGGACCGTACCGTTTATGGTTTTTATCGAAAAAGTCACATAAGTCGCTATATTTTTTTGGGAAAAAATAACAGTTACTTTTGAATTTTATTTTATCGGTCAAAAATAACAGTTTTTTCTGCCGTTTATTTTTTCGGTCAAAAATATCAGGCAATTTGTATTTTTTCAAAGGTCATTTTACCGACTAAAAAACCGACAAAGGTCATTTTACCTTAATATATTATTTTCATCTTATCGGTGAGACATTTTACTGATGGTGTCAACATCTGTCAAGCGGCCTTTTAAAAAACACAAATTGCATAATTTGTTTGACCGAAAAACTAAAAGTCACAAAATAATTGTTACTTTTGACCGATAAAATAAAAGTAGAAAGTAACCTTTATTTTTCCCCGAAAAAAATACAAGGCAAAAAATAACAGTTAGCTTTTAATTTCTAAAGAATCAGTAGAAAATGTAAAAGCACTTTCGTGAGCTGAGTTGTGGACTAGCTGCAGTTGCATTCTTAAGGTACTTTTCTTAGCTTCGGGACATTTTTTGGCATGACAAATACGATTCTGCAGTCTTAATTATTTCACTTTCTACACTTCTTGCTTTTAATTTTATATCGTATTAACTGTTTTGCATGTTGTCAATCACCTTTCAAGTTTTTGATAA
Source organism: Tetanocera ferruginea (assembly GCA_958299015.1). Classification (NCBI taxonomy): domain Eukaryota; kingdom Metazoa; phylum Arthropoda; class Insecta; order Diptera; family Sciomyzidae; genus Tetanocera; species Tetanocera ferruginea. Next base: position 114,562,495 of record OY282641.1, read on the forward strand.
CAATTAACGTTATGATATGCTCTTTCAAATTAAGCTTTAAGCTAGGATTCGATATTCAAAAAAAAAAAAAACGCACAATTGTTATATTTTGTTACGTAATGTACAGCATTCCAAGCATAAAGAAATAAAATTTCCATGCATACTTGTAGGATGAAAATCAAATGGTACAGTACGGATCAAATGTACAGTACGTTCTTCAGACATGGTGTGTGTCTGTGGAATGAAATACACGGACTAAAACTCGTTGAATATTAATTGCATTTTGTTTGCTCAGTTGTCATATGCCTTTGTGGCGTAGTGATAGAGCTTATGACTCTTATGAAATGCGTAATAGCGAAACTGGGTTCTAATCCCGCTGGCGATGATAATTTTTTTAAAATTTTCATATGAATTCAAAACGTTAGCCTAGCGTCACGAATAAGAGACCTTGAAATTTCACTCGCCGCCAAAGAAGTTTCACTTCAAAAAACAAAAGAAGCGGGATATCTCGAAAACGGAGCGAGATATGCCAAAAATAACCACTTTTTACAGTTTTCGAAGGGGGATGGCATTTTCGAGACGCAAAAATATTAAAAAAAAAAAAATTTAAAAAACGGGACATGCCAAAAATAACCACTTTTACCTTAGAGTTAAAAAAACTATGAAAAGCACAGCAAACACTCGAGCTTCCAGCACACACTTTGCACACAAACAAAACGCCAGGAAAACAAAAATAAAATTCCTCTCGAGCTCGAGTCCAGCAGCAAACATTCGAGCTTCCAGCGAATCATTCGAATGTCAGCATTGTCTGAATGCTGCCTTTGTATCGATCCGCAGTCGTCACACACTGTGCTAAGCAGCAATCGTTGTTTACGAATTCGAGTGGTATGCATGCATTTTTAAACCCCCACGCGTGCTGCGTAAGGGGTATGTTAATTTTGTCACGACGTGTGTAACGCCCATAAGGAGGCGTGGTAGGTATAGAAAAGTATATATGTATATTCTTGCTCAGCTTTACCACCTTAGTTGATTTAGCCATGTCCGTCTGTCTGTCCGTCTGTCCGTCTGTCTGTCTGTCTGTCTGTCTGTCTGTCTGTCTGTCTGTCTGTCTGTGGACACGATTACAGCCGTAATTTTGAAGCTATCGTGCTGAAATTCGATATTTAAGCTTTTTTCAAAAAACTAAGGTTAAGTTCGAGATTGGGCTAAATCGGATGAAAACCACGCCTACCTCCCATACGACCCCAATGATGAAAACTCCATAAAGAAGCGAATATTTACGCTATAAAACTTTAATTCGGTATTTGTATAGTCTATGACAAAACTCAGGTGTGTTAGAAAAATGGGCGTCATCCACCTAATAACACGCCCACCTCTCATACAACCCTAAAATTTAAAACTATATAAATAGGCTTCTGTCGAAGCTACAAAAGTAAAATTAGATATTTATTATTTTTATAATTAAATTAAGATGTGTTAGAAAAATGGGCGTCATCCATTGATGAACACGCCCACCTTCCATACAACCAACAATATTGAAAACTCTATAAATAGGCTTATATTGAAGCTACAGATCTGAAATTGGGTACTTGTGTATTAGACCGGGTCATTCTTATATGGATAAAAAAAATTTCAACCGGTCGGGGTCTCAAAAGTTAGAGGAACTCATTGAAATGATTTCTGCATAATTTTTTTTCAAATCGGAGAAAAACCGCCGAAGCAATTTTGATTCTCCTGCAGGTCCTTTTTGGTAAAAAAACATGTTTTTTGCTTGTAACTTTTTATTTTACACATAATTAAAAACTTTATAAAAAGACTTGTCTTTACTTTGCTGGAAAACAATTTGATATGAATTAGACGTCATCAAAATAGTAAATTTTTTTAAATCTCATATGAAAAGAGCTGCAATTTAAGATTTTGTACCATTGTGAATCGCCCGTGGAGGTATTTTAACTTCGGCTTAATCGAAGATATATCTTACTAGTTTTTTTGTGCGATTGTGGCTGACGACGATTGTTATTTGAGTGGAAGAAAATGACGAATGGTCTCATGTAGTTCTCTGCTACGAACTGTACGAGCTCTACTATGACGACTTTGACTTAGTTCAGCGTATAAATTTAAAGCGTATAAATTACAATAACCATTCAGTGACTACGCTGGCTGGGTCATGGCGAAAAAGGTGTTCGAGGCGAAAGCCGAGGGTCGACGACGAAGAGAAAGACCATGCCTCCGATGGATTGACCAGGCCGAGAAAGCCCTAACTGCACTTGGTGAAAGAAACTGTAGATGGCGCTCGCGAAGCAGAGGCATATTTTGTCAGTGTGAATACCCCTTTTTGTTTTACTATGCCATTACAAGAAAGCAGCGCAAAAAAATTATGACAACATAAATTCGTAAAAAGGGAAAAAGACACGTTGAACTGTCAAAAACGAAAGAAAAGCAGTGATTGTGTGATCAAAATAAGACAAAATCGTCCGCTTATTAGAACTTCGCGTCCGTTCATAGGAAAGTCCGCTGATGGGAGCACATTTTCTATGAAAAAAAAACCAAAATTGTTCGTTTCCAAGAATGTGTCCGCTTATGGGAAATGTCCGCTTAATAGAGCGTTCGTCTTTGGGAGCTTTCACTGTATTCTGATAGATTTTAAAAAACAAGTTCTACATTTTCATTTTTTTATTTAAAAAAATTGTTCATATGAGACGTAGTAGTTTTAAACCAAAAAACTTCAAGAACCGAAAAAATTCCATACATTTTTCGAAGATGGAATCGAACACAGCTCATCAATACATAATTTATATATATTATTGACCATGAAAAGTTTCTATGTAAACTTCTCTAATTTAAAGTCTTATGCATTTTCATTTATCACTTTTTTTAAATTTCATGAAGAATCTAAAAGTTCTCAACATTCAATCAAATATAGCTGAATTGAAATATTATCGTCTTTTATATTAATTTAATAAAACGTTGGAATTTCTTCTATAAAACCAATTCGATTGCTTAGTTGAGTCATCTTTATGGAATCTCTTATCGTATTAGGCTACGATAATAAATAACAAATGGTACCAATGAATGAAAAATGTGAAAAATAATGTCTGCGTATTGGTTGACTTCACACAAAGTTCAATGATTGGCTGTTCGTAGTTATGGTTGTGATTGCTTTGGGCGCTTGGGTTATTGTACCTTTTTATGAGGAGACACAAATTAGTTCGATTAGCACCAACAATAATTTGATAACATTTTTTGATTGTTCTTCTAAAAAAAATATTGTTTAACTAAAAAAAAGTGCTTGTGGGTTATATGTATTGACTTATTAATATGGTTTCAACAAAGTTTGCGATATATTTAACGATGTATGTGTTTATCTTAGGTAAATGTTTTAAAAAATCTACAATCTACAATACTACAATAATAAAGGGAGTTTTGATAATTAAAAGCTGAACACTTTTTTGAAAGTTTCATAAGAACTTTCAGATTATAAGAAATTTTTTCGAAAAAAAGCTCTACTATGAGCGTTATTTGATAAGTTTGGACAAAAGAGAGCTTAAATCACCAAAAGCTTTTATGAAATTTTAAAATATTCGCGTACTAATACTTTACTTTGTAAATATACCCTTATTGAGTCAAAGTTTAAATTTTAGTCAACTTGAAATCAACCTTAAGTTAATTTAAAATCAACTCCAAGTCAAAACAAAATTAAATTTCTATCAAATCCAAGTCGAATCCAATAGCTTCAAAATAACTCCAAATCAAAATCAATTGTTTAATCAAAGTCAACTATATGTCAAATACAAGTAAAATCTACGAATCCAAATCAAATTTTAGAGCTTGTAAAGATTTTTATTGCAAAGCTCTCTTTGTTAACCTTGTTAAAATTTCAATCTTTATTAAGTAAAATAAAGATTTGACTCCACCTAATTAGCATTTGTCTTGGGCTTCTGGCTTATTTCCCAAAAATTGTTTAAATATTATTTAAGGTTTTTTTGAGTACAGAAATTTAAAAAATTTTTGACTTTGTGCGATAATTTTTTTTAAACCATTTTTTTCACTTTTACTATTTGATCAAGCTTTTTTTAATATATGATCCGTCAAACCTATTAAGTTGTAAGTATGAAGAAGTTTTATAAAAGTTTTTCAGTATCTATATAAAAAAAAAAATTAAAATAAAGATAAAAAATGTTTGTTGAATAATATTTTAATGTTAATCAAAAATAATTATTTTTGTACGTCTTAAAATCTCTTTCCTTTTTTTAATATTTTTTTTGTCTACATTTTAAGTTACTAACTGCATGACTCTTCATATAAACTAAATCAAAAAAAATCATAAAAGCTTTAGGTCACGTTAACTGAGATTGATAACGACAACTTAAAGCTTTATGACTTTATGGCTTTATGACTTTATGACTTTCAAAAGCTAATAATTTGATTTAAATGCAATTTTTTCATAAGCCTCCCCCTGAGCAAATAAAACCCTTAACAAACAACTCCTTTTAAAATTATTATCCTGGCAACAATTTTGTGTTTTTTATTTTACTTTGTCATATACTATATCTATAAATTAACAATACTTTTATGATAAATGTACACGAACACAAGCAAATATACGCATACACATACACAGACACACATACACGCAAATAAACGCAAACAGACCGAAGCTAAGAACATTCCCAACATAAAATTGTATTAAAATATCGTCTGGTCGACAGAGATAAGAAAAATTTATCCAGCGGATTGTGTTCGTGTGTGTGTGTGTGTGTTTGTGCTCAATGTGTGCGGATTGTGGATAAATTGTGCAGACACACAAACTCGCCACAGCAACGTGGTCGTTCGGTACCGCCACCGCCAACACCAACACCAACACCAGTCAGTTGCTAGTCTTAACCGAGCACCAAGTTTATAGCAAAAGTCGAACTCATCATCTTTCGAGATGCTGGCAGATAAGGGAAAATGGCGAAAAAGGATATTTTATTTTATATTTTAAACTCTGCAGGATATCAAGGATATGCTTGGTGCGCACTTGTGTGTCTGTGATTTTCTGTTGTAGGAGACTAAGGGGGGCTTATGTTGTCGCTGGAAGCCTTTTTAGCACTTTAAAAGCAAAAAAGTCCAAGTTAATGTTATTTATTATAAAAATATATACTATGTATATAAATTTTGTTTACACATGCACAAACTAACAAACTCACACACACGCACACACACACACACACACACAGCATATAAATAAATTTGTGAACAACAAAATGTGCCCAACTGATGCAGAACGATAAGGCATGATTTTGGTAGTGTTGGAAGTGGCAGTGTTTGAGAAGGAGGTTAAGGTTCATGTGCGACACTGTGTGTTGTGTTTGTGTGAGTTTGTTGGGTATGAGCAAAACAAAAAAAATTTATGAATTGGGATTATGAGCTCGTGGACGATGGCTACAAGCGATTTAATCTGAATGGCATTCTTGCGGTGAGAAAAATGAAAGCAGAAGATATTATTAGGAAAAACCACTTCATGTGAAAAAAAGCTTAGCTCAATCAAATCAATTCAAATAAACCACATAGCATCAATCATTATACTCAAAAAAATTAAATCTATAGCACTTCAAACTAACGTAATAAATTGTGTTAAGTCTACCGCTTGGGGAAAAATAAAATTTAACTTAAGTTGAAATAAAACCCAATTTAGGCAAAATTAAGATAAAACTGAGCCTAGATCGACATCACAAGTCCAAGTCCAAGTCCAAGTCCAAGTCCAAGTCCAAGTCCAAGTCCAAGTCCAAGTCCAAGTCCAAGTCCAAGTCCAAGTCCAAGTCCAAGTCCAAGTCCAAGTCCAAGTCCAAGTCCAAGTCCAAGTCCAAGTCCAAGTCCAAGTCCAAGTCCAAGTCCAAGTCCAAGTCCAAGTCCAAGTCCAAGTCCAAGTCCAAGTCCAAGTCCAAGTCCAAGTCCAAGTCCAAGTCCAAGTCCAAGTCCAAGTCCAAGTCCAAGTCCAAGTCCAAGTCCAAGTCCAAGTCCAAGTCCAAGTCCAAGTCCAAGTCCAAGTCCAAGTCCAAGTCCAAGTCCAAGTCCAAGTCCAAGTCCAAGTCCAAGTCCAAGTCCAAGTCCAAGTCCAAGTCCAAGTCCAAGTCCAAGTCCAAGTCCAAGTCCAAGTCCAAGTCCAAGTCCAAGTCCAAGTCCAAGTCCAAGTCCAAGTCCAAGTCCAAGTCCAAGTCCAAGTCCAAGTCCAAGTCCAAGTCCAAGTCCAAGTCCAAGTCCAAGTCCAAGTCCAAGTCCAAGTCCAAGTCCAAGTCCAAGTCCAAGTCCAAGTCCAAGTCCAAGTCCAAGTCCAAGTCCAAGTCCAAGTCCAAGTCCAAGTCCAAGTCCAAGTCCAAGTCCAAGTCCAAGTCCAAGTCCAAGTCCAAGTCCAAGTCCAAGTCCAAGTCCAAGTCCAAGTCCAAGTCCAAGTCCAAGTCCAAGTCCAAGTCCAAGTCCAAGTCCAAGTCCAAGTCCAAGTCCAAGTCCAAGTCCAAGTCCAAGTCCAAGTCCAAGTCCAAGTCCAAGTCCAAGTCCAAGTCCAAGTCCAAGTCCAAGTCCAAGTCCAAGTCCAAGTCCAAGTCCAAGTCCAAGTCCAAGTCCTAGTCCAAGTCCAAGTCCAAGTGAAATCGAAATCAACTCTAAGTTAAGTCCAAGATGTTAACTCCAAGTCAATTCCAATTCTTCTCCAAGTCATTTCCAAGTCATGTCCAAGTCCAGGTAATTCGAAAGCAAGGCTATCAATGCCATAAAATCAAATCAAAGCGTATCATAAACTTTTCGCATTTAAGTTTTCTCAAAAGTATTAAGTATTAAATTCAAGCATTTGCTATGCGATTGCTTCAATTTATCTCATGTGATTAAAAATTAAAAAAAAAAAATATTCCTAGATATAACATCATTAAAATCAGACTAAAACAAAAATAGCAACATCACCACTAACATCAGCAGCATCCAAAGATTCAGCAGCAAACAACAAACTAACCAATCCCAGCAGCTCAACAACCAGCAGAAGCTACAGGAGCAGCTGCAAGCATGCATTTTTTCAAGATAAGCAAAGCATTCATGAATTTTATAGATAGCGTTGAGCCGAGCGATGACTTAAATCGGGCAGCAGCTGTGGTAAGGAGTGGTCGACTGTAAAAGATGAAAATAATATGGAACAACCGCAAAGTATGCGCTCCGACAGAGTGTCAACAATAGATAAAGATTAGAGAGTAAACAAAAAGAAAAAAAAAAATCCAAAAAAAAAATGCTAAGAGAAGGACAAGCAAGTACTCGAAGCATTAACACCATCTACCACCCATCGAGTATTCTACACAGTTCAGCATATTTGCACAGAACTGATGAATCGCAAACTGATGATGATGATGATGGGAAAAAATTAACTCGAAGGTCATTCGACGTAGTGCGGGAAGAATTATAACAAAATTAATGATGGGAAAACCAAAACAAAAAAAAACAAAAAGACAAACATGCAGAAAAGTTCAACTCGTTCAAGTGGTTCGTGTGTTGGTGGTGGTTGTAATCGAATTACTGCCGAGAAAGCAAACCCAACAGGGTTGAGAGTGTGAAGAGATTGAGCGCAAAAAATGAACAGAAAGGCAGATATGGGGTAAATTTGTGGGAGTAGTTGACATTTAACTGCAACGGATAACCCGTGGTTGTTTAAGAAATCAGAATTTCTGGAATAGATAAGGAGATAATACCATTATATACCTTAGTTTTGGTATAAAATACATACATACCAAATATAATTTCTCTATGACAAACATAACCTTATTTATTGAGTTTTAAACTTTTTGGGTTGTATGGGAGGTAGGCGTGTTCGTTGGCGGATGACGCCCATTTTTCAAAACCATCTTTGTCTTGTCATAAAAAACATACGTGCCAAATTTAAGCTCTGTAGGTTAAACAGGGGCTTATTTCTTGCGTTTTCAATTTTTGGATTGTATGGGAGGTGGGCGTTTCCGTGAGCAGATGACGTCCATTTTTCGAAAACATATTTGTGTTGATACAAAACACTTATACACCAAATTTTATTGTTGTAGGTTAATTTTGAGCTTATTTATGCAATTTTCAATTTTTTCGTTGTATGGGAGGTAGGCGTGTCCGTGGGCGGATTCCAAAAATATTCAATAGTGCAGATCCGTGGGTCCATGTGATCATGTGTACTAAGTTTCATCCACTTATCTCAACTCCTTCTTCTTATCCTGTGTATACGGACAACACACAGACGGACGGACGGACGGACGGACATGGAAAGCTCGACTCACGTGGTGACTATGATCAAGAATATATATACCTTTCTATACCGGACTCGTTTCGTTCTATGCGTTACAAACGTTTGCACAAAGTTAATATACCCTGACCTTTCAGGTTTAGGGTATAAAAAGAATTTGTTTTGATTAACACAGTAATAATAATGGTATTCCCTTAACGATCAAAATTTCCCATTTCGTAAACTCGTAAAATTCCGAGCCTCTGTTAAAGGAACGCACCTTTAGACATCTGATAAATTTGTCATGCATATTTGTCATCATGCCGTAACAAATCGACCGAAAATTTGTTCGTAGAATCTGTTTGCCCTAGGTTTCTGAAATGGGAATAATTGAGTTAGCTGCCTACTGCCTACTTACTAAGTTAGCTGTCTACTCCAAACTTTTCCGGGCAATCTTTAGCCTCATCCAATACCAATTGCAGCAGTTTAACTGTCTGACAGAAAATAAATAATAAACTATAAAACACACTTTTTGATAGTTTGACAACTGAAAGTTTAACCAAACTTTTTTACATTGTTTAAGCACTGAAATTGTAGCTTAAACATCGTAAAAAAATCGCCATACAAAATATTTCCATCATTTCCCATTTTCTTAAAATTAAGCAGTTTACGAGGTTTAAGCTGTTTCCGAGGCGTTAAGAGAATACCATTATTGCCAAATAAAAACCGTAAATTTAAAATATTGATTGGTGCATCGGTGTCCCGGTAAGCAATTCTATTCATTAATATTTTTCCAATAAAAGCTATCAAATATGAAATTTGTATATATAATTAATATGTGAAGAGTTTTTCCTTATCATTTTTTTCTATAAATAAGACAAAAAATGCGTTAAACACCAGAAAAGCCTTTCAAATACAAAATATTTACATATGTAAATATGTACCAAACTACGTTATAGGAATGAAAAATTTTCAAAAAGTATCAAAAAATTCTGAAATTAAAAACAACTTTTGAATTTTCAGAAAGAAAACCAAAAAATAGCCACAGAGTCCAAGCCATATTCAAATCGAATAAAAAAGAAAGGAGTTATAGCAAATTTAAAATTGGGATATTTACATATGTAAATAGTGCCAAAGTGAGGGTTAAGATATTAAGATATGCAGAATAAGCGAGATGGTTAAAATAAGTTCGAGGATATAACTTTAAATTGTATGGAGTTATAAGTTATCCTTCAGACAAATTGTTTTTGAATTTTAATTGAACTAATGACAATATTAAAAATACTTTGGGTTAGAGCTTCACAGTGATTGTTATCACATTTGAAAGACAATTTAACAAACTTTTAATAATAATTAGAAAAAAGATATTAACATGTGAAGTCAAAATTTTTACTTCAAAACACATTTTTTCAAAAAATTTGACAATAGATGAAAGCATTAAACTAAACTATTTTAGAAAATTTTTTTTTTGAGAAAAACTCAAACTCGACCAACACAAAAGCTTCTTCCAACCAAATCGAAAAAAAGTCTTAATTTTGAAAGACATTTTTTATAAACAAACCAATTATGCAAAATTATGCTCCACAGGAATAGATATATTATGCGAAAAAAAAAATTGTCTCATAGTGCAAAAAATATCGTATTTTCAATATCAAATTTGGGCTTGTCTGGTTTTGAAAGTTTGAAATGAATCAAAATTTAGATTCCGCCGTTCGAGGTATGAAAAGCTAGAAAACTTATTAAAATGATTTCTGTATACTTTTTTTCAAATCAGAGGAAACCCGCCGAAGCAATTTTGATTCGCCTGAAAATACTTTTTAGTAAAAACATGCTTGTAACTTTTTCTTTTTACAGAACGTATGCCAAAATCCGCTAAAATGTTAAATTGATAACTCATACCAACGTTTTGACAAAAACAATTTTATTTTAATTATGTTTCATTATAACTTGCTTGGACTCAGTGGTGTAGATATGGGGGGTCCACGGGTCCCGGCCCGCCCGAGAGCCATCAGCTATTTATGAAAGTTGTTGTCAATTGATTCTTTGCAATAACAAAAAAAAAAACTCTATCTGAGATTGAATTTTCTGTGTACATCAGATCAACTTTATTTTTGCAAATCTTATTTTTAACACCCAATCTCTAGGAAAGTTCACGGGGATTAAAAAAATGTCACTTTTGAAAATTCCACACACTTAATGGGTACACAAACAAGTATATTTTTCCTTAACTTTTTTCCGGACCCCTCCCAGAACCTCTACGCCACTTAGTAGATTTTTTGATGCATTTTTCTATAGGATTTTTATAATTTTTTTCAAAGAGAATTTAATGGATCGATGTATTTTAACATTACCTTTACGGCATTTCTAACAAATATTTCTTTTCCTGTGACTTATCTGGATTTGAATGTAAACTTCTCAGATATGAATATGGATATGAATATAGATATGGATATGGATAAGGATATGAATTAGGACATGGATAAGGATATGGATATGGAAATCGAAATCGAGATAGAAATGAATATGGATATAGATATGAATATGGATATGGATATGGATATGAAAATCAAAATGATATGAATATGGATATGGATATGGATATGGATATGGATATGGATATGGATATGGATATGGATATGGATATGGATATGGTTATAGATATGGATATGGATATGGATATGGATATGGATATGGATATGGATATGGATATGGATATGGATATGGATATGGATATGGATATGGATATGGATATGGATATAGATATGGATATGGATATGGATATGGATATGGATATGGATATGGATATGGATATGGATATAGATATGGATATGGATATGAATATCAAAATGATATGATATGAATATGGATATGGATATGGATATGGATATGGATATGGATATGGATATGGATATGGATATGGATATGGATATGGATATGGATATAGATATGGATATGGATATGGATATGGATATGGATATGAAAATCAAAATGATATGAATATGGATATGGATATGGATATGGATATAGATATGGATATGGATATGGATATGGATATGGATATGGATATGGATATGGATACGGATATGGATATGGGTATGGATATGGATATGGATATGGATATGGATATGGATATGGATATGGATATGGATATGGATATGGATATGGATATGGATATGGATATGGATATGGATATGATATGGATATGGAAATGGATATGGATATGGATATGGACATGGATATGAATATGGATATGGATATGAAAATCAAAATGATATGAATATGTATATGAATATGGATATGGATAAGGATATGGATATGGATATGGATATGGATATGGATATGGATATGGATATGGATATGGATATGGATATGGATATGGATATGGATATGGATATGGATATGGATATGGATATGGATATGGATATGGATATGGATATGGATATGGATATGGATATGGATATGGATATGGATATGGATATGGATATGGATATGGATATGGATATGGATATGGATATGGATATGGATATGGATATGGATATGGATATGGATATGGATATGGATATGGATATGGATATGGATATGGATATGGATATGGATATGGATATGGATATGGATATGGATATGGATATGGATATGGATATGGATATGGATATGGATATGGATATGGATATGGATATGAATATGGATATGGATATGGATATGGATATGGATATGGATATGGATATGGATATGGATATGGATATGGATATGGATATGGATATGGATATGGATATGGATATGGATATGGATATGGATATGGATATGGATATGGATATGGATATGGATATGAATATGGATATGGATATGGATATGAATATTGTTATGGAAATGGGTATGAATATGAATTTGGATATAGATTAAGATATGGATAAGAACGAGGAGTGATTGATACACAGATTTTTCAAAAATTTGACTAAATTGAACCTTAGGTAAAAGGTAATAATTTTAAACATGCTTAAAATTATTTTCAATTTTCAAATAGCACTGTCCGGAATAAGCTTTTCAACAGTTTGTAGAAGTTCATTGAAATTGGATTTTAAGGTTTCGAGTAACCTTTAGTGATTGTAAAGAAAGGTAGTGAAGGTTACTCGGAAGCTCACTTGCTTAATGTGGAGCACAGCCAAATAAGAAAAATATGCTGGGTAAACTTGTCAGAAATCTTCAACCTAGCAAAAGATGTTACATACCTTACCACATATAAAGCTGATTAACTGCACATACTATTGAATTTATACCCAACCCTTTGCATTGACCCAGTCAATCAAATCTTGTTCGCCGGAACACTTGAATTCATAAGATTACAATAACTGGTCGTTGACTTTAATGTTCGTGCTGACATGGATGACAGTTATAAAGATTTGATGTTGCTGCTGTTGCTGCTGACAAAGTCATGAACAGTATTATCAACATCACCATTACCACCACCAGCTAATATTCTCTACCATACAGCACCATAGTATCAACTAATAGTATCATAAATATTTCGGTTCGATTCTAAAGGGGTTAAATTTATAAAAAATTGCCTATACCTTGCAACAAATAATCAAAAAAATAGCCTCCTGCCCAATGAATGGTCAAATCTTTGTGCATTTTTACGATAAAGCATAAAAGTAGCAATCACCAAAAAAAAAAAACAAACACTGTCAGCAGCGTATGAGTGTGGCTAAAACCAGATTAAATTTTTATTGACAATATAAAACCGTTGCTCATGATTTTTATTTTCAGCTTTTTTTTCTATAAAGCTTTTTTTTCCTGCTGTCCATACAAATATGTCATTATTTTTATTATTAACAAAATGACAAAAAAAAAAGTGTTAAAAAATAAATATACCAGCATGAAAGGATTTGCTTTCACGTTGCTGAGGTATGGGAGGCAGCCGGCAAAGCGCCGGCTTGCAATAGTCGAGATACTTGTAGGTGATAAAATTCGGATTTTTTATATTTTATCACGCGTTCTACACGCCACTCGTCGTCGGTCAGCTTTTTTATGTAGATACATAATGGTTTTTTTACTGATGTTTTTTTTTTGCTGGTTTTTGTGTTGTAGTTAATGTGAAGCTTATAGATTTTATAATGGTTTTTTTTATTGATTGATTTTATGTTGAATATTTTTAGTGTCAACGTCATGATCACATTTTTTAATGGTTTCGATTTTTTAGTGTTATTGATAATAAGATTATATAAGCCTTTGGAAGTAATTTTGTTGTTTTTTTTTTCTTTTTCTTTTTGTATTGAACTTACCTCTGCTATCGACGGTCATTTCTTCTGCTGTATCTTGACAATCACCTGTAAAAGAATAGAGAAATTTTATAAATAGCTATAATAAATATTTTATTACTTAATAGACAATACAACATTAGGTTGTTGACTACCCTTAAAGACCCCGTTGATTTTAATGGATATATAAAATATACAGTTTATAGAAGTTTATTTTCAAAACATTATGATGGTTTGACATTAAATGGTATTATATTGTAGGAGAAGAAGATAATGCCATTTAAGGCTACTTGAAAGTATTAAGTATTAAAGAGATATCTCAGATAGTTTTGCATTGAGAATGAAATAAAAACATAAGCACAACTACCCGAACTTTAATAAATTATAAAATTTAGAATTTGCAGATAGTCTGCATACTTTCGAATACGGAATTTTAATCGAATAAAAAAATGAATGTTAATATGGGTAGGAACGAATATGAATATGAATGGATGAGGATATGGATATGGATATGGATATGGATATGGATATGGATATGGATATGATATGGATATGGATATGGATATGGATATAGATATGGATATGGATATGGATATGGATATGGATATGCATATGGATATGGATATGGATATGGATATGGATATGGATATGCATATGGATATGGATATGGATATGGATATGTATATGGATATGGATATGGATATGAATATGAATATGGATATGGATATGGATATGGATATGGATATGGATATGGATATGGATATGGATATGGATATGGATATGGATATGGATATGAATATGGATATGGATATGGATATGGATATGGATATGGATATGGATATGGATATGGATATGGATATGGATATGGATTTTGATAAGAATGTGCATCTTTTCCAATATCAAATGGAAAAGAATTAATAACAAAACTTTCACACTTATGTATATATATTTAATACTATTAGTATTGCTTGGGGTCGAAATTCGACCAATTTATTGATTGCCTATTTATAATTACACAGTGTGACCGCTAAATTATTACAAGAACCATTTGTAAAAATTCTCAAAGATGAACCTTTTGCGAGTTCAACGCACCTAGTGTGACCTCTCAATGTCGTCACAATTTTTTTTAATTGATTTTTAAAAATTATGTCTTCGACTTTTGCTGCACTGACGTTCAATGACGTTTTCCAGTTATTTGCCTTATCGGAAATGGAAAACAAAATTCACTTTTATTCATTTGAATTTGTCGTAGAACAGGACTGTGCAAACAAAAACTGCGAAAAAAGCCAAACGGAGCGTGGAGCGAAGGCAGTTCTTGTAATTTTTGTAAATTTCTCAAAAAATATGTCTTTCTTTTAATTTTATTTAAAAAATGTGCCATAGAGGACATTTGTTTTTTCACGGAACTGACCTGCACTATAAAAGACCTTTCCATTGAATACAATAACATTGACATCGGTGGAGAATTCGCTAAATGCCAGCAATTTTAACGTTTTTTTTCACCATAAAATACTGATTCCCATATAAAACTGCTACTAAACAAAGTGGTCCCATTTACTCAAAAATTAACCGATTTTGGTCATCTTTATCTTGTTGGAAAGACAATATGTAGCAGAATAGAATTTTGAAAAATAAAATAGTTACTTTGGTACGATTTGTAGTATTTTATTTTTGCGCACAGTGCACACTGGAACAATATAACAGCAGTAAATAGGATGTAGTCTTGATTTTTTGATGGCACGGACAGTTTATTAATGTGGTAACAAGACAAAATAAATTCACCTAAGATTCGGTATTGACTTTGATAGAAAATCAAAAATGAAATTTTTAGTTTTTGTTTTTTTACAACAAAAATCATTTTTACCCCATATTTTAAGAATAAATCAAATTTTATGGTCTTTTTTTAAAAGGATTAATTTATATATAAACAAACAAAAAACGGTATTATTTTCAAAAGTTATGTTAAGTTAAGTGATAGGACTTAAATACAAAAAAGAAATAAATAAAATCTATTCACAGATGGCGGAGATATTTTCTTCAGAATTTAGAACATTCAATTTGAGACAGTTTTTTTGGTTGAAACACACGCTAAATAAGTAACGACAATATTAAGAAAGTTCATTAAAAATACTTTTGGTTACAACTTTGCTGTAATTTTTATCACATTTGAAAGAAAATTTAACAAATTTTTAGAAAAAATTAGAAAAATTGAAAAACTGTTAAAATCCGACCAAGATATTCACATGGAAAGTCAAATTTTTTAATTCAAAACACATTTTTTTTACAAATTTTACAATTGACAAATGGATAAAACTAAATTTTTTAAGAAATTGTTACTTAAAAAAAAATTCAAATTTGACCAACTCAAAAACCCTCCCCCAACCAAATTTCATATTAATCAAAGAGCGGGTTTTTTCTCAAAAATTTAATTTCTCTCTTGGAAGGTTGGGAACCCCCTCTATCAGATACATCATTTATATAAACATTCTTCACATCTGGGCAACATAACCTTTCGAATGATTTAAGTTTCATTTATTTTGAGTTTTTATTAATACCAAAAAAGCGTACGACAAACTTTAATGTTCACGTATTAATATATAAAATTTTTATTTTGCTTGTTTTATTTTATTACGGACAAAGTCGAATAATATCGTTACCAATTATTTTTGTATACTTATGAGTAAAAGAACCATTTCATTACATTATTTATACTCCATGCATTTCTTTTATCTGTAACTATCTAGGTTATAAACCATCCCTGGCTATAAGCTTATTATTATAATTTTTATTAATCATATTATTCTTTATTGTTAAAAGAGTATCAAGTGTAAAAATGCGGAATAATTTATATTTAACTATTCCGTTGCATCAAGAACTCATAATTAAATTCATAAAAAATTGCAAACACCTGCGATAAACATCTTGAATAAATACAAGAATTATCAAATGAGAACAAGTGAAGTAAAACAAAAATGATCAGACTAGAATAAGAGAGCTTGAGTGTTAAGAAATTCAAAATAAAAATTAACTGAAGCAATCTAGGGAAGCAGCAAGATCAAGTTGCAGAATGTGTGATGTTGGTTGCATGTGGTTATGAAAATTTTCAGACCATAAGGGGTAAAGTACGTCAACACAATACAATGTTACTTTTGACATTACTTCGCATTTGTGACAGATTATTTATAAACAAGCTTGAAAATGAAATTACTCATTGAAAACTTTGAACCCGAATATCATTTTTAAGAAAGTTTTGACAGAATATTAACTATGCTTTCATCAACAGACTTGCATTAGAAGTTTGTGTTCTAGTTTTTTTCGATTTCAGATAAAAACAAGTAAGGAAAGTCTAAAGTTGGTCTAGCCAGACTTTGGAATACCCAAACCCTCTTATAATATATAAATAAACTGCCCTTACAGGTTTAGGGTAAACAAAAATCGCCCTTGCATTAAAAATAAAACATCTCGGCCCACTTAAAAGTTATTTCACAGAAAAAATTAAAAATGTAGAAAATATTTTTTCGATTAGAACTTTTCAAAATTTAATGAAACCCTTGAAGATTTTTTGCTTCCAAACATTTAGTGCCACACTAATGAAAATAAATTGTAATAAGAAAGGAATATGAACTCAAGATTGATTTCCCAATGCCAAGGTTTTTTGTTTTTTTGTATATTTTTTTTCCCCCCAATAAACTTCCTCTAAAATAAAAGTGAAGGGTCTAGAGAATGGAAATGGGAATGTAAAAGTGGGAATTCCCTTTTTTTATCACATATTTACTTTAAATTTAAAAGTTGAATGCAAGGAAAGATTGACTTCCTGTTTAACAAATATATGCCTGTATCGTTAACACTGATCGAGTATTATTATTTTTCCCGTTTGAGCGATAATTGCGATGGTGGTTTTAAAACCTCTTGAGGTCATTTTGGAGAAGATACTTATAATGTTTAAAACAGGAATATAATCTTTACGACAGCTGAATATCTTCAGGTTTTCAAGACAGTCAACGATTTGTATGGGAAGAAGTGCGAACAGGGGAAAAAGGAATTTAAAAGAGCAGGAATGAATAAATTATATTAACCTTTAAGTAGGGACGTGAATGATTTTTTGCACAAATATGGACGTGGGATCTCACAGGCCCCTCCACTTTATTGCTTAGTTTTCAGTTCAAACATAAACATGAATCATTTTCATGTGATTCTCAGAAATCGAAAATATGTAGAGTCCTCTGAGACCCCACGTCCATACTTAAAGGTTAATAAAAACTAGTAAGGTATATCTTCGACTTGGCCGAAGTTAAAATACTCTCATGGCCAATTCGTAATGGTACAAAATCTTAAAAAATGTAGCTCTTTTTGATGATCTTTCAAAAAATTTTACTATTTTGATGACGTCTAAAATATATTATATCAAATTATTTTCTTACAAAGTAAGGACAAACTTTTTTAAAAAGTTTTCAATTTGGGATTGTATGGGAGGTGGGCGTGTTCTTGAGTGGTTGACGCCAATTTTTCTTGGTGCCTCAGTTTTGATATAAAATACACAAAATACCCAATTTCAGTTCCATAGCTTATATATTAGCCTATTTATAGAGTTTTCACTATTAAGGGTTGTATGGCAGGTGGGTGTGTTCGTAGGAGGATAACGCTCACTTTTTTTGATTTAAAATACAAACGTTTCAAAATATTTTCCTGTAACTTAATGAGAAGCCTCTTCTCTTTTTTCTTAAACTCTATATAAATTTTCAATTTTGGGGTTATATGGGAGGTGGGCATGTTCGTGGGTGGGTGACGCACATTTTTCTAACACGCTCAAATTTTGATATGAAATATCAAATAAATATCTAAACATAAATATCTAATTTTATAAATATCTAATTTAATTTTTGTAGCTTTGACAGAACTCTCGTTATATAGTTTTAAATTTTTGGGTTGTATGGGAAGTGGGGGTGGTAGTTAGTGGGTGACAATCATTTTTCTAACACATCTTAATTTTTATATATTTAATTAAAATATATCTAATTTAACTTTTGTAGCTTCGACAGAAGCCTATTTCTGTACTTTTCAATTTTGGGGTTGTATGGGAGGTGGGGGTGTCAGTAGGTGGATAAAGCCCATTTTTCAAACACACCTCAGTTTTGACATAGAATACACAAATACCGAATTAAAGTTTTGTAAGTTAAATATTAGAGTCTTTATAGAGTTATCATTATTGGGGTTGTATGGGAGGTAGGCGTGGTTTTCATCTGATTTAGCTCATTCTCGAACTTGATTTTAGTTTTTTAGAAAAAAGCTCAAATATCGAATTTCAGTACGATGGCTTCAAAATTACGGCTGTAATCGTGTCCACAGACAGATGGACAGACAGACGGACACGGCTAAATCAACTCAGCGTTAGTCCTTATGGGCGTTACACACGTCTTGACAAAATTAATATACCCTTTACGCAGTACGCGTGGGGGTATAAATATATTTATGAAATTGTCATTATAAAATAGTAGAAATAATAATGGAACGGGAAGGTTGGGACATTTATCAAAGGGTGGGTGTTGAAATCACTATAAATAACGGGATCGTTACATATGTATGTACAAACAAAGATTGGAAAATTTTTTTCTCGATCACTGAAAGTGTTCATAGTGTTCATAGTGCAAGCTTAAATTCAAGGTTACGCCTCTTTTGATACGCTTTTTGATACTTTTTTTCTTTTATCTCGCTTGTGTATACAGCGTTGATTTTTTGTTTCATGTCGTACATATATGTCGTGCATATATCGCACACTAAATACAAAACAGTCACAACTCAAAATTTTTTTATATCGAATTTTTGTTGTAAGTCAATTCGCAACACACATATCTCACTATCTTTTGCATTATTTTCTTCATTAACTAGAAGAATGAAGTTTGAAGAAAAGTACCTCAAACAAAAAGTAACAAAATTTCGCTATTATTAATGAACTATCTGATGTACCCGGTCTTGACAGACCTGTATAACTTTGCAATTATGGCGAATTGAATTCTGCTTAGGAAAATATAACGGAAAGTATTGAAGATTCCTTCCTATCTGCTTCTGGTTGTACGGTTAAGACGTTTCTTATCTTTCATGCATAATTTTAATATTCGAAGGCTTAAATATTTCAGAGAAAAACATTTCAATGTCGATTTTTAATACAAGGTCAGGTTTTTTGGATTCTGGTGTTCTGCGTTGTTACAGATAAGATGATGGATGACAAATTTTTTTTTATTGAAGTAATAAAAATGATATCGCCCAGAGTATCCGAGATATTCCATTTTGTTTAATTTAAGGGGGAGATATTGTTTCCAAAATTTAATCTTACTTAAGGCAAGAACTTCGCTGAAGGTCCTAAATCAAAATTGTGCTTAGTTTAAGTTAATTGAGCCAACCCAGAAAAATCGTTTGGACAATATAATCTTTGAGCCAATGGATATCAGAAACCATTGAAGTTTTTGCAGTTATTTCAAAAGGCCCTCAAATTGTTGCACCGTCTAATCGAGGCTCAAATAGCGACTGACCGCTCTGTTATGCAGTATTTCTCTGCTGCGCTGAGCCATATGTGTGCTTTGCCGATAATGCCTGTGTGAAAATGAACGATTTGTGCCGACCTCGGGAGGCTATGGGATGGACAATACTATTCGACAATGATTTACATCAAGAACAAGTTTATAAATATTAGTGTCCGACCGATTATTCGGCTTCGGTAATCGGCATAATCGGCCGATATTTTGACCTTCGGCTTCGACTGAAATAGCCGATTATTTTTGACCAATGTTTTTATAAGTTTTTAGAATTTTTTGAATTATTCAGTGAACTCCGTTCAAAATTCCACATGTGAAACATTTTCATCGTTCGTTTTGTGTTTATCTCCTTTTCTGTTCTTTCATGAGTTGGTGTTCAGTCGTTGAAAATTGCATTCAAATGACAAATGCAGCGAGTCCGACTGTTACGTTTTTGATTTTGTTGTGAACTGAAATATTAAACCGAGTTAACACTAGAAATGTACTGCCAGATTTCAGTTGGTAGCACATTTCTGTAGTTTTTCTCAACTGGATCGAAAATCGATTAAATTTTTTTTTCTAAGTTATCCTGACGTCAACTAATCAATTACAGAAAAGTTTGAATCTTGCAGAAAAACTTGTTTTTTTGCTTTGTACTAAAATGAATAAATAACAAAACCAAAGAATACATATTACTTTTGAAAATTTGTTTATTATTCGGCTTCGGTATGGGAGGTAGGCGTGTCCGTATGCGGATGACGTCCATTTTTCAAAAATATCTTTGTCTTGTCATAAAAAACATATGTGCCAAATTTTAGCTCTGTAGGTTAAACAGAGGCTTTTTTATTGCGTTTTCAATTTTTGGGTTGTATGGAGGTGGGCGTGTCCGTGAACGGATGACGTTCATTTTTCAAAAATATCTTTGTCTTGTCATAAAAAACATATGTGCCAAATTTTAGCTCTGTAGGTTAAACAGAGGCTTTTTTATTGCGTTTTCAATTTTTGGGTTGTATGGGAGGTGGGCGTGTCCGTGAACGGATGACGTCCATTTTTCGAAAACATCTTTGTGTTTGTATAAAACACATACATATCAAATTTTATTGTTGTAGACCAAATATGAGCTGAGTTATACAGTTTTCAATTTTCGCTTTGTATGGGAGGTAGGCGTGTCCGTGGGCGGATGATGTCCATTTTTCAAAACCATCTTTCTTTTGTTATAAAAAATATATGTGTCAAATTTTAGTTCTGTAGGTTAAACAGAGGCTTATTTATTGCGTTTTCAATTTTTGGGTTGTATGGGAGGTGGGCGTGTCCGTGAGTGGATGACACCCATTTTTCAAAAACATCTTTGTGTTGATACAAAACACATACATACCAAATTTTATTGTTGTAGGCTTATTATGAGCTGAGTTATGCAGTTTTCAATTTTTGCGTTGTATGGGAGGTAGGCGTGTCCGTGGGCGGATTCCAAAAATATTCAATAGTGCAGATCCTTGGGTCCTTGTGACTATGTGTACCAAGTTTCATTCAATTATCTCAACTCCTTCTTCTTATCCTGTGTATACGGACAACACACAGACGGACGGACGGACGGACGGACATGGTTAGCTCGACTCACGTGGTGACGCTGATCAAAAATATATATACTTTTCTATACCGGACTCGCTTCGTTCTATGCGTTACAAACGTTTGCACAAAGTTAATATACCCTGACCTTTCAGGTTTAGGGTATAAAAAGCTGCTGAAAAGATGTCGTCTCAACAAGAAGAAAAGCGGAAAGTAATTATTTGCAAATACCTGGAAAATCCAAACACCACGTACAAAAAGATCGCTAAGGAGGTTGACGTGTGCGTAAAAACTGTCGGAAGGACCATAAAACGATACAAACAACTTACTCCTTTATCAAAAACGCCAGGCTCAGGGAGAAAAAGTGATCCAGCGAGCCAAGCGGTGGCCAAGAACGTTAAGCGGCTGTTTACTCAGAATCCAGGCACTTCGGTTCGTGATATGGCAGCAAAAGCGGGAACATCAAATTCAACTGTTCAACGGATTAAAAAAGTTTACAACCTAAAGAGCTATAAAGTTAAAAAAAAAAAAAGTGTGCGTGTCAGCTACGACGCGCGATTGGAGTTTACTTCTTATTGATTGCCTTGGAATTTTATATAATCATGTACAATAGGCAAAGTGGTTAAATATATAAACTCATTATGCATTAACAGTAAACATTATTAATTTCATTACCAAAATGTAATGTCGTTACCAACAACTGAGGCAGTAAAATTTAAATAACTAAACCTCGAAACATAAAAAAAATTTAAGCACAATTTTTTAAAAATCGTGATGATTGAACAAAATCTAGACGTCCCCAGTGTTCTTCCAAAAAACAAAATATAAATTAATATAAATTAATCAAAAATGTTATTTTAATACGAAATCCATTAAAGTTTCAATGACCCAGCCTAAACCTCAGATAGTCCAGTTACACCCGCTTGGCCACAGAATCATCCATTTATGTCTAAATGCTTCGTAGAATTCATAAAAGTGACACTGACCTCAGATAATCCCATTGCATCCGATTGGCCATAGAATCATCCATTTTGGCCCAAATGTTCCTTGGAACCCACAAAAGCCACAATGACCCGCTTGTGACCTCAGATAATCCCATTGCATCCGATTGGCCATGGAATCATCCATTTTGGTCCAAATGTTCCATGGAACCCATAAAAGTTCCAATGACCCGTCTATGACCTCAGATAATCCCATTGCATCCGATTTTCCATAGAATCATCCATTTTGGTCCAAATGTTCCCTGGAACCCACAAAAGACACAATGACCCGCTTGTGACCTCAGATAATCCCATTGCATCCGATTGGCCATAGAATCACCCATTTTGGTGCAAATGTTCCATGGGACCATAAAAAGTTCCAATGACCCGTCTATGACCTCAGATAATCCCATTGCATCCGATTTTCCATAGAATCATCCATTTTGGTCCAAATGTTCCCTGGAACCCATACAAGTTCCAATGACCCGCCTATGACCTCAGATAATCCCATTGCATCCGATTTTCCATAGAATCATCCATATTGGTCCAAATGTTCCATGGAACCCATAAAAGTTCCAATGACCCGCCTATGACCTCAGATAATCCCATTGCATCCGATTGGTCATAGAATCACCCATTTTGGTCCAAATGTTCCATGGAACCCATAAAAGTTCCAATGACCCGCCTATGACCTCAGATAATCCCATTGCATCCGATTGGCCATAGAATCACCCATTTTGGTCCAAATGTTCCATGGAACCCATAAAAGTTCCAATGACCCGCCTATGACCTCAGATAATCCCATTGCATCCGATTGGCCATAGAATCACCCATTTTGGTCCAAATGTTCCATGGAACCCATAAAAGTTCCAATGACCCGCCTATGACCTCAGATAATCCCATTGCATCCGATTGGCCATAGAATCACCCATTTTGGTCCAAATGTTCCATGGAACCCATAAAAGTTCCAATGACCCGTCTATGACCTCAGATAATCCCATTGCATCCGTTTGGCCATAGAATCACCCATTTTGGTCCAAATGTTCCATGGAACCAATAAAAGTTCCAATGACCCTTCTTTGACCTCAGATAATCCCATTGCATCCGATTGGCCATAGAATCACCCATTTTGGTCCAAATGTTCCATGGAACCCATAAAAGTTCCAATGACCCGCCTATGACCTCAGATAATCCCATTGCATCCGATTGGCCATAGAATCACCCATTTTGGTCCAAATGTTCCATGGAACCCATAAAAGTTCCAATGACCCGCCTATGACCTCAGATAATCCCATTGCATCCGATTGGCCATAGAATCACCCATTTTGGTCCAAATGTTCCATGGAACCCATAAAAGTTCCAATGACCCGCCTATGACCTCAGATAATCCCATTGCATCCGATTGGCCATAGAATCACCCATTTTGGTCCAAATGTTCCATGGAACCCATAAAAGTTCCAATGACCCGCCTATGACCTCAGATAATCCCATTGCATCCGATTGGCCATAGAATCATCCATTTTGGTAGAAATGTTCCATGGAACCCATAAAAGTTCCAATGACCCGTCTATGACCTCAGATAATCCCATTGCATCCGTTTGGCCATAGAATCACCCATTTTGGTCCAAATGTTCCATGGAACCAATAAAAGTTCCAATGACCCTTCTTTGACCTCAGATAATCCCATTGCATCCGATTGGCCATAGAATCACCCATTTTGGTCCAAATGTTCCATGGAACCCATAAAAGTTCCAATGACCCGCCTATGACCTCAGATAATCCCATTGCATCCGATTGGCCATAGAATCACCCATTTTGGTCCAAATGTTCCATGAAACCCATAAAAGTTCCAATGACCCGCCTATGACCTCAGATAATCCCATTGCATCCGATTGGCCATAGAATCATCCATTTTGGTCCAAATGTTCCATGGAACCCATAAAAGTTCCAATGACCCGCCTATGACCTCAGATAATCCCATTGCATCCGATTGGTCATAGAATCACCCATTTTGGTCCAAATGTTCCATGGAACCCATAAAAGTTCCAATGACCCGCCTATGACCTCAGATAATCCCATTGCATCCGATTGGCCATAGAATCACCCATTTTGGTCCAAATGTTCCATGGAAGCCACAAAAGACACAATGACCCGCTTGTGACCTCAGATAATCCCATTGAATCCGATTGGTCATAGAATCATCCATTTTGGTAGAAATGTTCCATGGAACCCATAAAAGTTCTAATGACCCGTCTATGACCTTAGATAATCCCATTGCATCCGATTGGCCATAGAATCATCCATTTTGGTCCAAATGTTCCATGGAACCCATAAAAGTTCCAATGACCCGTCTATGACCTCAGATAATCCCATTGCATCCGTTTGGCCATAGAATCACCCATTTTGGTCCAAATGTTCCATGGAACCCATAAAAGTTCCAATGACCCGCCTATGACCTCAGATAATCCCATTGGATCCGATTGGCCATAGAATCATCCATTTTGGTAGAAATGTTCCATGGAACCCATAAAAGTTCCAATGACCCGTCTATGACCTCAGATAATCCCATTGGATCCGATTGGCCATAGAATCATCCATTTTGGTAGAAATGTTCCATGGAACCCATAAAAGTTCCAATGACCCGCCTATGACCTCAGATAATCCCATTGCATCCGATTGGCCATAGAATCATCCATTTTGGTAGAAATGTTCCATGGAACCCATAAAAGTTCCAATGACCCATCTCTGACCTCAGATAATCCCATTGCATCCGATTGGCCATAGAATCATCCATTTTGGTAGAAATGTTCCATGGAACCCATAAAAGTTCCAATGACCCGTCTATGACCTCAGATAATCCCATTGGATCCGATTGGCCATAGAATCATCCATTTTGGTAGAAATGTTCCATGGAACCCATAAAAGTTCCAATGACCCGCCTATGACCTCAGATAATCCCATTGGATCCGATTGGCCATAGAATCATCCATTTTGGTAGAAATGTTCCATGGAACCCATAAAAGTTCCAATGACCCATCTCTGACCTCAGATAATCCCATTGCATCCGATTGGCCATAGAATCATCCATTTTGGTAGAAATGTTCCATGGAACCCATAAAAGTTCCAATGACCCGTCTATGACCTCAGATAATCCCATTGGATCCGATTGGCCATAGAATCATCCATTTTGGTAGAAATGTTCCATGGAACCCATAAAAGTTCCAATGACCCGCCTATGACCTCAGATAATCCCATTGGATCCGATTGGCCATAGAATCATCCATTTTGGTAGAAATGTTCCATGGAACCCATAAAAGTTCCAATGACCCATCTCTGACCTCAGATAATCCCATTGCATCCGATTGGCCATAGAATCATCCATTTTGGTCCAAATGTTGCTTCAACCAATAAAAGTTCCAATGACTCCCCTGTCACCTCCATGGAATCCATGGAATCCATTAAAGTGCTAATGACCCGCCTGTGACCTTGATAATCCCATTGCATCCGAGTGGCCATAGAATCATCCACTTTTGTCCAAATTCTCCATGGAATCCATTAAAGTGCCAATGATCTGCCTGTGACCTTGATAATTCCATTGCATTCGATTGGCCAAGCATAACGCAAAAATAGTTGAAAATTCAAACGTAACGAAAAAAAGTTGAAAATTCAACCATAACGCAAAAAATAGTTGAAAATTCAAACGTAACGAAAAATAGTTGAAAATTTGACTTTACCCCCTAATATAATTTCTTTATATGCAAATCGATTCTAAAGGAGTAAACTCCAAA
The DNA here is from genome assembly GCA_958299015.1 of Tetanocera ferruginea. NCBI lineage: Eukaryota > Metazoa > Arthropoda > Insecta > Diptera > Sciomyzidae > Tetanocera > Tetanocera ferruginea. The sequence continues at coordinate 114,588,793 of OY282641.1, forward strand.
AAACCTGATAGGTCAGAAGAAATGGACGCCGAGGCCAAGAGCCTCTAAATTTACCACCGAAAAACATACCAAATTTCCAAGAATTATTTGGTGTGGCAGGCCATGTGCAAATGTGGCCTTCGAAGTAAGGAATTTGTGACAGATCGCACAATCAACACCGAAATTTAGATCAGAGAGTGTCTGGAGCGGCGTTTGCTGCCTTTTATACATCAGCAACAAGATTCAGTACTATTTTGGCCTGACCTAGCAACATATCACTACGCCCAGAGAACGATGGATTGGTACCAAGCCAATAATGACACTGTGGTACCAACAGAAGCCAATCCTCCGAACTGCTCCGAACTTCGTCCAATCGAAAGATATTGGGCTTAAATGAAAGGGCATCTTAAACGACCAAACAAACTGCGAAAAACATCGAAATATTGCGACGTAAATGGCGTCGGGCATACACTAAGGTCAACGAAAGGTCGGTAAAAAACCTAATGGAGGACCTCTGTCAAAAAGTGCATACTTTTTTAATGTGTATTTTTTTCAGTGTAAATAAAATTTTCATTTATTATATAATGTTCACTTTATAATAAACTGAATGAATTTTTAAAAAATATCATTGGTTTTTTACAATAAAAAAAACAAAAGGACAGTTATTTCTGGTACTGTCTTTAGGTTAACTTATTTTTTGATTTCAAAGGTTTACAAATAAGGGTCTACTTTTGAACCACAGATGACGAAAGTAGTTTCGTTTGTATTTGTAGTTTTTTTCTATAAGGTCAAGTTTTGGAGATATATGCATAAATGTTATGATAAACGGTTCATCAAATCGGAAAATTATAAAATTTTAAAGGGAGCCGGTTTTTGCAAAGCTTTTAAATATATGTAAAATAATTTATAGTTTCTCTAACGCGTTGACCTCAAATGAAAATTTTATCGTACTTGTAGCTTGAAGGAAAAATTTGATTGAAAAGCTGTTAAATGAATCAGTGAGTTAAATGAAAACAAGATCAATGAATTTTCATGAGTGTGCGCAGCCGCAGGTCATACATATAAGTTTGCGATGTTTTTTATTAACCATACATACATGGAAGTGCGTAGAGGTATGAGAAGTCAGGAAGTATGAAATTCATGCATATATGGAAGTGCACCTTAAGGTGTGTGTGTGTGCAAACTCAAAATAGTGTTGGTGAACATGTGTTGGCAATTGTTTTTTTTTTCCCATGCTTCTCTTAGGGGAATAAAGTGCGAATTAAGCTGGCTTATCTTTACTTAAATATTAAAAAACTAATTAAGCTCTTTACACAGATACAAACAAACAAACAAACATTGGCAACAAAAATGGCAGCATTTTTGTATTTTTTTTTTCTTTTTATTCAACTTTATTCTTATAATTGCTTGCTGCTTGCTAAAGTGTGATTATTTTTTGCGATAATCATTTCAAGGAATTTAAATAACAATAATAACAACAACAACAGCAGCAGAAATAATCCGCAGTTGTTGGCTTGATGGCATTTAGAAAGAGAGATTCCCATCGATACGTACGTGAGTGTGTGTTCATAAATATATCCACAAGATAGCCAGCTGTCTGATAAGAGACGATGTTGTAGGCTGGTTGGCTGAATGGCTCACTGGCTTTCTGACTGACTGACTGACTGGCGAACTGTGCTGAGCTGAGCTGTGCTGTGCTGTGCGCTGCTTTTAATCCAACAGCTAAGCGCAGCAGCTAAGCTTAAAAAATGCAGTTATTAATGTTATTAACTGATAACTTGTTTGCAGATGTTGTTGCTAAATTGCAGAGAATTATGTTGATTATGTTGTAAGGTTTTTCACTTGACTATCGACAAAATTTGGTATTTTTATATTTTAAAAAATTGCTACAGTTTTCGCTAATTTTTTTTTATTTTAAACATGTTGCTGTTGTTTTACATTTTTAGTTGTTGCTTTTCTGCACTTTTTTGTCACAAACATTTGTGGTGTTTTTAAATGATTTTTTTGTTGTTTGTTATTTATTTTTTTTTTGCACACTTTTTCACTAAAACTCAATTATTTGTTAACAACAATTTCACTTGAATGTGGCAGCACTTTTTTTTTTTTTGCAACTCTGTTTAAACGTGCGCGTTTATTTTTGAAGCAGCAGCAGCAACATTTTTATTGCTGTTGTTCCATTAACCAAAAATTATTGTTGCTCGTTTCGCGTTCTACAACAAACTAAAAGTTGAAGTAATGAAATTTTTTTTCAAAAACCGAGATACAAAGATACGAATACAAGGCTGCTTGTTGTTGTTGTTGCTGGCGTTGTTTATCTTTAACTCATGCTCTTTCACTCTCACTGAGCTACGACTAGCAGCGCGCTCCTGCATATGCGTTTGTGTGTGTGCTGGTATGGCTGTGTATTTGTGCTGGAGACCTGCGTCTACTCGCTTGGTTGGTTGAATAAGAAATGAGATACTGTATCTTTGAAATGAGCTAAACGAACGAACAAACGTAGCTAGCGAACGACGTATAAAAACAAAACAAAACAATACAACACAACAACAAAAACTCAAAACTGATAAAACTCTGATAAGAGCGCGCAGAGCGCAGTGAGATAACATCAAACCAACAGCAACAACAACAACAACAACAACAACAACAACAACAACAATAATAATAATAATAATAATAAACAACTGACAGTCTGAGAGACGGACGTGAGGACGGACACACAGTCGGATACAATGCATAGATACAGGCAACAGATACAGATACTTTAGCGCAGCATATGCGAGGGCGCACAAAAGGGCAAAAGTTAGCTAGTGCGAACGAGATAGTGATGGTGTGTGCGAGTAAGAGGCAGCGATTGCAAGTTGAAGTTAGCGATGCTTTGCTAGCGATAAAACTGCTGCTGCTGCTGCTGCAGCTAATGGAATTCAGATTATTTTGCAGTGATAAGCGTAGCGTCGAAGCTATGCTGTTGTTGTTGTTGTTGTTGTTATTGTATGGTATCTTATATCCATGAGTATGTCTGTCTATCCATCCATGTTTTATCGCGCTATATCTACGCTCAAGTCAGCCAGCAGCGTGTGAGTCGCTCGTTTGTGTAGGCAGTTCATTCCGCTCGTTTCGTATCTGTTCTGAAGCTGCTGCTGCTGCTGCTGCTGCTTCTACTTCCACTACTTCTAAGTAACTTTATCGCTTTGCCTTGATCTATCTCATTGCAGCATTTTGTGCGCTCGTCTGTATCTGTGACTACGCGCACTAAGTATCTGTGCTATGCTGTGCTGTGCGTTGGTCTCGTCTCGTCTATCTATCTCGCAGCTTATCTACGACTTCATTTCCTTTGGCTTTCAAACTTTTATCGTTTGTTGCTGTTGTTTTTTTTTTCTTTGATTTTGTTTTTGACCATTTCGAAACAGCTGATTTTCTCATTTCGTTGCGCCTGCGTGCTCCGTTTGTTGTTGTGCTCTTTTCTTGTCTACTCTACTAATTAATGTGTGCTCTCTTTGAAATTTAACTCGCTTCAACCTTGTCTCTATGTTGCTGCCAGCAGCTATCTGGTTTTAGCCTGTTTCTTTCATTCATTCATTCATTCATCCATCCACTCATTGCGATTTTATAATCTGTTGACTTTTAATTAGATTCCTGCTTGTATATTTTAGGGTTGAGCTGATTTTTGATCTGATTCGGCATCGTTCGGTGGGTGGCTGTTCTTCGATTGGGTGTTGGTGTTTTATGCTTTGCATGTGTTTCCGTCCGGTAGTGTGCGTGTTTGATGCGATAACGTTTTAATCAACACCCAACGCAAACGTAAGCATGTTAAGGATTTGAGTTTTTTTTTTCTATTTATGTTTATAGATTTTTGGAACTCCTGATATGAAACAGATACTCTGCCAATAGCTTATTGTATTGTTGATGGAACTGAAATAACCAGCAGCAAGCAAATAACAACCTTTTTAATTTTGTTTATATATTATTTTTGATCCACATTCGCTCATTTTTTTTTCATCTAATAGATGAAAGTTCTATTATCTAAATTAAACTAATATTTATTGGTTTTTGGTATCTATCTGGTATCTAGTGTCTACTATAACAAAGCTATTATTTACTATCTAGTAACTAGTAAGTAGCATCTACACACTAGTAACTAGTCACTTGTATCGAGTAACTAGTAACTCGTAGCTAGTAACAAGAAACTAGTAAATAGCATCTGTAAACTAGTAACTAGTCATTTGTATCGAGTGACTAGCAATTAGTAGCTATAAATTAGTAACTAGAAACTATTAAATTGCTAGTTATCACACAAGTTACAAGTATCGTGTAAATATATACCAATTACTCGTTCCTGTATACCAATTACTCGTTGCTGTACACCAGTTATTCGTTATTGTATACAAATTACGCGTTACTGCATGCAAGTTACTCGTTACTATATGCAGTTACACGTTACTATATACCAGTTACTCGTCAATGTATACCAGTTATTGTTACTGCATATAAGTTACTCGTTACTGTATGCCAGCTACTCGTTACGGTATGCTAGTTACTCATGTATAACAATAACTCGTTGATGCATAAAAGTTACTCATTCCTGTAAGCAGTTACTGGTTACTGTATAACAGATACTTGCTACTGTATAACAGTAACTTGTCAATATATAACATTTACCTGTTAATGTATAACAATTACTTGCTACTGTATACCAGCTAATCGTTTATGTACACCACTTACACGTGACTGAATTTTTGATACTTACTAATTACTCGTTACTACCGACTAGTTGCTTGTCACTATCTGCTAGTTACGCGCTACTATCTACTTGTTATTCGCTACTATACAATAGTTACTATTTTTCCGCTACTTGTTACTCGCTTCAATCTACTAGTTACTCTATAATAGATACAACCAACAAGTTAATCGATAATAGCTAGTTACTAATTGCTAGTTAGTAGATAGTAAATATTAGCTTTGTTATAGTATATAGTAGATACTAGATACCAGAAACTATTAACTAGTGTCGAATAACTGATATCTAGTACATTTCTTATTTATTTTATTCACGAAGAGGGAATCCCGTTGGCATCTTTTATCAGCCAGCCTCGAACCTGTTAATTGAATTTTTGTAACTAGTAATTCCTAAATAGTGTAAGTAACTAGTAACAAGTAGCGAGTAACTAATATCTAGTATTTTTCTTTATTTATTACGATGGAGGAATCCCATCAGCACCCTCTTTAGTACAGCTTAAAACCTTTGCATTGAATCTCCGTAACTAGTCACTTGAAATGGTAGCAAGTAACTGGTTTCGAGTAACTGGTATTTAGTATTTTTTCGAATTTATTTTATTCCCGAAACGAGAATCCCATCGCACCTTTTATCGGCCAGGCTAGAGCCTTTGCTCTGAATCTTTATCCCTGTCCTTAGCCCGTGGAGCTCTATTCTGGAATCGTCTGTCGGGAAATTGGTCGTAAGATAGTTAGCTAACACATGCTGGCCTATTCTGCAGATGATCGATTCTTCGAAACTCGCCGACAAAACGCTTTGACAAAACGTTTACCACAGACCAATTCTCTCGCTTCTCAACATTACGTTGACTAATTTTGCGAATGAAGTTTAGGGGACTTCGTCGAGGCGGATCGAAACTTGAGTTCTTACATCGTAAAACTGAAGTTATTCTAAGCGGATGTGGGCGGTTTCTTCTACTATGCTACTAGAGAAATGAGTGGAGAAAGGGTCACTTGCATGCTTGAATTTATGCAGATATGCCTTACAGGAATCATGTCTGTTCAGAATATGGGTAAGTTAGAAGTTCGTGATGGCGACCGTGCCCATGTGTGCTTAATATGTGGAGTGCAAGTTCACGAGCTGCTGTAGTTGGAGTATAAACCTCACATCTGACAGAAAATTTTTTTAATAACAACACATTTTTCTGATCGGTCGGCACCTCTTGCAGTTCGTTGTCTGCCTAGAGAGTAAAACATGTCAGTTAAAGCTGTTGTAGAACATGAACATTTGCGGTTCAGAGTCGTCATATTAGGGTTGAAATGGCCAATTGGTTCGAAAAATGGAACCAATGCGTTCAATCATTTGGCGAGAGCAAGGTCGTTGCTCTAGATATTTCAAAGGCGTTTGATCGAGTGTGGCATAAAGCACTCGTGTCAAAACTAATTGCATTTGGAGTCGGGGTAAACTTTGCTCGGTGGATCACGTGTTTTCTAAAGGATAGATCCTTACGTGTCGTGGTTGACGGCATTTCGTCCAGAGAACACACCACCGATGTGGGTGTACCGCAGGGTTCAGTCCCATCTCCTACTTTGTTTTTTGGTTTTTATCAACTACCTTCTGTCGTTGACTCATAACCCAATCCATTCGTTTGCTGACGACAGCAGCATTTGTCATTCATTTTCATTCAAAAAACGCCCGAGCTCTTCGGAGATTGGGAGAAAGAGGCAAAATATGAGTGACTCACTTATCAATGACTTGCAAAAAATCTCCGAGTGGGGTCTTGCTAATAGAGTAGAGTTTAATGCAAGCAAGACGCAGTGTTGTTTGTTCCGTCACAAGAGAATGGATTGGCCTTTAGCTCCCCTCAATATGGTGTAGGTATTGCGGAGTCAGCCACTCTTGACGTTTTGGGCATATTGATTCAATCCGACCTTCGTTGGAATGATCATATTTTCGATATGTCGAAAGAAGCGGCCAAGTGTCTAGGTTTCTAAAAACGGTGCAAAAAATATTTCACTTCAACTGATCTTCGCACTATCTATACCTCATATATTAGGCCGAAAATGGAGTACAATTCGCACATTTGGGCAGGGGCTTCAAGATATTATTTGGAGCTTCTGGACCGAATTCAACGCCGTGCGATATATTTGATTGGGGATGATAACGTTTCATCATCTCTCAATTTTCTTGGTCATCGACGCAATGTTGGGTCAATAAGCCTGTTATACAGGTACTACCATGGAAAGTGTTCAAGGGAGGTATACGACCTGACTCCACCAGCTCGAGTAATTCCCAGGTCCACTCGGGCAGCTCACCTCACCCATTCCTACAGTATTGCCTTGTTGCCCAACAGAACCTCGCATTACCGTGATAATTCGTTCTTCAGTCGAAGTCGAATCTCCCTGCGGATGTGTTTCCTGGCATTTTTGACCTGTGTAAATTCAAAACAAATGTTCACCGTCACTTCTCCATTTTTCCACCCTCCAACTAGCATATTATCCATCTACCGAATCAACACAATGCTTTCGCATTAATAGGGGCATCCCCTGAGCGTTGGTTCATGCTACAAAAAAAAAAACGGTTTTGATTGCATGTCTGTATCGTGTATGTTGATAAATGCGGTCTCAGACTGTGTTCAACAACTGATCTGACACCACCCTGTATTTGTCTTCTGAACCATTTTGCGTTCAGATAGAATAAGCCCGACCGAGTTTAGTCTATCGTAGATTAAGAAACACTTTTAACAGCCTCCATTTCTTTCGCTTGTTTTTCTATTCACTCTCTAAATGTTTTGCTGTTACCACATTCGAAAAAACCATCTGCAAATCCGTCGATGCCTGTCCTGCCCACAAAAAGGGCCCTATTACCAAACCCTGAGGAATATAATCGTTGATATTGTAGGTCATTGGTCTATGAGCTCTGACCCCAGGGGATTTCTGATCTTGATGGTATGGAAGCATATTGATTTGATTGCCGGTTGGCTGTCAACAAAGATGTTAACTAAAGAGTGAAAAGAGTTACTACTGGGGGCTATTGTTATTGAAAGTAATATTGTTTGCAATATTGGCGACTAGGTTTATGAAATCTTTCGTTTTAAGTTTTAAGATTCTTCCATTTAGACACTGCCTTTTGGTTTGATCACCTTCTAAGATCTCTACTGAAATGAAAAAATGTTTTCCATCAGGCATGCGTTCTAAGGCTGCGTTAATGCTTGGAATTGTAAGAGAAAAGCGACGCACGTTGGGAAAAAATCAGTCAAAACGCGCGCATAGCGATGACATATCAACTTTTATTTATTGGTTTTTTGCAATGATTTTATGATTTGGGATATATTAAATGATAGAAATCCATTTTTTTTAAGTTCATATGCCTTACCACTTTTTTTTAATGGACCTCCAAAGTTATGCCTAACTTCAAAAATATTTAATCAAAAATTTCACTAAACGAATCACTTTACTAAAATGCTCATAAAAACTTCAAACTAAAGTGAAAATTAATAAAATTTTCAACAATGAAACACAAAAAAATACACTTTTAATTTGTTAACCTTAAAGCTTGGTCCTGTTCCCTTGGTACTTCCTTGAAATACCATAAATTTTAAGAAAATATAAAAAAATAATCAATTTTCTTTCATATGCAACTTCCACAGGTAATCGCGGGTAATGATCAAAACTATGGACATGAAAATATAAAGCTTTATAAAAAAATGGTACAAAATCTGTTTGCTACTTGCTGCAATCTTGCTTGTTATTCTGTGTATAATAAAAGCCTTAAAATGCTTTTTATTTCTTTTTTTATTTTTTTTTAATATGTTTTTTAATTGGTTTTAATAAGTAATATCAAATAATAAATTGATAACCAATTAAGCTATCAGAATTCTTAATTTCATGACTTAAATAGATAAGCATCATCACTTAAAACTTTAAAATGCTTGCGCTGCACAGTGGACTGTTTAGCAGGTTTAGACGGAATAAAATGTAACTCGAGTTTGTGTGCACGGAATGATTTGAAATTTGGAATTTAAGCTATTAAGTACCACATCTTTGTTACACTTAAATTTCATACAGATATACCATTTAGTACCAAAGTTACAAAAATTTGTATGGGGACATTTGTCATTTCGCTTCCCTACATCACGATTTTCCATTTTCTGTTAATAACATAAATTCTTAACGAAGAAAGTCACAGAAAGGTAGACCAATTCCAGAGTAGTTATTCAAGAAGAACAAAATAGGACAGCAAATATGACTGACATATTTTATAGATTTATGATCACTTCGGATCCATTCATTACTTTCTTGCGATCACCAAATACACTAAAAAAAAAGAAAAAGAATTGCCTGCAGAGGTCAAAGACTTGCTGAATACATCGAAATATAAAAATGTTTATACAAAATAATTAACAACTATTAAACAATGTTCTAATTAAAAATTAAAAACTACATAAAACACAAGAAAAAAAAAATTGTGTACAAGAAAATATTTTTTCAGTGTACAAAGCTTTTTCTACTCCCAGCAGACCGATTCTGCTTTGAAATAAAGTTGAGAAACCTCGCATACAAATCTGCTCATATATATGCTGATTGTTTGTGAAGTTGCATTATGGAGATAAATATTAAAAAAATTTTTTTTAAGTGTACCTATTTTCAAAAAAGACATACATGACTATTAAAAGCAATGCACAGACATGAATTTTTCATAATTTTATGGTATTTTGCTAATATTGTATACGTTTTAATTTTCCTTCCATTTTAAACGGACGTTCTAAATATTTTTTTGTAAACTGTAGGGTATAAGTGTAGGGTGCAACAAAAAAAAAACAAAAACATACTGGCTGCTCCTTAGTAAATTCTTCTTTACATGTGCAAATTACAGCATTGTAATTCATTAAATGTAGAAACGACAGCAAATAATAAGCCATGCGCGCCTTTTGCTTCATTTTTTCCCAACGTGCGACGCATGGTTCAGAATACCATCTAGCCCTGATGACTTTTTGTTCTGGACTGTCCTAGAAATTTTTGTTACCTCATCTGCTTTTGCCATCAGTATTGATTGTCGATCGTTGACTACTTCGTGGGACGAAATCACTCGTTGTGGCGGAAAAAGAGTCCTTATTTTGAAGCATAGCAGCTGTGGGTCTGTAGGAGTAGTCCGTCTGAACACCTTCTTCTTTTTTGTAGCCGGCTTGCAGGCGGTTCTTTACTGGCTAACTTTTGCCTCATTGCATGAATGCAGGAAGTACCCGCGCTTTTTAAATAATAGATTCCTTGAAAGTCTTTAAACACTTTTCTTTAGCTTTACATGGCATTATTTACTCTCAGAGGTTTGCCATTGTCTGCGAGGCAAAGAGGTGGAGGTTTTATCTATTCCCAAACTTAAAAAGTTGGCTCCAGATAAAGGGATATGCTCCGGATAAAGGGAAAACTGAAGCGATTTTCAAAGATCTTGAGAAATATTTCTATTCAAAGCGCAACGCATGTCTCTTCTAGACTATAAACTTGAGGGGTCTCTACAATACCTTAGAAATGGAATATGCGTAGGGTTTGGGTCCCAACCACATTAATCATGCCAATGAAAACAATATTTCAAACAATTTTTTCGATTTTCTCAATTGTTGGAATAAGTGTATCAAGCTAAAAGAAGACTATGTATAAAAATAAACAATAATTTTGGCAAAAATCGTGTGTTTTCTTAGTATATGACGGTATGGTGGTCGCTGTGTGTAAAGATATTTCATACCATGCCACTTCTATTGATCCGACCGCCTTGAAAAGTACTATGACTGCCTCATTCCATAGCCCAAACGTTCAAGTTACCTGCTAAAAGACTGGTTTATTCAACTCTAACGAGTATGGCGTCCGGACATAATACCCAATATCGATTTAGGGGTTAGGTCAAATAAAATTTTTCGCCAAAACACATTATTTGTCAATTGTCGAAACAGGAGATTATGACCACTCAAAAAATTAATAATATAATCCCCCATTCCATTGGGATCATGAGAGGACGATATGTCTTGGCGCCGAAAAACCAATAAAATTTTTATTTCTTGAAGTAAAAATGGAACACCCATTTGACCAAATGACCACTTTCAAATATTATCATAGTACCCAAATTTTATAATCGACAAGTGGGGGAAGCTATAGCCAACATTTTTCGGACAAAATCCCCTAATCGATATTGGTACTATGCGCCTACGTCTATGGTCCCTCCATTAAATTCATCAATAAACAGGCAGCTCACCGCCTTTACCTCGACCGGAAACAATCCATTTGCAAGTGTACAAGATGTATACGGAAAGGCTTTCTACCGACCATTTTCAATACGACCATGTAGTAACTTTCCCAGCATTGTTCGAAGCTCAAACTTCGGGGTTTTTGAAGGAGCACAGTTCACTAAGAATCGCTTAGTCGGTGCTCTGTTCTCTGGTTATATAGAAGCAATATCAAAATAAAAATTGACTTTGTATAATTTAGGAATATTGAAAATTGACTTTTTATCTATATTTGGCTCTTCAAAACCCCTTAACTAAGGTAACACCATAATATTTTCCTGATGTGGAATAAATACTCATAAAAAAATGAAAATTCTGCAAGAAGTTGCTTAGAACTATTTCCTTTGGAATCTTCTTGGGGATCTCTTTTCAGCTTATCAAATTGATTGAAAATATGGTGTTCAAAACCTCTCAACTCATCCTAGATTTAAAATATGTAACGGAAAGTTAAAAATTGTTAAGAATTAAGTTAACAATTAGGAATTGTTAATAAGAAAGTTTTTAGGTCACTTGAAATTGCACTCGCAGGCTGGTTTTGGAAAACAATCAAATTTTTTACTGATATCCTCAAACTATCCTAAATATATCCATGTTGAGGATGTAGCCCGAATAGTACAAAACTAATTATTTCCGAACAACGAATATTTGTTTGATATTCTAAACACCCTATTCGACTATCGATGTATTATTCATTAATTTTGAGGCTGATACTGACCCAGAAAACAAATAAACTAAAAATAAATTTTGTGAGTCAGAACTTTAAAAACAAAAATTCTTGCAATAAGTAACTTTATATTTAGGTTCGTTTCAAATAAATTAAAATATCATTTAAGGATTTTTTCATAATTCATGATTATCGTTATACTACTTTCGGTTGTTGATATCAAACTCGGTATAGGACTCGGTATCAATGTTGAGCTCAAATAAGGAGCAAATAAAGAGAAATACATTAGAATTCGACTGGCTGCAGGCAATGCGATGACGATGAGTCTTTATAAGCAATAATATAAACTCACACACACACACACACAAGCGTGCAATAACAATTACAAAAACACTTAATGCACACTGACACAAACACACAGTAACACACACACACACACACACACACACACACACAGCTAAACTAACTCACTCACTCAAACCTATACGACTAACCTTCGCTTAGTCGAAAGCAGTTTGGCTCAGATTGTTTTGAGTGATTAGATCCTTGAGCTGATAACGAACATTTTTCGGTTTAGTGTTATTATTGTTGTTGTTGTAACTTTTTTATTTGTTATAGCTGTTGTAGTTGTTGCTGTTGTTGTTGTTGCTACAGACGTTACCGATGCGCAGCACTGATATGCGCTGCGGTAAGCGAAATAAAATAATAAAAATAACAGAAGTACAAAAAAAAAACTTTTATCGTTCAATCTATTATTTTATAAATTCTTTTTTTTTCTCGTTTATTTTTGTTTTTTGTTTTGTTGCTGCTGTTATTTGAGCTCAACTGAAATTTATATATATGATGATGTTGTTGTTTTTGTTTTATTATTGTTGTATTGCTGTTTTATATTGTATCGGAATGATGATGATGATGATGATGATGATGATGATGACGTTCTTGATTATAATTGCTGATAATATAATAAATTGTTTATGCAGTCAGAGGCAGTCTGCGGCGAGAGACAAAGAGAGCTATCGCGAAATTTTAATTTATATCGATTGCAATTGTATAGCTGGGGCCGCTGGCACTTTGAATGACTCACTATAACAAAGAATTTCAAAAAAATGTGCAAGCTTTGCATTTAACTAAGCTAATTTTGGCAAGAAATTCTATAAAAAGCAGTATTGAGGTGCAAATGGGCACCAAATTTTCAAAATGTTCTCAATGAAAAATTTTATTTCAAAAACCTATCAATTAATTTCATTGATATTAAACATATTTTAAGCTTTGGCTGCAAAACTAAAATGCACAAAATTTCAGCTCAATATCTCTAAACGTTTTTGAGCTGGGGCAATTTTTAGCAAAAGTGTTTTATTTAATTTTATCAAAATTAAACTTTGCAACGTTGGAAACAAGTATTATTACATAAACTGTCTTTGTTGCCATTTTCGATTATTTAATTTAAAGTAAGCAATCAGCAAATATCTCAAAATTGGTCAAGCTGGAATGCTATTTTATTCGCACAACTTAATGTTCCTCTCTTCTTAAAATATGTCTGATATCTAAGGTTTTTTTCTTATTGCACTCGAGTAAAAGCTTCTGCCCACTAGATAATTCCCCTCCTCAAACATTTTTAATGTTAAACAAAATTCTAAAAAATTATCAAAGGTGAGAGTAATAAATTTCTTATGCAAAACGGGATATTATTTTATCACTAGCTGGACTTTTATGACTCCACGAATGGATGACCATGAAACACCCATAAAAAAAAACAACACAATACCAACAACTGCTACGCCTGCATTAACACACAACAAATACAAAAAAAAAATAATAAAAAAATTAAAAAAACATGCCAACAAAAAATTCCCGTCAGGCTGCCGACTGAATCACTTTAAAAACTGTTACCAATTTTTGTGAAAATCGTTAATTTTGAAAAATTATTTAATTCGTTAAAAAAAAAAATCTGTCTAAATGGGGGGAAATCAGCGAAGCGCTCAACTTCAATGGCTGTTTTTTTTTTGTTGTTGTTGTTGTTTTTGTTCTCTTTTAAATATTTAATTTTGATTGATAGCCAGATTAGGGAAGTTTATATAGCTCTAGATAGGCATCTATATAGCGATTTACAACAATAAAAACCCCAACAACAACAGCCATAAAAAGTGTTTAAAATTTGAAATGAAATTCAAAAAGGCAGCAACCGTTAAGCTAAGTTAGTGTTGTGTTGTGCTGTGTTGTTGTGGCACAAGTTCCAAGTTGATATTCTTGAGCTGTGCTGGGAGATTCCAGCCAAGCATGAGGGTTAACCGGGCTGCATTGGCACACCAGCAAGCTTAGCAGTCAAAGATAAGCATTTTTATGTGCCAAAACGTGCGTCGCAACGTCGATTTCATTGTTGTCGTTGTTGTTGTTGTATTGCTTAAATGTTTTTCATTTCAACCAAAATTTGTGGTAATGACGTAGCTACCAAAACAGACTCAGAGCTATTGGTGTGAACTGGTTGGTTACATGCATTCAGCTAGCTAGTCTCTCAATGATTCATTCATTCATTCATTTATTCATTCAATAAACTTAATAAAGTCATCAGTCACACTGCTACACCTTACGACGTCACCACTTTGTATGAACTGGTGTTTGGGGCTGGTGTTGCCGTTGCTGTTGCTGTAAAAATGTTTAACAGCATAATTATACCACATTGTTCAGTGGTTGGTCGGTTTGGACTGTCTGTCTGTCTGTCAGACAGGCAGTCAGTCACATTGTCAGCACTTAACCGCTGCTGATGAACTCAACATAAACTGCTTCTCGTGTTGCTTGCAAAAATAATTGTTGCCACTTTATTAGCATAAATCGGAAATTGAAGCGGTAGAGAGGAGAAGCTGGTGGAGACGGTTTAAAACGATGGCTTAATTAAGTTGTTAGATAACAGCATAAATGGTCAGCCTCAGCAAAAGTGGTAAAAAAAGGGGTCACTTTAATCGTTTATGTTGTTGTTAATATTTTAAAATAAATTCAGTTCAAAAGATATGCGAAAATTTAAATACAATAAAAATGAAATATTTCACAAAAATCTTCAAAACCAAGGATAAACAGATTTATAAAAGATTTACAATTCTCACAAGAAGATTATATTAAGTTTAAATACATTATTAAGACGCTTATGAAACAATATGAATAGCTTACATAAGATTAATACACTCAGGGAAGAAATGCTGTTTTATCAAAACAAACATTGATTGAAATAACAAATTTCACTGTTAAAGACCATCCTTTAGATCCTTCGCACCTTGATAGACCTCTCAATGTCGTCACAGTTTCTTATAATTAATTTTTTAAGTTGATGTGTTCAAATATTGTTGTGCCGACATTCATTGAATTTTTACAGTCATTTGCCTTGTCGGAAATGAAAATTAAATTGCGTTTCTTTTCAATAGAATTCCTCGTAGAATAAGGCTGTATAAAAATAAATTTGATTAAATACAAAATGAAGTATGTAGAGACAGGCGCGGATACAAGGGGGGGGTAAAGGGGGTAATTACCCCCCCCCAAGAACTTTTAAATACTTTACTTTTTAATACTTTTTTTGGAGAAAATAATTGTGCCCACAGTTTAACGGTACTTTTATGTATACATAAGCATTTCTGAAGGCGTTTTTTGAAAGAATACTACAAAAAATGGTCAGAGACATTGTTAAAGTCTATTTTTTTATTATTATATATAAAGCAAACACTTACGTCAAGGTAGTTACATCGCCTGTTTTTTTTAAATGACCCTAAAAATGAAGTTACATTTCGTTAAGTACTCAAATTTACAGCCATTTTTTATACAATCAACTTTAAAGACGCGTTATTTTTTTACAAATAAAAATTTAAAAAAAACTTGAAGTCACTACCACAGCGTAAGTGTTTGCCTTATAATAATAATATTTTTGCAAAATATTAACGATTAGTTTAAAAATGCCCTTTATATGAAATCATTGAGCAAGTAACATTGATTTTTATTTGTAATGAGCGCAATTAAGATTTTGGCAATGCAGACCAGAGTTGCCACTTAAAATATTTTATTCTTCTTAATTTTTACTGAAAATCTGCCAAACTTTTTTGCAATCTATGTGCCAACAAATTTTACAATAAAAAACAATACGTGCATTGTTACTTTCAGTTTTCACTTTATAAATTTTTAAAAAAAAAAGTTCAAACAATGTAAAAACCAATAGTTTGTTTTTACTTCAATTATTTCATCATCAGTTAAATTATTTTAGAAATATTTCAGCTATAGTCCTTATGAAAATATTATTATTTTTGTTTGAGTTAATTCTAAATTGTTTGGAATTCTGAAATTTTTCAAGCCTACTTTAACTTCATCTTTATATAAATAGGCGTAGGGAAAACAGTTAAGAAACATTTTCTCGCGTGTTTTTCAGCCGATTTTGATAATTATTTTTTTAAATGAATAAGAGTGGGAAGAAGGAGTGCACCGAATTTTTTATACAACTATAAATAAGCAAACAAAAATTGGTAGATTTTCGACCCCAGGCGGTTCTAGTAATTAAAATTGCAACAAACCAACTTAATTACCACAACCGACTTTCATGAAGTAAACCTGGCACTTTTAGTCCACTTTTAGTAAGGAACTAATTCAAATTCAATTATTTCATGAACTTAAAATTTGACAGTGTAAATAGGCGAGCGTAACTAAGGTTAATGATATCAACGCCGTTTTTACTCTTTGTAATAATCCTTGCCACGCTTCCTATCAGCAACAGCCATGTAGCAACAGCTGAGAGAAGTTTTTCTACACTGCGACGATTAAAACCATGGTTACGTTCAACTATGCAACAAGAACGATTGAATGGACTCGCATTATTGCATATACTTAGAGATATTAAAATAAATATTTACGAAGTTATTGATAATTTTGCGATGATTTTGTCATATAATTTTTTCTCTTTCTAATGACTATCTAATAACAGAGAGTAACAAAATTAAGCTTTATAAAAGGTGCAGAGATCTCGATAAACAATCCCGAATGCATTTTGGTTGTTGATTTCAAATATGGACTCCGTTTTTCTCCATCAGCTCGAGTTTTTGAGTCATAGGCAAAAAACATAAAAATCAGTTCTTTTTCTGATAATTTTCTTATATCTATTATATTGATCTACCGATTTGTATTACTATGAAGAAATACTAGACCTTTCAATTTTTGCACATTCAATAACAATATATTCGACAGTTTCGAAGATATCGAAGTTCAATGTCGAAAAAATTTCACAATTTTACGTTGGCTGCTCTTTTGAAACCCTTGTATCTTTGATATTTTTCAACGAATTTACAAAAACTTTTTTTAATTGGTAGAAAATCTCTGAAATTTTAATAAACATTTTAGTTTTTTTTATAAACTTGCATATTTTTAAAGAAATTAAAAAAACAAACAGTTTTTTACATTCCATTTTATTAAAATTCACTTCAGAAAGTATGTAAGTAGAAAAGAGTTTGACATAAAAGTAGTGAGCATTTTAATAAAATTGAACGTGCAAAACTGTTTGTTTTTCAATTTCTTTGAAAATATGCAAGATAATAAAAAAAAACTAAAAACTAAAATGTTTATTAAAATTCCAAAGATTTTATACCAAGTAAAAAAAGATTTTGTAAATTCGTTGAAAATATCAAAGATACAAGGGTTTCAAAAAGCAGCCTACGCAAAATTGTGAAAATTTTTTGACTTTGAACGTCGATATCTTCGAAACTGCCAAAGATATTGTTATTGAATGTGCAAAAATTGAAAGGTCTAGTATTTCTTCGTTGAAATCAGTCATAGTAATACCAATAGGTAGATCAATATAATCGATTTAGCAAAATTATCAGAAAAATAACTGATTTACATGTTTTGCCTATAGCTCAAAAACTCGAGCTGATGGAGAAAAACGGAGTCCATATTTGAAATCAAGAAACCCAATTTGTCTATAATCAACTGAAAAATCTTCGGCACTAGAACGTCCGTCGCGCAGTGTAATCAGTATTTATTTTGTATTGTTCATTTATTTTTCAAAGTGTACCATATCATAGACGTAACGTCAAAACAATAAGTTACAAATTCCTTTAATTTTTTTTATTGAAAAGAACTATGTTTTTTCATTGCACATACGTGAAAATAAACTTGTGCAATTTGTTTATAATGGAATAAATGAGAAAAATTTGAATAAATCAACCTTAATTCTAAAATAAGTTAAATTTAGAGTTTTTATTTACTTTTCGCTAAGATATTATTCCAGAAAAAGGGAAAAATAATTAAATACGGAAATATGCGTGTATGTGTCTGGGAAACATGCTTCTTAAGCAATTCAAGAATTTCAATTAAAAAAAAGTACAATTTGTGTATTTGTAAAAAGACAAAATTTTCTCAAATCGAAAATATGTGTCTTTGATAATTTACCCCCCCAAGATTTTTTCCAGATCCGCCCCTGTGTAGAGAAGCAAATTCTTTTGTTTTTCGTTATAGTCAGAAAAAATGCATGTTTCTATGAATTTGAATGACATAATGTTGCATGAAAAACATTTTTTTTTTGTTCTCAAATACCGATTCCCATGTATAGGCTAGCTATCATACCATTTTATCATTGCCATTTCGACAAATCTAAACCGATTTTGGTCATCTGTAATTCGTTGCAAAGAAGGTATGGTAAGTGACATGTGTCAATATAGAACATTATAAAAAATAAAATGGGTACTGAAAAATCTGATCCGCGAAATTTGACGGGTTCTATATTGACAGTTATTTAAAGTTCTATCTTGGTACATGCCACTTACCATTCCTTCTTTGCAACGAATTACATTTGGAAAAAAAAACCTATGTGTTTCTGTTTAAATTTTCTAAAATTTTTCAAAATGAGCAGTACATTTAAATATGTACAGTTAAATATGTTTTCTATAGTTAAATCATCGTTTCTAACATCTCAGTGGAAGTGTAAATGACTGGCATGTGGAGGGCATAGGTTCGAATACCGACTAAGATGTATACAAATTTTAATTTTTCTCTTATTCGAATCTCGTTTCCAATTTTATTATTCATTGGTTTTTCGACCACCTTTTCAAGCATTTGAGGGCGTACTTCAGCAATGACACGTTGAATATTGGTTTCCAAAGCGTCAATCGTTGCTGGTTTATCCACATAAAAGAAATTAAATGTTTTTTCAATAAGTCGATTTTTTCGCCCGCAGTATGACAAGTGGCACCATCCTGTTGAAACCACATTTCGTCCACAGATTTGGCAACAAAAATTCATTGATCATGGTCCTGTATCGATTTCCATTTTCACAAAGTGCTCTATAAACATTTTTAATTGAACACTGTTTTTGAAAATAAATTTCCACGATTTGGAAGCGTTGTTCTGGAGTTAACCTATTCATGATGATTAGCCAAGCAATACTGAGTAGAGACGTCACTTTAAACTGTCAAAACAACTGTCAGACAATAAAGTAATCCATATTGAAAAAAAACCTCATAAAAAACACCCTTTATTTTTCTATTTAAAACAAACAAATTATTAAAAAAAATATATTTTTTGGTCTCGTCAGGGATTGAACCTAGGAAAGTTGAGTGTTAAATACGCACGCCAGCAATTTGGCTTAGCTCGAACTTCGAAAATATTGATTGAATTTCATGTTGAAGTTTTCGTTCGTAGCAATTTAACATAATTTTAGAATGTAAATCAAAATATCAAAATAAATAGTTGATTTTACTAAAATATGTAGTTGTCGTTTCTACTCTTAAATGGACATGCGATCTAAATAATTATATAATTTGTCTACACTTAGTAGGTAACTGAGCTTCTCTGAAGTGGACATATTTCCAAAACAATTATAAAATTTTTTTTTCTAGTGCAACTGCAAAATAGTGCATTGAGAAATCATGAGTTATGGAGAATTTCGAGTAAGAAAAGTTAGAGTTAGGGAAGTTTCAATGTATACGACCGCTTATAGCAACTCAGACAGCATCGTCTTTGGTGGAGAGAGAGATTAGATAATAAGCGGGTCAAATCAGGAAAGAGAAAAAATAGACTTTTTTTAAAAATTCATAACACAGTCAAAAACACACATTTTTCCAAATTTTTTTTTATTATTATTGTAGAGAATTGAATAAATTACAAGAAAAAAATTTTATTTTTCACTCCAACATGGTTTTATAGAGCTCCAAACTGGCGGCAGAGAAAAAAACGGGGCCTCGTGATTGCAGCGCACCACAGAAAATAAATGACTTTTAAATCTTAACAAAATTGGTTATCGTATGACAGGAGCTTTTTTTTTTAATTTTTGGTGATGTTCCAAATTTGAAAGTGTTTTTTTTCGAAAAAACATTGACTTTAAAAATTCATAAAAAATCTTAAAAAAAATTTTTAAAATAGCTCGTGTCATATTAAAGCGAATCAAGTTAAAACAAGTTAAGAAAGTCTAAAGTCGGTCCTAGGCCGACTATAAAATACTCTAAACCTACTTTTCAAAAAAAAAAAATAATGTTATTGAAAATGGGCGTGTCCGTGGGCGGATGAAGCCTTTATTTTATATGCATTTAAATGTTGAAGAAAAATTTACACATACCAAGTTTTATTCCTGTAGCTCACAGTTAATACCTTTATTATGCTTTCGCTATGGGAGGTGGGCGTGTTCATGGACGGATTACTCCCAATTTTTGAACACACCTTATGACGACCATTTTCCAAAACCATCTTTCTTGTCATAAAAAACATACGTCCCAACTTTTATCTCTGTAGGTTAGTTAGAGGCTTATTAATTCCATTTCTAATTTTTGGGTTGTATGGGAGGTGGGCGTGTCCATGAGCGGATGACACCCATTTTTCGAAGACATTTTTGTGTTGATACAAAACACATACACACCAAATTTAATTGTTGTAGGTTGATTATGAGCTTATTTATGCAGTTTTAAATTTTTTCGTTATATGGGAGGTAGGCGTGTCCGTGGGCGTATGATGTCCATTTTTCCAAACCATCTTTGTTTTGTCATAGAAAATACACGTGTCATATTTTATATCTGCAGATAAAACAGAGGCTTATTTATTCCGTTTTCAATGTTTGGGTTGTATGGCAGGTGGGCGTGTCCGTGGGCGGATGACGTGAGAAATATATCTGGCGAGCTTGATATATCGAGTGGATAGATGCTCACCACTTTAAATGATGTCTTAGGCATGCAACGGATTGCAGTACAAACTGTGCCAAAATTACTGAATTTCCTTCAAAACTGAGAGATTCACAAGACTGTCACTCAGGAAATACTTTTAATGGACGATATGGACATTCAGCTTATCATTACTGGTGATGTCACTTAGGTGTAAGAGTACACATTATGCATTTCACGCAATTATTTGATCAATACCAATGTCAATAACGTTTAAAAAGCTCCTATATTCGCAAGATATGGCCCCGTATGACTTTTTTCTATTTCCAAAACTCAAATTGTTGCTTCGTGGAAAACATTTTGAGGCGATTGAAGTTATCAAATAGAATTAGCAGATAGAGCTAAAGGCCAATCTAAAATCAGCCTAATAAGAATTCTTTCAGGATTATTGAAAACTATTTTGAGCGACCATTTGTTCTTTACAAAAGTGAAATCTCGATTGGTGCTTGCCAAATACGCTCAATTACGCATACGTTATTCGTGATAATTTCACCAAAAATTTTACCCATATCGTTCCGCAACAACAGTATTCGTCTGACTTAGCACCAACCGAGAAACCGCTCTGTGGACACCGTTTTGAATCGAAAGAAGAGATAAAAACCGAATTTCGGAAGAGGAACTTGCAGCATGTTTTGAAAATTGGAAAAAACGACAAATGTATTACATCTTGAGAGGGCGGGGTAAACTTTGAGGGCGATGAAATGATTTTAGAAGAATAAATAAAGATTTATGATTTGAAAACAAATTCCCGATATTTTTTGCCCACAGTAGTATAACGTAGCCCGATAATGAAGTGCAGTATAGGGGCAACGACAAGTTGGTACCGATCGTTCTCAGTTAGGTATTGATGCACTGATTCAATAGTATTTGAGGCAACCGCCGAAAAGGCTCCTTAAATGTCTTTTTTTTTTTCTTAATTTCTTGTAAATAATATTTAACTCTAAATTGGACGAAATGGGTTTTTGTTCATTAGATAATTTCACTTAAAAATATCATAAGTATAAATAATTTTCAGTGGTGACCGTGGCATGCAGGTTAAGTGTGTGGCTTAGCATGCTAGGAGCCCGGGTTCGATCCCCAGCCGTGGCGAAAAGTTTTTTCAATCAAACAATTTTTCTGATCGGTCACCACCTCTCTGCAGACAATGGCAAACCTCAGAGAGTAAATAATGCTTCTTGAGAACATGAAGTTTAGCCGTTCGGAATCGGCATTAAACAATGTAGGTCCATTTCTCGGTCAATTGAGTGCAAACATTTAATAACACACACAACACAATTGATCATAAGAAGCTCGGTCAAAGTCATTTCAAGGGCTGAAATGGCCAATTTGTTTTTTTTCAATTTGTTTTTTTTTTTTTATAAATAAATTCCTAGAGTCAATAGTTTTCGAAATATAAAACCAATAAGGATTAACATAATCGAATTCTTTCAAATATCTCATCAACGTGATACATTTGGGCCAAACAGGCTTTTGTTCATTTGATAAATTTTATTCAACAAATCTTTGTGCAATTTTTTTTGTGGAGACATAAGTTTTATAGATGTAGAACCAGAAAGGATCGGAAAATCGATTTTTAAAAATATTTGGCAACGCTATTTTAAAAAACTTTTGGTTGAAAAAGGCGTTTGGATCATAGGACAAGGATCGGTAAAATTGGTTTATTTCAAATATCTCCTCGTTCACGGATCATATTTAAAAATGCAGGTCAAAATGCAAAAAAAATATTTATTGAAAATTAAAATAAAATGAAAGTTCGAATGCCTCTTTAATAACATTACCTGCAGTCATATCTAAATTGCTTTCCTGATAACTTGGGTATTACGAGTGACGGGCATGTTAAGCAGCTACTAAAAAACTTGGCGAAAATCGAAAAGTAATACCATTTTGGGATGAGGGTGTGATGAGTGTTGGGACTTAACATTAAATAGTACTGAATTTGACGTTATAACCATATTTTATAGATGGGGAACTAATTTCCTCTGCACGCTTAAAACTTAAAATGCTTCTTCTGAAAAATCTACCTTGTTTGAGTTATGACGTTATTGAAAAAAAAAACGAGTGATATGTTAAATTTAAAAATTATTTCAACAACAATGCAACAGCTTCATTGCCATATTCAAAACACTTGAAGTCTTGCGATATCCTTTCAATCATTTTTATGAATAATATCCGTGCGCATCCTTTTTATTTTGTTTTTTTTTTTGTTTGTTGTTCATCGGATTTACAGTAAAATTGACAATAAAAATACACAGCATAATTTTGGGATAACTGTAGTATATTTGGGCCACAACACATGCATAAACATAAACAAACGGAACAGACAAAAATAAAAAAAAAAAAAAAACACAAACCCAATAACAGAATTACCAACTGCTGGTTGGTGACTCAATTGCTGAGCTTGAGTTAAGTATCTCGATACTTTTATCAACAACACATTCCTTCCGACTACTTTCGACGACAACAACAAAGCCGACATTCACTTGACTTTTTTTGTTGTTTTCTTGTTTTTTTTTTTATTATTGCACCTTCCTTTTATGTTGCTTTTCCGCTTGTGATAAGGTGATGGTGATGGTGATGGTGACGATGGCGGCAACGTTGACGCTGACAGCGACTGTGGCGACAGTAGGTGGCAAGTATTGTGATGGTGTTGGCAACACTTGTTTTATCCTTAACTTGATCAGCAACGAAATGACGAGTGATGAATGAATGAATGAATGAATGAATGTGGCAGAGTAAAGAAGTGACAGAGCGAGATGGAGACACCAATAAGGCGCGACTCTTAAATATCACTTACTTAATGGCGCTGCAATGATGATGTCACCAAAAGAACACAACTAATGATGGTGTCATAAATATTACCGTCGTCCAAGATGCTGTGCTGTGTTTTCATGCTTATTACCATATGCCGATATTTATAGCGTCCTTGTCGCCACTCTTCTTACCTTATTTACGATACACACACACAACATTCAAAACACACTGTTACTGTAACTGTTACTCAAGTCAATCATGCTAAACGTTATGCCGTCGTCATCGCCTACGCCCTCAATAACCGATACAACAACAACATTGTCATCATCATGTGCTGCTCAAAAGGTCCTTGGCAATTACCTATTTTATGGTATGTCTCAATGCTTGTCTGAAGAGTTGTCATCGTCGTAGTCATTGTCGTTGTCGTTGCCGTTTTACTTGTCGAATTGTTTTTGCCTTTGCTTTGCTTCAATTGTTCGCTAAATATTAAGCATCTAGTCGAGATACATCCTTGTTGTGTTGTATCTTTGTATCTTAAGCAGCGTTGTACTATATTTCATTTGGTAATATTTTTTGAGCAGTAGACCTCATAAAATAATCAATCAGCAGACAAAGAGCATCAATGGTTGGCGAAGATGTTAAAGTAAAAATATAGACAGACAGACAGACAGAGAGACAGACAGACATACACACAGACAGAAGGTGTTTAGCATTGAGACAGCCAGTCAGTCAGAAAAAAGTCATTCAATCGCGTTTCAATTATGACATCGAGCTGTTCATTTTATGATAGGTACTCAAAGATATTGCATACAGGCGATATCTCTGAAATTGATGTTTTGTGTATTCTCCAAAAAAATCTGGAAAAATTCACACGTGCTTCGTGGTTGATTTCAAGTATTTGTTGTGTTATAAATTTAAAAATTTCTCTGTTTGTAACCAATTGAAATTTTTTTAAATTCATAAGAGGATACATATATTGTCCATCTGGGTTCGAAAAGGTTAGGGGAGAGTGGTAATAGGCTTTTACGATTTCAGCATATTTAAGCAGATTTGTGTAAAAAAAAGATTAAAATCATTTAGGGAATATGTGTGGCGACCGAGCTAATGAAACTCGGCAGACCCAAGTTCGAATCACCATCTGACGGAAAGTTTTTCAATAGACATATGTTTTCTTTCATGAAATTAAGCTATTCAGAGTCGGCATAAAACATGCAAGGTTCTGTTCTCGATAGCCTTTTTTCATTAATTTAATGATTTCACATACTTCATGAGACTAGAACCCAATCAAATATTGTTATTGGTCTTAGCAAGTTTTTTTTGTCTTGGTTCAAAGTCAATCCTCAGTTTCGAAATTCTTATAATCAATCAGGATTGAAATCATGATACGTCAATTCCGGTTAAGTACCTTACCTTAAGGTGTCAAATTTTTCTAGTACTAAAGCGGGTAAGGTTTAAAAACGGGGAATTGCAAGACTGTGATCAACCTTGTGAGGGGAAAAGGGGGAAAAATGTAATGTTTTTGTTTTTAATGGAACACTGAAATAGGTGGTTCTTAATCTAAAGAACAAAACAAAAAACAAAACAAAAGCCGTCTGCAATAAGTAAGCATAGGTCATAGGTCAATAGGTCAATAAGTAAACATAGGCCATAGGTCAAAAGGTCAATAATTAAACATAGTTCTTTAATTTTAGCACATCTCAAATTAATTTCGCAGGTTCTTATGAAAGTAAATATTTCATTAAAATAACATTGTTTTATAATAAAAAAAAAAAAAAAATAAAAAGCTATTTTCTGTGAAATAGAACTACTACAGGTAATCGTGAGTAATGATCAAATCAACATAGCGGTAACTAGGATCTGTAACCAAGACAATGATACCAATGTTGTTTGCGGAAGCCTGTGACAAAAGAGTTTGAGAAAAATTTTCGATGTAGCATTAAGAAAAATGGATACAAACTTAACACAAACCTTTATATTCATTAAAGTTCATGCCTTCATGAACCCACACTTATTACTTAGAATAGAAGAGAAGTTCTGCTCATAAGCCTTGTCTCAGATTTCATTTTCGATAAAATAGGTGAGTGGAAGGTGTCGGAAAAATACACCTACTAAGACCACCGCTATATAATACGTCTCTTTTATCAATTCCCTCGATAAATATATGGAAAACAAACTAGGGAGCTTAAAATAGGGCCTTGGCAAGAAATTTGCCATCGGGTCTGTTAGAAAAACCACAATTGATAATTAGTCTGGATGATTCCGTCGATGCACTCACCAAAGCAATGAATTGGGGAAACTTAAGAGGACAACGCACCTAGAACCGCGAAAAAAAGACAATGTTCTGGATTTTTTAAAAGAAACCCATCCCAGTTATCAAACCGATTCTTTTTATAAATGATAGTTCACATTTTTAAGAATATATATATTTTTTATTGAAAAATATTCAATATTCGTCGAGTAATTCAGTGTTCCGTAAAGTACCTCAAAAAAATCGGTGCAAAAAATCTCGAAAAGTAATGAACAAACAAACAACAAAAACAAATTGGCCATTTCAGCCCTTGAAAGGACTTTGACCGAGCTTCTTATGATCAATTATGTTGTGTGTGTTATTAAATGTTTGCACACAATTGACCGAGAACTGGACCTAAAAAGCGCTTTTTCAATTGAAATGTCCGCCATTTTGTCAAAGTCAATATTTTCAAAATCGCCTGTGACAAAGTCTAAACTCTAGACTATACTGTCCAGTTTAATAATCTTCTTGTTTTTTTTATTTTGATGATTATAGATGAAGCAGGAGATATTTTTCAATAAAAAAATATTTATTTATCCATAAAAATGTGTACTATTATTTATAAAAGAAATCGGTTTGATTACTGTAATGGGTTTTCTTTAAAAAATCTAGAACATTGGCTTTTTTGCGCTTCTTGGTGCATTGTCCCTCTTTAGCCTAAATGATGGTCTTGTGAGCAAAGGTGGTGCGTTGCTTTTGAAGCCAATCACATAACAAAACATTTCAATGAATGAACTAAGAAATATGAGAAAAATGATCCCCAAATTTGATTACGGCTACCGCAAACGAAAAACTGAAAATGATTTACGAATATGTTCCTGAAATGTCCGCACCCTTAATTGGATGGTGCCTCTACCCAAATGATTGATATCTTGTAAAGATATAGAGCTGATAGCACTGCAATCCAACAGAAAAAAATAATTGCTCCAAAAGGCTTACCACATTGTCCCCTGCAGAATAGTTCCCTGCAAAAATTTGGAAGACGATTCGAAGAGAAGTAGATTTTGCGATGAATTAGTAGTTCGTCCAAGTGTTGTAAGTGTGCCCGAGCAATGAATGCGCGATTCATGAAAAATATTCTAAATTTTTCGTTGCTTACTCCAGCGATCATTGGAAGATGGGCCGCTTATCGATTGCCCAAGAGATTGACGAACGATTTTCAAAATCTTCTTTCGCTTATGCCGGCGATTGTTGGAGAATGATGACTTTTTGATCGCCCAAGTGATGAATGCGTGTTTAACGAACAATTTTCAAAATCTTCCTTCGCTAATTCTGGCGATCGTTGGAAAATGGATCGCTTTTCGACTGTCCAAGGGGTGAATGCGCGATTCAAAAAATTTTCTAAATCTTCTTTTGCTCACTTGGACGATCGTTGGGAGATGGCTTTTTGAAAAATTTTCAATATCTATCGTTGTTATATGGAGCATGCTCTAAAAAATCGTTAAAACTAATCAAAAAGCAACAAAAAGCATCAAATTAACAACTAAAAAATTCAAAGAATTTAGGCAAAAATCTTGCCGTCAGGGCACTTTGAGGTTAAGCTCCCATTTAAAAAAGAGACTAATATTCTTAGCTCATCTTATGAAATCATAAAACGACGTTTCCACTCACTTGAAGATGCTTTCTAGAAATTGTCAGCTTCGAGAAATTTATATGGATTTCATGAAGGAGTATCTTACGCTGGTCATATGCCGGTCATATGCCATCTACAAACAATGAAATTCCGAATTCTCCACATTTTTTCATTCTACATCAGTGTGCGTTAAGACCACAAAGTACTAGTACAAAGCTACGCCTTGTATTTAATGCTTCATGTTGAACATTTAGTCAAACTTCATTAAATGATATGGTTGGATCAACTATTCAAGAGTAGCTGTTTTCCACACTTCTCCATTTTCGTCTGAATAATTATGCCATTACGGCTGATATTACGAAAATGTACCGACAAGTGCGTGTAAGCGAAGAGCATAGGAATAACCAGCTCGTAGTGTGGAGAGAGAGTTCAACTCAACCTCTTCCAATTTTCAAACTTAACACCATAACTAATGGTACATTGTCAGAACCAATTATTGGCAATTCTGTGTTGAAAAAAGTTAAGTGAAGAAAATGAGAGCTCTTACCCCATTGCATCAAAGATAATTCGAAGGGATTTCTATGTAGATGACTTGCTAAATGGAGCAGACAACTTACAAACAAACAAACAAATCTTCTTGGAAATCGCTTAAATCCCCTGCCGGCGATTCGTTCGCGAATTTTCCCAGCGAACCTTTGAAGACCCCACTCGGCGATTTATTGGCCCATCTTATCGCCCGTGTGAGAGAAAAACGATTGTAAAATTACAATAGATTTCTCAAATGTAAAAAGGAGGGCAGTTTAGAGCAAAAAGAGGACATTTAATTTTTAATGCAAAAGGAGGAAATGTCTTCCTTTAGGATACAGTCTGGTAACCCTACGTGGGATAAGACTTTTTAATATTGCATATAAAGTCCTGACGAGCGTATTGTGTGAAAGACTGAAGCCCATCGTCAACCAACTGATTGGACCTTATCAGTGTGGCTTCAGACCTGGAAAGCCCACTATCGACCAGATCTTTACACTCCGGCAAGTCTTGGAAAATACTCTCGAAAAACACACCATCTTTTTTGTCGATTTCAAAGCCGACCTAGCCAGTCTAATAAGGAGTTACCTATATTCCACCATATCTGCATTTGGTATTCCTTCGAAGATAATACATCTTTGCAAGATGACATTGAGCAACACCAGCAGCGCAGTGAAAACCGGAAAAAGACCTCTCCCCTCCGTTCGATACCATGCGAGGTTTCAGACAAGGTGATTCTTTATCGTACGACTTTTTTAATATAGTTATGGAGAAGAACATCCGTGCTGCTGACCTGAGACGCAGCAATACACTTGCGTGAAGTCAGGCTAGAAAAAGAGTCGAGTCGAATGGGTCTTGCAGTGAACGCAGATAAAACGAAGTACTTTGTTTCAACAAACAAATAGTCTAAGTGTCTTGAAAACCACATCACTGTTGATAACACCTCCTTTGAGGTTGTGAAGGACTTCGTTTACCTGGGATCCAGCATTAACTTCTGCAATGATATCAGTGTTAAGATAAAACGAAGGATAACTCTTGCCAAAAGGTGTTACTTTGGGCAATTGAGGGCAATTGGGCAATTGAGAAAGGTGTTACTCAGTAGGCAATTGAGAAGCAGAGCTCTCTCTCGACGAACAAAACGAACGCTCTATAAGTCAATAATAATTCCCATCCTACAATAAGCATCACAAACCTGGACGTTGAGCAGCACTGATGAAAGGACTTTGGGAGCGTTCGAGAGAAAAATCCTTCGTAAGATCTATGGTCCAATCTGCGTCAATGACGAGTGCCAAATACGAGAGTAGTCAAGCGCATTAAAATTGAGCGGCTTCGCTGGCTAGGTCATGTCGTAAGAACGAACGACGACGCTCTAGCGAAAAAATTATTTGATTTAGTACCCAGCGGCAGCCAATGCAGACGAGGAAGACCACATCTCCGTTGAAAAGATAAGGCATTTGAGATTCTGAGGACGTTTGGAGTTTCCAGCTGGCGCCAGCAAGCGCACCACAAAAGAGACTGGCGAAAATTCTTAGACGAGACTAATTCCGACCTACGGTTGTAAGCGCCAGCTAAGTTAGTAAGTAAGTAAGTATTTACAATTCTTCCTTGGCTTCGTATTAGTTTTTAATAAAATAACGCCTTTAATAACAGTTCACCTACATGGTTCTGTACTATCTGTCAAGGATAATGCAAAATACCTAGAACTTATTCTCTATAGGTAGCTAACCTAGAAGTTGAATACTTCAGAGCGAATTAAAAAATCTACAATTGCGCTGTACACATGTAAAAAAGCCATGGACTGTACAATGGGATCATAAGACCTTTACATACGCATGGAATTGCAAATATGGTGGCCAGACTTGAGCAAGGTCACTGAAAACGACACAGACTGCTACTTTGCAGACCATATTTCCTGCTTCAGCAATTAGGCTTAGAGAATTTGTGGCATGAAAATGCCAAGAAATAGGGCACCCAACCAGCAAAATGAGTAGAAACTTACGTATGAGTTCCCTTTAAAGCTGTTTTAAGAGGCAAAATAAGTTCCATGGCACTTCGAAGCTGCTTTATGGTCCGTTGTTGAACTTGACACGCCTAAAGCTGCTTAAAGGTAGGTTGTAGAACTTGCCACACCTAAAGCTGCTCTATGGTGTCAATTTCAGGCAATAGTCCTTGTTGTTCCAAAAGTTACAAGTTATACTTCTGTGCAGGTTTAAGATAATTAAGTTCAAAAGGAGTTCTGAAGTGCCGCTTGTGCGTCTTCTTTACATTTATTTTGAACTTAAAGCTGCTTAATGGTTCGATTGAACCTAATTTTGCACCTCAACGCTGCTTATGGGTACCTACGATAGAATTAGCTGTATAAATAAAAAAATCTTCGTTTCGATATAAAGCTACATGGTAGAATGGCTTAGGCGTCGGACTACAAATCGGCGAGACACGGGATCGAGCCCTGGCAAAGGCAACATTTTAATAAAAAAGTTTTTTCACTGCGAATCAGATGGTACAAGTTGAGAACAAACGCGATAATGGTAGAAACAGAAGAAAATAAAAAAATAAAAAAAAAAGAAAATCAGAAACAAAACAAGGAAACTATTTTTTTTTTAAAAAAAGCTTTGCCTATTTTAGATCTTTGAAAATTTACGAAGTTCGATTAGAAAGCTGCTTAGAAGTCTATGCAACGTACTAGTTGGTACCTCAAAGTACGAAAAATTACTTAAATTTTGGGCTGCTTACACTGCAAAGCAGCTTAGAGAATTCGCTGTATAAGCCAAATTTAGAGCGTTTCTTGCTGGTTGGGCATGCATCCATACTGAATTGTACCTCTTCATTATTCCAATAAGGACTGACTACTGCAAACTTTCTCTATCCTTTGACGGAATATATGGTGCGATTAACCCTACCAGATCATACTGGAAACGTGATGCACGATGTAAACGAGGGTATCTATATTTCTACACCGACGGGTTCAAACTAAATGGCAAGGTAGGCTACGGGGTCTACTGAAAGGAGCTACGGGTATTTCTTGCCTGTAGGCTGCCTGACCACTAAGGCGTTTTCCAAACCGATATAATGGCAATAAAGGAGTTTACTTCATGGCTATCAAAGAACGTATTTTAAAAGCGAGAAATTTTTACATTTTTCGACAACCAGGCTGCGATCAAATCATGGGAACAAGTAACTATTTACCTAAAATCAGCCAAAGAATGCCGTGCGTTATGAAGGAAAATGTCTTATTATTTTATAATCAACCGAATATGGGTACCTGGGCATGAAGGGCGTTAAGGTTAATGAAAAAGCAGACGAGCTCGCTAGAAATGTTACCTTGATGACATTTATAGTTCAAAACCCACCAGACATGCTGCTAGCTACTCTCAAGCTGCTGCTCAACAATAATACTAAATTTAAAGCCAACACCAGATGGTCTGAATTCTCGACATGTAAAATTTCTAGGCTTATTTGCCCGTCTTCTGATGTCAGGCGTTCTAGAACGCTACTCTCGCTGAATAGGTTGGACCTACCCATTATGGTGGCAAGTATAACAGGGTACTGCCTTAAAGGAAGACATATTAACCGACTAAACATTTTTGGAAAACACTTCTGTAGAAGCTGCAAAACGAAGAGGAGAAGGAAACCATACCTCATCTTATATGTTTATGCCCCGTTCTCGCCTAAAGACGCCATAGTCATCTAGATTTCTACTTGATGACTTGTCAAAGGCAAGGGTCAGGAGCCAAGCTTCATAGCTTTGTTAAATGACATCTGAGACATCCAGGGTGGCAGTCAAGCATACTCATTCGACTGCCAAGGCGATTTGAAGTGTTGTAATGTTCAATCTCGTATTTTTTTATTCATTGATGACACATCATCCATGACAGCCTTTCGCCGTTCATCATTAGAACGATAGAACTGTTAAATTCATAATGACCAGCCCATAAAAATAATTTTCACTCAATATTCCTGCACAATTTTATCAACTCTCTCATGCAGCTCTAAAAAAATATCAATAAAAGAAAAAATATCTAACCTAGACATAAAACGATAGCAGCACTAATAATTGTAATAAAAATAATAATAATCATAAAAACAAACATTTCAATAAAATCCACAAGACTGACCATGATATGGTACAACAAAAAAAAAGGACGAAAACTTTACAGTCTACCAAACACAGACATGTTGTTGTCCTTCAAAGAGGTATAAAGATTTTATCAGAAAAAAAAACGAAAAAAATAACATATATATGGGATACAACAAAAACATAAACCCGATTGTCGCAGCGATAAGTTAGACTAATGATATATTTTATCATAATACTGAATAAACTAAATTATGATATTTTTTTAGAACAAAGAATAAGATAAATTGAATAAATAATTAGATTGCGGTCAGCAGATAAACAATAAATTGATGATATGCTGAAAAACTTTATTGAACTTAATAATATGTATGAAAAAATAAATATATATACTTAATTTAGCTAAATATTAAAATTTAGAGATTATGTGTAAGATTAGCTAATCTTGTCATATTTTTCATTAGGAAGAAATTCTTAACTTATTTCACGCAGACTACAAAATAAAATAAACAAAAAAACAACTAGGCGTATGTGAGAATTTCCAAACTTAGCTGTGCCAAAGTGACGTTATCAGTAGAAGAATGAACTATTTTTCACTAGGTTGCAAAAAATCCACAACAACAACAACAACATAAGAGCCGAAAAGTTTCATGTTATTTATGCGTTTCCATGATAAATAGAAAGTATCGAAATGACAAAATGCAAGATGTTATGTTGGTTTATATATGACTATGTGTGTGTGATTCATTCTTACTTAATTTGTATGGAGATATGAGAACAACAACATAAATAAAAGAAAAGCACATAGTTTGTATGACATTGTACGAGTGAGACTTATGATAAAAGTATTAGTTAACAAAAAGGGAAAATAAATATTTTAATTTTGTAAATAAATAATTTTGTAAATTTTGTTAGCAAAATGACTTAAACTATATTAAATAAATTGCAAAATTTTAATTTTTTTCGATTTTTTAGTAAGATAGAAAAGTACACAGTAAAAATTGTATGATTCAAAACAATAAAAACGTCTAGATTCAAATACATTTTAAATTAAAAAAAAAATTATTAAAATTTTTCGTAATTATGTATATGTACTAGTATCGCCTGGGGTCGAAATTCGACCAATTTATTGATTGCCTATTTATAATTATATGCGAGATGATTAAAATAAGTTTGAGGCTATAACTCTTAATTGATTGTAGATATAAAGATATTTTCTTCAAAACTATATTTTTTTCAAAAACAGAAAAACAACATTTTAAAAAAATTTAATTTTGTCAAAGAAATCATAGGGGGTAGCCTTGATTTTTTAATGGCACGGACAGTTTATTAATTTAGAGTCAAGACAAAATAAATTCACCTGAAATTCGGTTCATACTTTGAAAGAAAATCAAAAATGCAATTTTGAGTTTTTGTTTTTTTACAATAAAAATCATTTTTACCCCATATTTTAAGAATATATCAAATTTTATGATCTTTTTTTAAAAGGTATAATTTAAATATAAACAAACAAAAAACGGTATAATTTTCAAAAGTTTTTTTAAGTTAGCTGATATGACTTAAATACAAAAAAGAAATAAATAAAATTTATTCACAGATGGCGGAGATATTTGGTTCTTAATTTAGAACATTCAATTTGAGACAGTTTTTTTCTCTCTCTTGGCATTTGGTTGAAACACACGCTAAATAACTAACGACAATATTGAGACAATTTATTAAAAATAATTTTGGTCAGAACTTTGCTGTAATTTTTATCACATTTGAAAGAAAATTTAACAAACTTTTAGAAAAAAATAGAAAAATTGAAAAATCGTTAAAATGCGACCAAGATATTCACATGGAAAGTCAAATTTTTTAATTCAAAACACATTTTTTTACAAATTTTACAATTGATGAATGAAAACTATTCAAATTCGACCAACTCAAGAACTCTACCCCAACTTAATTTCATATTAATCAAAGAGCGGGTTTTTTCTCAAAAATTTCTCAAAATTTCTCTCTTAGAAGGTTGGGAACCCCTCTATCAGATTTATCATTTATATATACATTCTGCACATCTAGACAACATAACCTTTCGAATGATATAAGTTTTATTTATTTTGAGTTTTAATTAATACCAAAAAAGCGTACGACAAACTTTAATGTTCACGTATTAATATATAAGATACTACAATGGGAAGTGTTCACCTTGTACCTCCGCGGTACACCAGCTCTGACTCCACCACCTCGTGTATTTTTTAGGCCAATCTCTATAATATTACCTTGATGATCCTCGCGTTGAAGAGATTTAATTTTTCGGTCACACAATAAAATTTTTACTTAGGTTAATTTTTCGGTCACACAAGAAAATTGTGGAATAATCTCGTTACGAACTTGCTCCCCGGCAGCTTATATCTTTGTAAATTTAAAAGAAATGTCCACTGTAGGTATAAAATTACTGCTGGAGTACCAAAGAGGATGAATGCAGCGCTGGTTTTGCCAGGTTCTCCCCTATAGATCTTCCTGCGACCCAGAACCTGATATGAATGATCTGTATAATTATAATTATAATAATAATTATTATAAGTCTGATTGAAATATACCGTATAATTTAAAGTCTGACAAAAGTTCACTATTTGAGCTCCAAAGACATCAAACTGAGACTTGTTTTTGCAAACAAACATGTCTTCGTAGAAAATTGGTCATATGAAACTGAGGTTAATATCTTCAGATCTGACAGAGCCATGTGTGTGAGACAAGAAAATAAACAATATACGACCCTCAACCACAACATTAAAAGAAACAGTTTCGATAGTATCGTGAGTGTAGATGTTGAATTCCGTTTAAGTTGTAACCTCTTCTACTTTGTCTGTTTGGACCGAGTTTTTTGTATCTTATAAATCTTATAAAATTTATGAAATACTTAGGAAAAGAACTTAGCTATATTCTTTATGTAGATTAATTTATGAAACAATATTTTTGTTGAACAAATTGTTGAAGAAACTTAACGTTTCTATTATTTTTTCAACCACTGTATATAGAGAAGTATAAAATTCTCAAACATGTTTTGGGGTTTTGAATATAATCGTCCATCTTACAAGGGACCACAGCATACATTCCAACCACGTCGTCCCCTTACAAGAAGAGTCCCCTTACCGCAATCGTCATATCATGCATTTTAGCCTAGGAACCCCCGTAGAATCAACAATCAAATAGAAACAAACCGCAATCGACATTCCGTTTGCGTCGTCTTCTAGGAATTATTTCTTGGAGCGGTCTCCTTACAAGAAGAGACCACAGTCAACACAATATGCGTCTGCGTTAAAGAACTATTTCCCGAAGCGGTCTTCCTCCAAAGATCGAAGATTCAAGAAACTGGAAGGAAAGCAACAGAAGCAAAGAAGTAGCTTAAGTTGCCTGACAGCAAAGTGAAGTATACCTAGTTCTAGTACACCTAGTAATACGTAGTCTAGTAGTCCCGAGGGTAGATTGACTTAAGTGTGCAGGTGGTGGTTTAGTACGTAGGCGCATACACGAAAACTATTGTTGGTTCTATTCTTAGTATAAAAATATGATTTTTTGGTGGTCCGCGCCGGGTACCACCATTTCGATTTTTTTATTTCTCTCACAAACAGAAAAAGTGATAAAATACTTTACGGTAAAAAATGTAATTGATGTTTCAAAATATAAAATTCTGCTTGCAAGTCTAAGCAAAGAGCAGGAAACATTGCGAAAACGTTTCGAGCTGTAAAATCCGAAAACTTTTTGTATCACAACGCAAATGAGTTCATGTTAAGTCTTCAAAATTTGGCAGCAGCTTACGACGAAATTTCAGAAAAGGAGCTAATTGTTGAAATTGCTTGCGATGCTACGTAGGCACATAAATGCAGCACAAATCGTTTCGAAAGCGCCAACAATTAGACAGCATTAGAAATGCTCACTTTCAGTGTCGAGTGGTCCTTTTTGGAAATTTCGCCAAATATTTCATTAGCATTGAAATTATTTTCTACAATTTGTTTATCAGTAGCTTCATGCGAAAGGAGTTTTTCAAAGCTTAAATTAATACAGATTTACTTGGACTTCCATTGAACTTCCAAGGTATTCCATGGGACAGGCCATAGTTTCCGATAATACTTTTTTATCCATTGCAAACGAGCTTGAAATCAATATTACTGATTTCGATGAGGTTATTTCAAATATTGCAACTCTTAAAGTAAGAAATGCCAGTATTTAGGACAGCTCACTTTTAATGCATCGAAATGGCACGCAAATAGTTACAAAATTTTTTTTTGGTTTTTCTTAATTTTAGAATATTGCACCAAATTATTAAGTTATATAAAATTTAAGAAATTTTTTTAACATATCTTTAAAATCTTTAACAAAAAAAAAAAAAAAAACGGATTCTTGGATTTAGCGAAACTTTTTTGAAATTTTATTTGAAGTATTAACTTTTGACTTTCAAAATATTATCTGTACCTTTTCATAAACAAGAAAATTATGCAGGATAAAATAGAAAGTCTTACTAATTTCTGTAATTTTCAATAAACATCTATTATCTAAATGTCAAGCATTCTCACTGAGTTTCGTTAGGATCGGGTTACTTTTGTACGTACCTTCCATACAAAATTATGTAAAATTTAAATATACGTCCTAGGGAGGTACCCCTAAGGTCTAATCAATTTCTACCATTTTGTGTGCACATCAATTTCTCTAATTGCCGTCGGACCAAATTTTATTAAGATCGGCCAATGTTGGCATGCATCTCCCATACAAAATAATGTAAAAAATCAATATAAGAAAAGTACCCAATGAAAGTACCCTTAGAAACTGACCAATTTCAACCATTTTTGTTAAATTTAACAATCACGACATTTTCAATAAAAATGTTTCGCCTGCAATAATAACTTTTAACCTTCTTTTTAATCATTTAATTTGTAAAAAATAAAATATTTTTATTACAAATATTTTTTTTTTTGTTTTTTTAACAATTTGTTATTGTTTGTTATCTGTTGTTTTTTTCGGAAAACATAAAGGAAATAATAAAAACACAAAATCTCATCAATTTGGTTTCTAATTGCATTTAGAAATTTATTATAGGGGTGACTCCATGGGTATCCGCCCCGGGTGACACCAAGCCTCTGGATTGTGTACCTTTTTTAAAAAATTTAAAGCTAGTTCTTTGTTTAAAATGTAAAGACTTAAAAACTCAATGTTAACACAAAAATCGTAAACACTGCTTTTTGCACAGTAGGTGAAAAAAAGCTCAACCATAATAGGCTCGAGCGGGCTGCAGCTAACATCAAAACTTAACGAAAAGCGAACTTGAAAACTGTCAAATCGTTAATTTACCATAACGACTTAAGCTAGCTCGGGGTTATGTCAATAAAATGTCTCTATTATTTAACAGACCTGCCTCATTTTTTCTTGATATTTTTTTATAAGAACACAAAATAAACACAATAATAAGGTGACTCATGTCACTTCGGAAGTTTTCGTATAGCGTTAATCGTATTCTTCGTATTTGAAGTTGACATGAACGAACTTTTAGAACTTTCGTATCTATTTTTTGTAAACTTTACTTGATCCCATTTCGCATGCTTGAGCGCTCAAGAAGCGATGAAGCACAAGTGCTAATTTCATTTTTTATTTGTTAATAAGTGCTAATTCCATTTTTTATTTGTTAATTAAATATAACGAACATTTGTGCGTCAAAATAGTATAATTTTGAAAACGAAATTAAAGGCTCACAGACCTGCCTCATTTTTTTCTTGATATTGTTTAATAAGAACACAAAATAAACACAATATTTCTAATGTTTTCCCATTTTTGTTACGAAATATTCACAAACAAAATGCTATTCATTGTAGTTTGACATAAACTCAAGCAACATGCGCTTTGAATCGCTCTCTCTGCAGCCAGCTCAAGTTAACGAAACTTGACGAAAAAGCTGGCTGGAGCTATTATGGCTGCTACGTACAATTTCTATGCATTCGTAGAAAATTTGAGAGTGGCTGCAGCCAGCTCGAGCCTATTATGGTTGAGCCTTAAGTTTTCCGTTTTTTATCGTATATATATTTCTTTGCTTATCTATATTTTAGAGTGGTTATTATATTAAACTTGAAATTCTGTTATTTGTTGTATACATTTCTATATAGATTCGTACACTTCCGGACTTATGTTTAGTATGCAATTTTTTTTAATGCCAAGAGGTGCTTTACCAGCAGCTTTATGGGTCATATTAGGTATATCGCCATCGGCGAAGCAAATTACATCCAAATAAAATTTCAGATTTGCAGTCACAAAACTTGTTTTGTCATATGACCTGGGTTTTGGAGGAAAATTTTACCAGTTTTAGATTTTACCAGTTTTTAATTTCAGATTTGCAGTCACAAAACTTATTTTGTCATATGACCTGGGTTTTGGAGGAAAATTTTACCAGTTTTAGATGATGAGCTTTCTGTAAATGATAAGTTAATCTTTACTCAAGAAATAAACCTTGCAAGCAAGCTCTTCGGGTGTTCTGGCAACCTCATCTTGAAAACAATGGTAACATAAGAGCTGCTGCTGCTTTGGGACAGCAGCTTAACCTGATGCAGCTCTTCATTCCTAGAACAGGGTGGAATTGTCGAAGACACGAATTAAAAAGGTGAGGAGTCTAACATTGCGATGGCCTCTACAATGAAAACAGTTGAAAAAGTCAGCATGGAACTGACATTTGTTTTGACTCCTTCATACACTCTCACAAAAGCTAGTAAGCGGAAAATTTGGATGAACCGTAGTCTGAAATAAATTGCGAGAGCTTTGAGGTATGTGTCTCGGTGAGAACAAGGTGAAAAATTAAAACAAGCCTCTTTGCTTGGTAGTAACGCTTCTCGAAAAAAGAAGAGTGCCAGAAGACGAATTTCAGAACGAGTATATGCAAAGGATCAGTGTGTTTTTTTCTTTGCGTTGGTGGTGTTTTCTTTGTTTTCAATTACTGCGCAATTGTATAGTTCTTTTTAAGCACGATTTAGATGCCCAATTTTGATGAATTTACTTAGCACCGTGGTGGATACCGTCGAAGATTTCGCCATGGTAGAGGACGTGGTGTTTGTCGTTGCGGACGTGGCCGCAGTGTGGCAAGAAATGGTTGAAGAATGGGTTCCAGTGTGTAAATTAGGCCATTTGGTGCACCAGGCATGAAAACATCTCTTGATGAAATCCTTTTTTACTCTCTGCTCTTTTTGGACTCTGTCCTGAAGAATAAGGTTTCAAAGATTATGCCTGTAAAGAAACAGACACTTACTGGTCAACGTACTTTTTTTAAAGTTTTGGTTACCATCAGCGTTAACAATGATCATATAGTTTGGTTATTAAGTGCAAGGAAGTTTCCACCGCTATTCGTTGTGCCATTATTTTGATAAATGTATCTTATTTCCGCACCTCGTGATACCGGCATTGTGACAACTCCTGCACCCAAGAAACTGTTGACATTGTCTAGTATTGAGTTATACGTCGGTTCCGCAGATACGTTCGGTAATTTCGTCGAGGCCACCTATGCAGCTATTGCTAAAGCCAACACATACTTGAAGGGCACCCGATGGCAATCAACGGCAGAAAGAGCCAGCATATGTTGCTGCCGCTAGGTCTCTCCCTTATACCGACAATAGATACGATGAGCTGACTTCAGGGCAGCGCAGACATATCGACTTCTTCTGGAAGTTCTTCAAAGGATGCTTCAAAACTTGAGGTGATGAAAGGATGCTGATTATATTCGATAAATTAAAAAAAAACCATAAGAATTCTTTAAATTTTCAATAAACGAAAAATTTAAAATGAAAACATTTTTTTTTTTGACAAATAAAGCAAGTTTATGAAAACTTATTTACGACATAAGCATCGAATTTATTGCGTAAAGTTGAAAAATACTCGTATCTCAATGTGCATAGAAATAATTTTGACGTTTTGTAAGTTCTTACGAAATACGAGCTTACGAAGCACCTACGAAGTGACATGCAGCACCTTAATATTTCTAATGTTTTCCCCATTTTTTTTACGAAATATTCACAAACCAAATTCTATTCATTGCAGTTTGACATAAACTCAAGCAATATGCGCTTTGAATCGCTCTCTCTGCAGCCAGCTCAAGTTAACGAAACTTGACGAAAAAGCTGGCTGGAGCTATTATGGCTGCTACGTACAATTTTTATGCGTTCGTAGAAAATTTAACATTGACTGCAGCCAGCTCGAGCCTATTATGGTTGAACCTTAAGGCTCAAGGCTCAAGGCTCAAGGCTCAAGGCTCAAGGAGGAGGTTCTCAAGTTGGTTGGTTTCTCTGTTTTTTTTTTTTTTTTTTTTTTTTTTGTGAATGTATGTACATCGATTACTCCTAAAGTACTTGCCCGATTGCCGTAATTTTTTGTCAACATATAGAGATTATCAACGCGGAGGTGCCCATTTATGAAAGGGGGCGGTATTCGAAAAAGGGGCGTGTCTCTATAAGAAAAACACTGTATCTCAGTAAATATTGACACTACGGTAATAAAATTCACAGTAAAATTACAAGGGCAAGCACAAGTATTAAAAATGACGATCACTTAAGTGGGCGTAATTCAAAAAAAGGGTGTGGCAATATTGTAAAAACTGTATCTCGAAGAAAATTGACACTAGAGTACTGAAGTTAAGTACAGAGGTAGGTACAATTATTGTGAATTATTATAACAAAAGTGGGCGTAATTCGACAAAGGGATGTGGCAATATAGGAGAATTACTGTGTCTCGAATAATATTGATACTAGGGTACAGAAATTTATTACAAAGGTAGGAAAAATCACTACAAATTTTTGTAAAAAAAAAAAATGGGCGTTAATCGAGAAGGGGAGTGGCAATATTAAAAAAAAACACTGTATCTCGATTACTATTGCCACTACGATACTAAAATTAAGTATAAAGGTAGGTACAAATATAACAAATAACTGTCAGTAATGTGGGCGGTATTCGATAAAGGGGCGTGTCACTGTAAGAAAAACACTGTATTTCAGTAAATATTGACACTAGAGTACTAGAGTTAATAAAATTCACAGAAAAAATGCAAGGGCACGTAAAAAATTACAGTCAATTAAGTGGGCGTTAGTCGACAAAGAGGTGTGGCAATATTAGAAAAACTCTGTATCTCGAATAATATTGACACTAGAGTACTAAAGTTAACTACAGGGGTAGGTACAGTTATAAAAAAATTAATTTCAATACAGTGGGAGTTGTTTGATAAAGGGGTGTGGCAATATATAAAACACACTGTATCTCGAATAATATTGACACTAGAGTACTGATATTTAGTACAGAGGTAGGCACTCTTATAACAAGTTATTGTGAATAAAGTGGGCGTCATTCGACAAAGGGGTGTGGCAATATTAGAAAACACTAAATCGAATACTGACACTACTAACTGAAAAAGTACAGACGTAGGCACAATTATTACAAATTACTACCGAAGAATTGGGCGTTATTCGACTAAGGGGTGAGGCAGTGTGTAAAAAACTGTATCATATTGACTTAAGGGTGGTAAAATTCATTGTTAGAATGGGTAGAACTATTGAAAACACTATGACAAAGAGTGTGATATTCTCGACAAAGAAGCGTGTCAATATTGAAAACACACTATATTTCAGTCAATATTGACATTGGGGTAGTGATAAAAATAGAAGAGTAGGTACTGATAAACATACTGACAAAGACCAGAATAAGAAATGACAGAAAAGCATTTTCCATATTATGAGCATAAATAATTGGTGTTTAATTTATT
The DNA here is from genome assembly GCA_958299015.1 of Tetanocera ferruginea. Classification (NCBI taxonomy): domain Eukaryota; kingdom Metazoa; phylum Arthropoda; class Insecta; order Diptera; family Sciomyzidae; genus Tetanocera; species Tetanocera ferruginea. The sequence goes on from OY282641.1 coordinate 114,630,562, forward strand.
TATACACTTTTTCAATATATATCATTTTCTCTAAAAAGAAAGAAATAATAACTTTTTAACAAAAAAAAAAACCTACTTCAAAATCACTAGAAAGTAAAAAATAATTTTAAATTACTTTTACTATTTATTTCTTGGTCAAATTTGTATTTTTATAATAAATATATTTATTTTTTTATGATAATAAGAGCTTCGAAGTCGGCGCTAATATAATCAGATTTTTTGTGCAGCTGCAACACACATATAGCATTTTAATTAAGATTTAAGAAAAATTAAGATTACAAATTAATACAGCGTCACCCAAGCAGGATATTTACAAATAAAAAAGTCTTAAATAGAGTAGGGATGGCGAAAAAATCATGATTTTACGTCAATGATTAGCGCTGACTAGAAGCTTTTATTAGCATAAAAAAATAAATATATTTATTATAAAAATACAAATTTGACCAAGAAATAAATAGTAAAAGTAATTTAAAATTATTTTTTATTTTCTAGTGATTTTGAAGTAGGTTTTTTTTTTGTTAAAAAGTTATTATTAACCAAAACATATTGCATTCGCTTTTCAAAGAAAGTTTTTTGAACATAATAAACAAAAAAAGGTTCTTCTTCCAGGGCAAAATATAGAAAAATTTTTTTTTTTATAACTAATTGTTAAAATGAATTCATAAAGTTAATAAACCAATATTATGTAGACATGATACAGCAAGTGAGTTGGCAAGTGGTAAGTGTGTGGCTTAGCATGTGTGTGTAAGTGTGTGGCTTAGCATGGCCGGAGCCCGAGATCGATCCCCAATCACGGCAAAAGTTTTTTTAATAAAAAAATTTTTCTGATGGGTCACCACCTCTCTGCAGACAATGGAAAACCTCAGAGAGTAAATATTGCCATGTACAGCTTCTTGAGAATATGAACACTAGCCGTTCGGAGTCGGCATAAAACATGAAGGTCCAGTTCTCGGTCAATTGTGTGCAATAATTTAATAATACACACAACACAATTGATCATAAGAAGCTCGAGATGAGAAACATATTTTATGTAACGAAAAAATAGCCACCATTTGTGTTCTAGATAAATTAAAAAAAAAAATGTATGTTTAAAAATTGTTCATAACATATACTTTTTATTTTCTTGTAATTCTTAATTATTTAATTATATAATAATTCGTAATTATTTTCTTCTAATTCTTTTTAAATTAATAACTTATTTTATGTCAAACCTCATTTACAAAGATACTTTTGAGTAACATGAATGAGGTTGTTTCGACCAGCAAAATCAAAATTGTTGTTGCTTTATCTATAACCTTTTTTTGCAGTGCAGATTGTTTTGTGTGACAGTGTGTGAGAGGAATAAACCACAAAAAGGACATTCCTCAACGTGGCGCTATATTTTATATTTTGCATTCTTATCTCAACTTTGGCACACACAAACACTCACACACACATACACACATTCAGTCACGCGGACACCCACACAGAAAGATAAACAAACATACAACGACACTCACTCACTCACCAGCAACACTGAGTCAGCAGTCACCACCAGTGGGACAGCCATACAGCCAGTGTGCTTCGAAAGGAATCCGCAGCAGCAGCAGCAGCAGCACGACAGTCACTGATAAGAGTCCGCTAATGGGTAACGAGCTCGAACGAATGGAACGTAATACCAACTGACTACGTTGGCACAACAATGGAGCACACGGTGCCGGAATGCGAGAGCGGGTGACAGCAAATGCGATACGAAGCCGACAGACAAAACGGACGAGCGACTGGCGCAAAAGCTTATCTATGGCCATCAATCAGGCGAAATGCGGCGATAAGCAGGAAGATTTTCGTAACATACGTGGCAAGGGTGCGGGTGGATGACAACACAGTCGGAGCACAGCAAGAAGTGCGAGGACGAAGAGGTGTCACAAAGCGGCGCGCGGACTCGTTAAAGGGTAGTCGAAACAAAAAAAGAAATGCCAACAAGAGCAAAACGACTAAAGTGAAATGAATGAGTCATCAGCAGGAGGGACAGAAGCAGCAGAGAAATGCCCAAAATTCAAGTGATAAAAATGGGAACAATACGCAGTTCAGGGAACGACCGAGCTAAGTGTGTGATACGCGCAGCATAACAACTAGGAGCACAGAATTTATGCAACACTCAGAGCAGCTGAAGGCAGCTGAAAGTCCCTGAAGTCCTTTTCCCACGCGCAGATCTTGTTGTATATGTATATTTTTCAACTTTCTTTTGGGAACATTTGTTGCTATACGGCCAACAAGAGCGAAGCGCACAAATGACGTTATCAAATTTTCCACGAAATACTGCAACCAGCACCCACGCTGATGCATTAGGAGCGCAATGAGCGCACAAAGGATAAAGTGTAGGCACTGAGTGGGTGATGGCATCAATGATGACTGCCGGCCTGGAAACCTAACAAGTTACAACTGAGTGGGTGGAAATTGAGTAGCTCTTATGGGGTGGTTGTTGTTTGTTCGGCGGCAAAGGTTGGAGTAGGTGTGAAATGATTTTCTAAGCAGCAAGTGCAATGCAAACACGCATACATTGCGTTGTTATCGCATATCGCAAAAGGATGCACTAGCACACTAACAAATACATGTAATCATACTCACACACCGTCACCCACACAGTCACAGAATCGCACACACAAAGTTCTGGACTGATAAGAACAACAGGAGCTCAAAATACGTAACAACAAGGAATTCAATGAATTTATTTTGTTAACAAGAGAAATGCGATGGGAGTGAGAATGAGTGAGTGCGAAAATGGGTGGAAAGGTAGGAGTAAAGAGAGAGCATTTTTTTTTATAACGTGTCACAAAACGTTTTCTGTCTACAAGCAGCAGTTCGAACCATCCACTCACCCACTTTCAACATGGGTCAACAATTTCAACAGTTCTACCAAATGTGCGTTTGCAGCTGTATCATTTCATTTCTTGTTTCGGTTCCAAAAGCTTTTGTTTTTAATTATTTGTTTTGATGTTGTCTAAGCATGACATTGAATAGAATTTGGTGTTACGGTGTTTTTGGGATTTTACGATATGGTTCTAGAATTCTGCGTTTTTGTATTCAATTAATTTGTTAGGAATATAAGAAAAAAAAAAGGAAAAGAGCAGAGAGGAAAAGAAAACTTTTCTGAAATTTGATTTCATGAAATGTTAATCATCCCGTCGACTGACGGTACGCTTGTTGTCACTTGAAACCGTTTTATTTATCGTGAATTTTCATATTGATTCATAGTCCTACTAAATATTTTTGTTAGTTGAAAGTTTTGAAAGTTTTGGTGAAATTTTGAGTTAAATAAAAAAATCAGACATTTTTATACCAGTAACAGGAATGCAAACTATACAATTAATTTGAAATCGACCGGCCTTAGAAATCGTACAACATGTTATACAGAACAAAAACATTTGTTTGGGTTATTCTAACAATTCCAGTAATTCTTTGAGTAGATTCTGAATTCGGAATCAGAATTGAGCCATCATGCCTGAATTTTATGATACGAAATAATTTGATATTAAATGATTTTTCAAACTTTTAGAAATTTAATTAAATAATTTTTAATAATTTTTTCATAAAAAAAAACAGAGACTTAATAAAGTAATTAACATTTAAAAACCTTTGTTTATGAGTTACTGGCGGATGTAACCCGTTGTTATAGCCTGTTTCAAAAGAGAAGAACATTTTCGCACATGTTTGAGAATAAGAAAATAGTTTTGAGAGCGTTCTTCATTCTGATTGGTCGGCATTAAAAAAAATATTGAATATTCTCTGAGTAGAAAAATAAATGAAAAAAAATTAATGTATATTTCTGAATTTTATTGTTCATCGCAACTGCGCTGCGGAAGAACTGAATTTTATTTTTTAAAATCAACCGATCAAATTTGAAAAAAAGGGGGCGTCAAAAAATAATTTTTAATAAAGAGCAAGAAATTACGCTCTAAGAAATTTGAGAGAAAAATTAAACTAAAAAATGTTCTTCTCTTTTGAAACGGGCTGTTCTCGGGGTTGTGCCTCGAACACAGAGAAAGGACGATTTTTACCACTGCTCTCATTTTAACATTTTTTAAATTATTGATTGAATTTTTTAAATTTGTAAATTATTGCTTTTAGGGGTTTCGCCCTCTTCCTCCGTGGAAAGTGTTTAGTCAAATTTGCGTAAAATTGTACCCTCCAAACATGATTACATCTCGATCTGACGTCTGGTTTCTGAGGAAAATGGTCACCCAGTTTGAAAGAAGTAATTTCGAGAAAAATGCGTTTTAGTTTTTCTTAGCATACATTTAATATCCATTTTTATCTCAAAACAAATTCGATTTTTAAAAAATACTTTTGGGATCGATTCGATTTTTGGATTGTCTTCGTTCAACTTTTGTTTTGGTCGATACTGTTCTGTTGATTTTTGTTCATCTTTATCTAGCTTCTGCTCGTATAAACTCGTTAACTTCTTTTTTTTTCGTAAGTATTTGATTCTGGACTTCGTTTGCCTTCGGCTTATTCCTTGATTTTTGTCGAAAAAACTTTTAAAAGCATACGATCTATTTCAGTAACAAATACAAATGTTTAACAAGTTTCATCAAAATCGGTTCATCCGTTTTGACGTGAATGAGCCAAACATAGTTAATTGAAAAAAGTGCCCTCTCACGGCAGTTTTCTGAAATTTAAATAGCCTCAGTTCTGTTACAGGGTCAGATTATTTCACGTGCCAAATTTTACTAAAATCGATAAAGTCAGTTAGGAGTCGATAACAGATGAGTTAGGAGTTATTGAGTCTTAACAATGCACTACTTAAAGCGCCCTCTTTCGGAAGTCTTTGGAATTTTTTATGGCCTATGTAATCTTGGGCGCAGTCGTACCTTCATATCTCATATCAAATTTCATTGAAATCGGTCTACACTCAGAAAAAAGTGTATCGGAATATGATAAAAAGGCATCATATTTATGTTTTGGGAAAGTATACCAGATGACCAATTTCGATTATAAGAGAGGTGGTTGTATTAGTCGGCCGATTCAAACACACTTTTTTTCTCTTATCAAAGAATATATTTCTACAAAGTTTCATGATTAAACGGTAACTCATTATATTTTTGGTTACTCGGTATGTTGGATCGTTACACAGTGTGCCCCTCTTGGAGCCGTATTTAAACTGTAATATTATGTTTAAAACCTTAAAAGAGGTTTTTTTTTACCATTATAAGGTGGCAGTCCTATGGCAAAAATTGACATAATTTTGAAATTCTGACAACAGATTCGAAGTTTCCGGCCTATTTTTATTTATGTTCGCCTCTGTACCGAACTCGTGTACTGAATTTTAAAATTCTGACATCAGATTCGAAATCAACGACCACTCTGACGCTCAAACTGTTAGATGACGCTCAAAACTCTCAAAACACATATTATTAGGTAACAAACCTTTGGTAAAGTATGACATTGTTTTGAAATTCTGAAAACATATTCAGAACCAGCAACTCAATTTTACCTAGTGTTGGACCCAGTATCAAATTCATAAGAATAAAAAAAGTGTTGGTGGCAGCCCTGTCTACCATTTTAAATTTCAAAACTCTGTCATTAGATTCGAAATCAGCGAACCCTAAAACTGTTAGACAATGTTTAAGACTCTTAAGAATGATATTAGAAGGTGCCAACACTGAGGTGAAAAATGACATTATTTTAAAATTCTGACAACGTATTCAGATTCATTTTTACTTATATTTCGTTCCAGCGATTATAAATTCTTTAACTTAAATTATAACTTAATTTCTTCTGAGTATGTATTATTTGGAGAGGCTCGAATACATACACAAAATCCCCAACTTTTTGTAAAATCCCAAAAAGCAAAATCCTCAATCACAAAAACCCCAAACACAAAATCCCCAAATTAAAAATCCCCAAAAAATCCCCAAATATCCCTGAATTCTTATAAATTTTACCTTTTCATTGGATTCATATTAAAATTGTTTAGTTTTAATTAATTTTTTTAATGATATTAAACTTAATCACTCCTAAAATCTTCGTGAAAAGTACAGATTTTATTAATCTAATAATTAGAATTTTTTTGCCTATAAATTATTATATCTTTATGCTCTATAATATCATTTTAAACATATATAATTTTACTTATTGTTAGAATAGTTTAAATTTATTATTTAATATATTTGATTTTTAAGCACTTCCCAATTAAATTGGGGGATTTTGTGTTTGGGGATTTTGAATTTGGGGATTTTGTGTTTGGGGATTTTGTGTTTGGAGATTTTGTGCTTGGGGATTTTGTGTTTGGGGATTTTGTGTTTAGGGGTATCGAGCCCATCCCTGTATTATTGAGAAAGGAGTTGAACGTTTGTGAGAGAAAAACTCGAGTTACTTGTTAATTCCTCGACATACTTGTAATTTCTAGTAATGCGGAAAATTCGAAAGTCGAGTTGCACCAATTGACTCGACACAAACTCGAATCAACTCGCGCAGGACTATATTAAACACTTACAGCGACTCAAAGTTTTAGTGCAAACTTACTTTAAAACTTTTATTTAAAAAAACAGAAATATTGATATCCTTGAGCGACAGAACTCAATAACATGATCGCATAAACATGCCATACTTTGTTTTTTTGAATACCAAGGTGTGACATTAAAGGATAATTCAAAGCATTTGCTATCTCTAAAACTGCAGAAGAATTTTAGGATATTTTGGAAAATTTATTTGCTCAAACGTGTTTTTAATCCACTCCAAAATACCGAAGACATTTTTTCGCAAGCATACCGATAGTCTGATGTAAAACTGATGCAAACACAAAACCAAAAAATAATAAAACCAAAATGCAGAACACAATCACACACACACACACACCCAAGGACATTATCATTATTATTCTGACATAAAGAAAGGTGGTGGCTGGCAAATAAACGACATTTTGATATGCGAAATTTTCAAATATTTATTACGATAACGTGTTTCAATGGCGCTGCAAGTCGGTGCAGCACACAGCCAACTAGTCTACCCACCCATCAAGAGCAGCGGCTACAATACAAAAGCAACAACAAGAAAAAACAACAGAGTCGTTGCTGCCACTGTCTCGTAGTGCTTATCTTGTAGCTGGCATGCCTTCCATGCATTCCTACCCGTTGATATGGCAAAACTGATAAGCGAAGGAGTTTTCCGAGCCACCCACCTACGCTCTATTAGCCACCCACTGCCTCACTCTCTCTCTCTCTCTCTCTCTCTCTATCTCTCTTGTTCGGCGAGCCTCCATGACTGTATGTGGCGATATGAATAACGATATGGCAAGGATAATAAAAAAAGAGAGCGCAGAAGAAGTTGCACTAGTTTGTGGCGCACAGGTTGGCGCCTTTTTTGTCATCATTATTGTGTTAGTTTCTACGTGCAGCACACACACACACACACACACACACACACACACACACACAGTGGGCACACGCAAACACAAACAATGCCACCAATACAGAAAGAATTCTTGGTACAAATATTTGCAAAAGTAGCAACATCAACAGCAACAACAAAAACAAACGGAAATATTGCTGTTGATATTGTTGGTGTTGTTGTGTACACATGTACAAATAATATCACAACGTGGCAGGCTACGTCAGCAAGGATAACAGGCGGCCAGCATTAAGTTAGAGATAACACAGCAGCAGGTAGCAGCAGCAACAACAACAGCAACAGCAAACAATCTCAACAGAGCAGAGTATTTGCTGGCAATGTTGCTTGCATTAGATAACAAACAACAGCAAGACTAAAAACAACAACTACAGCAACAACATTCGTACGATAAGCAAGTCAGCAACAAAAAATCAACAACAACAAATTCAAATTGTGTGCGAATTGCATGAATTGAGCCAAAAAAATATGCAACTATTTTTTTTTTGCTGCTGCTGCTGCTGCATTTGTTGTTGCCTGCAAATGCATGTAAATTTACAGCAAATCCTACAGCAGCAGCAACTACACAACAACAACAAAATACTTGATAGTAAAATTTAAAATTTTTTTTTTTGGTTTTTCATGAGATAACGTTGTATATGTGAGCTTCTTTTTTATCTCTTTTGGTCCTTGACAGTCACACCGAATGGGTGTTAATGTGTGGGTGTGTGTGGCGCTACTAGGCTAGGCATTATTGTTGTTGGCCATGAGCTATTCCGTCCTTCTGCCAACGAGAGCGTGCAGTTCGACAATCGTTGATTAGCTAGTGTTGCGACATCTACTGTCGCCGGAATGAGTGCCGCCCGTTTTTTTTTTTTCTTTTTGTACGATATGGAAGTTGGTCGTGTTAAAAATTTGATTGATGAGAATTTACTTGCTATTCAAATTTGAATTTAAGCTATTTACTTAAAAAGCTATCAATATTTCTTACTTTAAACATTTTTAAAATTTTCGAATTGCTAGTGCGGAAGAGCACGCTGTGAATAGCAAACAAGAAAATAAACTAACACTGAATCAAGGCCACACTGAATCAAGGCCACTGAATCAAGGTGTTGATGGAGAAACATACCAAATATTTAGTCATGAAAAAAACACACAGAAGAAATATCCACTCTATCCTTCAGCGTTGTGACTTTTTTTTTTTATTTTGTGGGGCACTTCGTATAACAAAAAAAAAAACACCTGATTTACAAAACAAAAAAAAAAATGAGCCCTTGAAAGGACTTTGACACTTACTTACCTCTCCTCAGTTCTAACCTCATCTTACCATTACAATTCAACAAAGAATCATGTCTCAGGTGACTTAGTATAGAGCAAATAAGTGAATAAGTGAGAAAGATGAAAGGTTTCTTAAAATCTAAGTGAGGATAAAAATTTATCTTTTCGACGTGTTACAGGGTTTTCAAGATGAGAATCTGAAGGAAGTACTGACTCTGTTTCAAACTTATGGTATACTGATGTCTGTAAACTTGGTCTAGATCAGAAAACGGACAAAGAAGAGCCAGAGTTGGTGGTCCCAATTTCTAAAAAGATCTTACAATGGACTTCACTCCGACTGTATTTCAAGTGAAAATAGATCCCGTTGAAATATATGTTCGGGAATATCCTGGTAGAAAAGTTGTGAGAAGCAGTCAATCAGCACGAAAGGCCCTAATATCTTATGAGGTTGTATCAACACTTCTTTCTGATTGTTTGAAATGATAGAATGAACTGATGAAAAAGCTATTATATATACTTGAAATGAGTTCTAGAAAATGAAGGATTTCAAGAAAGTGACAGGTCAAATATACTTGCCCAAAAAATATCATCAAAACTTCTGCAATAATAAAATTGTAAAAGTTAGGATCCAGTTACACAAAAAATTGATGTTCCACTGGAATAATCGCATAGACAAGCATAGAGAAAATTTTTAACTCTCAGTTATGCTTAATCGAAAGCTTAATTTATCCATGCTTACCAAATCAGACCAACAAATTCCAACAGGTTTTTATACAGATAACAGATGTCTTCATTTTCATTATAAAAAGGTAAAAAAATGAATTCGCAGGCAACAAACCCTCCAGTACTGTTATTATGTAAATGTCCAGCAAAATTTACCAAACCAGAAACATTGCTTAACTTTGTAAAAAGTGTATGTCTGGGAAATTATAACAGATTGATTAACATATACTTAGGTTACACATGAGCTCACTTTAATACTAAGAAATGAGCAACTTAATTAAAAAATCATTTAAAATTTTTTCATGTACTACTTTTATATTTTTCCCAATTCCCAATTCTTTTAAGTATGAATTTTAAACCATATTTATTTTGTTGACGATGATTTTAAATAATTCTATCAGTTCTTATTTATATCGTTGGGCAATTATATTTTATTATTTCTCTAGATCCTTCACATATATATGCTCATACCTAGGCTCCGTCTGATAGGCTAAGCCTGCCTACTTCTTTAACTCTGTCCAATACAAAATTATACATACCTTCCATACAAAAATGGAAAACAACCGTTTGAAAACGCTACACCCTCATAGGTAAAATGTGTTTTTCAACCGTTTTGAATACGCTACGCCCTCATAGGTAAAATGCAGTGAATCCCTGGTTGAACTGTAATACAACTACAACGCTGACTTTAAAATTAAGACAGTACCTACTTAGGTAAGTATGTAATTAAAGTTATGCAGTCTTTAAAGAAAATTCTTAAGGGCACACAGACTATTCAGAAGTACATTTGAAGACATGGGTTTGTTCCATGATTTTTATTACACAGATCTATTGTTACTATCCTAAGGAAAAGTATTTACCTGATTTCTGAAACTTAAATATGAATTGTTAATGTTTTAACAAGATTCTAACTCTGAATATGGTGTGAATAATTATGTAACTCTCAATGACTACTTTAACAAGTCTAAAGAAAAGAAAATCTAAAGTCGGTCTAGCCCGACTATGAAATACCCTAAACCTACTTTTTCCAAATATAATAAAAGAATTGAAAATGGGCGCATATTAGGGCTGATGAAGCCCATATTTTATATTCATTTCTATTTTGATGAACAATTTACACATATCAACTTTTAATCCTATAGCTCACATGTTAATGCCTTTATAGTGTTTTCGCTATTGTGGGTTGTATGGGAAGTGGGCTTGTTCGTGCATGGATATTGATGGATAATTTTTGAACACATCTTAGTTTTGGTATAAAAAAGAAACATACCGAATTTTATCTCTGTAGGTTAAACATAAGTTTATTTATGGAGTTTTAAATTTTTTGGTATACATCGGAGGTAGACGTGTCATTGGAAGACGCCCATTTTTCAAAAACATCTGTGCTTTGTTATAAAATACATACGTATCAAATTTTATCTCTTTTAGACAAGCATTGAACTTATTTATTCAATTTTAAGTTTTTTGTTTGTATGGTAGATAGGCGTGTCCGTGGCTGGATGAAGCCCATTTTTCAAGAACGTCTATGGTCTGTTATAGAAAACATACGTACGAAATTTTATCTCTGTAGGTTAAACATAAGCTTATTTGTTGAGTTTTTAATTTTTGGGTTATTTGGAAGATGGGCGTGTCCGTAAGCGGATGACACCCATTTTTGAAAAACGTCTTTTTTTTGGATATGAAATACAAATGTACCAAATTTCATCTCTGTAGGTTAAACATAAGCTTATTTAAAGAGTTTTAAATTTTAGGGTTGTATGGGAGGTGAGTGTGTCCGTGGGCTGATGACATCCATTTGGTTTGATATAAAAAACATACGTATCAAATTTTATCTCTGTACGTTGAACATGAACTTATTTATGCAGTTTTTAATGTTTGTGTTGTATGGGAGGTAGGCGTGTACGTGAGCGGATTTCAAAAAAATTCAATTATGTAGATCCGTAGATTCATCTGATGATATGTGCCGAGTTTCATTCATTTATCTCGACTCCTTCTTCTTATCCTGTGTTTACGGACAACACACAGACGGACAAACAGTTGGACTGATGGACGGACATGAATAGCTCAACTCACGAGATGACTCTGATCAAGAATATATATACTTTTCTATACCGGACTCGCTGATTTCTATAGAAACGTTTGCACAAAGTAAATATTGTCCTGACCTTTCAGGATTAGGGTATAATAATGACTAACAGCCGAGTATAAAATTAAAGAATTCTTTACAAGGATCAATTTGCAGCTCATCTTTACACAACATATGAGTATTTTTCTTGTGCTCAAAAGATTGTTTGTTAATTAAGAAGAAAACTTTTAACCTATTTACCAAGGCTGAACTCTGCTGATAATGTATGGAGATAATACAAAATCCCACAATATTCAAATTTTTTTGACATGTCAGTACAACTGGGGACCTGTCTACAAAAATTAAAGAAAATCTCTTGAATTTAGCTGCTGACTACATGCACAAAACAAATTTTAACTTCACTCGAAGAAAGTTTTTATTTTGAATGGTATGTATTTCATAATATTTTAAATATTAAAATAATTATAAAGTTTTTATTTTAACTCATTTTCGATATCTCTAAAACAAATTCGAAATATTCAAAAATTGACTCTGTATTCAGATAGCTTTTATTTTGTCATTTCAAAGAAATAATAAGAGAAAATTATAAAAAAAAGGATTTATACATAAAATTTCGACTCAAAGTCGACAAAGTTTCGAAAGTCGACTCAAACCTCCGCGTGGTGTCTCCTGGAAACGTCAAAAAACTATCATACCGATATACTTTGGCGGCGAATCTGAGCGGCGGGCTTCCTTTGGTCATCAAGCAAAGGTTGTGCGTTGGGTTTGAAGCCCACCATGTAAAAAAATATTTCAATGAAAAGTTTAAGAATGAATAAAAGAATGATCCCCAAATCTGATGACGACTACCGCAAACGAAAAACTGATAATGATTTACGGATATGCACCTGGAATGTCCGAACCCTAAATTGGGATGGTGCCTCTATCCAACTGACTGATATCTTGGAAAGATATAATGCTGATATCACTGCAATCCAAGAAATGCGATGGAAGGGACAGGGTTGCTTACGGCAAGCATCCTGTGATATCTACTACAGCGGCCATGCGGAGAAGCACGAGTTTGGATGCGGATTTGTAGTTGGCAAGAGAATACGGCATCATGTCCTGCGATTCACTCCTGTGAACGAACGACTTGCCATAATTCGCTTCAAGGCAAAATTTTTTAACATAAGCCTTATATGTGCGCACGCTCCGACAGAAGAAAAAGATGATGAGACCAAAGAAAGTTTTTACGAGCGCCTTGAAGACGCATACGAGCGCTGCCCCCGTCATGACATAAAAATCGTGCTTGGTGACTTCAACGCCAAGGTGGGTAAGGAAAACATATTTGGTCCTACAGTCGGAAAGTTCAGCCTCCACGACAACACATCCGATAACGGAATGAGGTTGATTGACTTCGCCGCAGCACGAAACATGGTCGTTAGTAGCACTAGATTCAAGCATCTCAATATTCATAAGGCCACCTGGCTGTCCCCTGATCAAAAAACATGCAACCAAATTGATCACGTTTTGATTGACGGAAGGCACTCTTCCAGTGTATTAGACGTACGCACGATCCGTGGTGCTAACATAGACTCGGATCATTATCTTGTCGCAGCCAAGATCCGCACACGTCTGTGCGCAGCTAAGAATGCTCGCAATCCTACACAAAGAAAGCTAGACGTCGATAAGCTGCAGTCAAAACGGACGGCCGAAGCCTTCGCTACTCGACTCTCACTCCTGCTTCAAGAAAGCACTCCTCCGATCGACGATATATGCGGACAGTGGACTCACATATCCCACTCTATGCGTACGGCTGCCGAAGAGGTGATAGGTTACCACCGCCCTCGCCGAAACCAGTGGCACGACCAGGAGTGTCGCGACGCCACTGCAGAGAAGGACGCTGCCTACAAAGCCACCCTGCAGTCGGTTGTAACGCGTGCTGTTAAGGAGCGATACCGAGAGAAGAGGAGGGAAGAGAAACGCATTTTCAGGCGAAAAAAACGAGAGGCGGAAATGCGTGAGTGCGAGAAAATTGAGATGCATGGCGACAGGAATGAGACTCGAAAATTTTTCGAAAAATTAAGACGCCTGGCCGATGGTTTTAAGACCGGAGCCTCTTCCTGCAAGGACGAGAATGGGAATCTAGTGACAGATATCCAGAGTACACTGATGTTATGGAGGGAGCACTTCTCTAGACTTTTAAATGGCGACGCTGTCAACAATCCCGCCAGTGGAGATGATATCCCGGAAACCCCAATTATGGATGACAGCGTTGAAGTTCCGCTGCCCGACTATAATGAGGTCTTAACAGCTATAGCTCGGCTTAAAAACAACAAAGCCGCAGGAGCCGATGGCCTACCGGCTGAGCTGTTTAAGACCGGTGGCGAAGCTCTGTTTAAATGCATTCACAGACTTCTATGCAGAATATGGTCGGAAAAATGCATTCCAGATGATTGGAACCTCAGTGTGCTCTGCCCAATCCACAAAAAAGGCGATCCCACCATTTGCGCCAACTACCGTGGGATTAGCCTTCTTAATATCGCATATAAGGTCCTGTCGAGCGTATTGTGTGAAAGACTGAAGCCCATCGTTAACCAACTGATTGGACCTTATCAGTGTGGCTTCAGACCTGGAAAGTCCACCATCGACCAGATCTTCACGCTCCGACAAATCTTGGAAAAGACCCTCGAAAAACAAATCGATACACACCATCTTTTTGTCGATTTCAAAGCCGCCTTCGACAGTCCAATAAGGAGTCACCTATATGCCATCATGTCTGAATTTGGTATTCCTGCGAAGCTAATACGTCTTTGCAGGATGACACTGAACAATACCAGCAGTGCAGTGAAAATCGGGAGGACCTCTCCCTTCCTTTCGATACCAAGCGAGGTTTCAGACAAGGTGATTCCTTATCGTGCGACTTTTTTAATATAGTCATGGAGCAGATCATCCGAGCTGCTGACCTGAGACGCAGCGGCACAATTTTCTATAAGAGTGTTATGCTGCTGGCGTATGCTGATGATATTGACATCATTGGTCAAAATACGCGCGAAGTCAGTGCAGCATTCTCCAGGCTAGAAAAAGAGTCGAGTCGAATGGGTCTTGCAGTGAACGCAGATAAAACGAAGTATCTTGTGTCAACAAACAAACAGTCCCAGCGTCTTGGAAACCACGTCACTGTTGACAACACCTCCTTTGAGGTAGTGAAGGACTTTGTTTACCTGGGATCCAGTATAAACTCCTCCAACGATATCAGTATTGAGATTAAACGAAGGATAACTCTTGCCAACAGGTGTTACTTTGGGCTCAGTAGGCAATTGAGAAGCAGAGCTCTCTCTCGACGAACAAAACTGACGCTCTATAAGTCAATAATCATGCCCGTCCTACTATACGCATCACAAACCTGGACGTTGAGCAGCTCTGATGAAAGGACTTTGGGAGCGTTCGAGAGAAAAATCCTTCGCAAGATCTATGGTCCAATCTGCGTCAATGGCGAGTACCGAATACGATGGAACCATGAGCTGTATGAGCTATATGCCGACATCGATATAGTCAAGCGTATTAAAATAGAGCGGCTTCGCTGGCTAGGTCATGTCGAGAGAATGAATGACGAAGCTCCAGCGAAAAAGATATTGGATTCGGTACCCAGCGGTGGCCAACGCAGACGAGGAAGACCGCATCTCCGTTGGAAAGACCAGGCATTGGATAACCTGACAACGCTTGGAGTTTCCAACTGGCGCCAGCAAGCGCACGACAAAAGAGGCTGGCGAAAATTCTTAGACCAGGCCAAAACCGACCAACGGTTGTAAGCGCCATCTAAGTAAGTAAGTACATAAAATTTAAACACATTGGTTTTAAATTTTATTTTTAGAAACGTAAATGCGTTAAAGTTCTATTTTAAAATTTTTTGTTTAATTTTAAAGTATGTTTTTTTCGCTGTGTATCATCCTTTCATATATATTAACAACATTTGTGATAAAAAAATTTCTTCATTTGTTGTTGCTGAAACCCTGCAAAGGAGTTAATGGCTTAATTGAACGTTAATAATATTTAAATTTTTAATTCAGCTCGAAATAAAAATACGTTAACACTGCAAATATTACCTCAAATGCGCGTGGAAGCATATTGCATTCCATAAGCTACACGAGTCGAGTTTTTAAACCAACACACACACGTGCCAGGTTTGGAGTGTAAACCGAAAAAATAACACATGTCTCAATTGATAAAGTATGCAACAAAATAGTTGCAAATAACTGACAAAGTTAAAGCTGCGCAGGCCCCATCGTCCAACAGGGCCAATGTAACACAGGGCCTCACCTAACTCCGAATTAAGGATGAATGTGTTAAAAAACTACTCTGCTCTCTTCCATTTGAAAATACTGCATGAACTGTTCTGTATTTCATAATTACATCTACCAGAAAATTTCGGGTAAACTTGCAGGCTCTGAAGCCTTGTTTGTCGTTTACGCTTGTATCGTACTTCCAAAAAAATCAAAAACTTATTACAATCTACACATTTTCTCAGGGTTAAGAACCATTTTCAGACAATTTTAGCTGAAGTACTAAGAACAGATTATATTTAAATTTATTTTGTTCTTCAAACTCACATCAGTTCCTTCAAATGCATCACAATGAAGTT